>JARHVA010005583.1:732500-747500 GCA_037957365.1 Torreya grandis
CTACTGAGTATAAATCCCACTCATTATATTTACCAAAATCATGCATGACATGGTATAAAAATACCATATAATATTATCATATGTTTTCCATTCAAAAACTACGAACCTACACATATGCTTCCAAATATTCATGTAGGATGCCATACAAAATATAGAGCATTCCAAAATGATAAGAAACCAAAATCATCACTTGAAAAATTCAACCAACCCACTCATGGTTGGATAAATTAACTCTCTTTTAAATTTACCCTAAAACCAAGTAAAAATTTTAGGGTTTGATGCAACTTTTAAATATTTTAATCAACATGGCATCGAACCAAGTCTTATGACTTATGGTTTGATATTCAAACATGAAATTATAAAATGTAAGTCCTAGTCCCTTGTGGATTATATTAAGGCACATAATCATTCATTAGATATATCAAAACCAAATGAATAAAACTTTTGCCTCTATCCTTTAATGGTATTCACAATCATGTTGCCGACCTTACACTCTTAGTATTTTATTTTTGTTTTTATACACAAACCTAAAATGGTCTTATAAAAAGGATTCCTTATCTTTTAAAATATCTCTCAACCTTTGAGTCGCATCTATTTTATTTAAGGGTATCATGGATATGGGTATAAATCACATTCATATTAAACTAGTCATTTGAATTTTTATTTCACTGTATAGATACAAAAGATAAATAATGACATAAAAACTAGCTAGCTGAAAATCGAATCCAAATTGAAAAACACAACAATAAAGTAGAGTGACCAAGACAAAGGTTTGACTCAGGTTTTGGAAATTGTTGCATCACCATTATGGTTTACCTATGTACCATGTATTTTCTACGATCACCCAACTTATACCTCCAACCTACACTTTTATTGCATACCTATAATCAAGACATGTAGATATAAGTAATATTTAATCATAATCAATAATAATGAAGAATGTAATATGCTCATCTAAAACACTGCATGAATGGTTACAATTTAATTTAAAATAATAAGTAATATTTTGAAAATAAAATAATGTCTCCATCAAATATATAAATAATATAATAATATTGAATTATTTATGATAATTAGTCAAAGTCAATGTGTTAATTAGGTGTGGTCATGACACTATCATATGGTAAAGTTGATAAGATCATCATGGATATCAAAAGGCATCAAGGATGCCACATTGGCCATGCAATATGCATGAAAATTATCTTTATGGGGAATACTATCAGTATAAAATGTATCAAATGTCTATATGAGTTTATCCACCATTTATTTATATGGGATAAGATGTTCTTATTTTGTTTGGTAACTATTTGTAACCTAGTTAATAATTAATTGAGAATCACAAAAAAATTGGATGTCTTGTATGTGAAAATTATGTGCCATAGATAATCCAATTATAAACGCTTTTATATTTAGATATATTATTGATGTAATAAAAGCATAATATATATGAGAAGGGCATATATTTACCCTTTGGGGTGAAAAATATAATATCAGTACCCACCCTTGTTTAACATCTAGATCCAACAAAAAACATTATCCATGGGTTGGAAAATTTATTATATGCCTTTAACTAATCCTAGAAAGCTTTGATTAGTGGAAAGAAATTTGGTAAAGGAACCAAATCTAATTGGTAAAATATAACTTGAACTTTGATTGACTTTTAGGATAAAAATTTAATATCAAATATATAATTTGCATTACCCATCTTTCAATGTGATCAATGAGGTGTGTTTTTTTTGTGAGGAAATTTAATGGATCTTCTTTAATTATAACATGGACCTCTTTATTTAACAATCAATTTCATAAATTTTGAGTAGTAAAAACCAAGGTAAACATAACTTTTTCATTTCTATAAAATTGCATCCATAATTTACCTACTAGAGATTGTTGTAATAGATTGCATATTCCTTATAATAATTAACATATTATGCTTATAGGTCCCTAAGGGCCTCATGAGGCATTGAGATATAATGAAGTAATGGTATATTCATGATAGGACACATGAATACTGGTGGATTTGATACATATGTTTTAATTTGATCAAATATTTTCTAACATAAATCATCCCATATAATTTGTGTCCTTTTTTAACAAACACATGAAAGGAATTATTTTGTCAGCTAACTGAGCTATAAAGCATCTAATAGCCTAATTTGACTCTGTAAGCATTATAAATTTTTTAGAATGGTTGGCAGTGAAATTTTGACAATGGATTTTACATTTTTTACATTGATCTTGATGCCTTACTAAGAAATAATGTATCCAAAGAGATTTCCTGAAGAAACCCTAAGAAAACATTTTTTTTGAATTTAATTAAATATTGAGCTTGTACAAGCATTCAAATATTTGTCATAAATCAGTAGAATGTTCTTGATGATGTTTAAACTCTACAATTATATCATCAACATAATCCTCAATAATTTTTTGTGTAAAGTCATGGAATATATGAGTCATGGCCCTTCATATGTGGCTCCTACATTATTTAACCCAAAAGGCATGACTATATAAAAAATGTACCCCAGGGAGTAGTAAATCCCATATTTTGTTGATCGGTGGGGTTAAATTTGATTTTTTTATATCTTGTAAATCCATATATACACAAAAATGTCTCATATCTAAGTTTTTATTCAAAAATCATATCAATATTAGTAAATGGAAAATCATCTTTTGGATAAGCCTTGTTTAAGTCTTAGTAATCAGTGCAATAATGAATGCCACCATTAGGGTTTTTAAGAGAGAAAAAACTGGATTCTATTTCATAGTATAATAGCTCATATAAATTTGGCATCTAAAATCTTCTAAATTTCCTCTTTTACTAATAATGCTACTTTGGGATGTATTTTGTGACTCTTTTTTTAACTAGTTTTACATTTGGGTACAATATGTTATGCATTGCCACTGATGGATCAATTATAGGCATATCCAAATAATCCTAGGAAAATAGTTCATGGAATTCATGAAGGACCTATTGATAGGTTTTTCCTTCATCCTTCTACATCATTACAACCAATAGAATTGGTTGAGGGTACTTATCTATTCCATTATTGTATTACACCATTTCATTGTTTATCAAATTCAATTTCTCTACGAGGAATGGTGTTGTAATAATAGTATTTGATGTATCATTTTTGACACTAATATCATCATTTTCACTAAATTAAACATGCACATAGGTGTCATGAGGAGACTTATTCTTATGATAGAAAGAAGGGAGATCCTCAGATGACCTTAAATACTTTAGTAATGATTCATCATTCAAGAACTCATCCAGTGTCAAAATGTTTAGTGAATCACACTCATCAATAAGATAAGGGTTAACCATTGGTAGATACATTTTAAAATTATTTAAACACTCTACTTTGGCCTTTTGAAAGCAAGTTGTGTTATAAGAGATGTATTTATGACTTGTAGTTTTTTTTTAAAAAACCCAAACCCTGATGGTTTATATTGCTTGTAGGAGAAATAGAATGAGCTATGCCTTTTTCATGTTTACCTAGACCCTATCCTTTATATCCATATTTTTGTAAATACCAAGAACTAAAATTGGGATTTTAAGATTACAATGTAATATTATCCATTTTTTAATCATTTCACAATGTTTGAAGGGATTAGTATCCATTGGAAAAGTATAATTAACCCTTGGTGAATAAATTTTAAACATGTATACAAATTTTATGGAACCACATACATCTCATTTATCCAAGGTTGTCCCAAGAGGATGTTATAGTTCAAGTCGTTTGGCATAACTTGGCATAGAGTAGGTAGGATATGGGGACCTATAGTAATATTTAGTGTTATTTTCCCCAACACTTATTTCAAAATATTATCAAATACATCAATACTCATATTATATGGGGCTAAATTTAAATGCTTGATTCTAATTAAAGAGATAAAAGATATGTTGAAAATGTTGAGTCCTAAACCATTGTCCAAAAAAACTCATTTTATAATTTAATTTCAAACACATAATTTAATGTAGAGTGGAAAACAAATATTTATAATATGATAAGGTGGTAATTATTATTTTTCAAGGGATATATTATCTTTAGTCCATTTTAAAAAATTTAAAATATAATCCGCATATGGTGGTTCTACATTACAAGGCAATACAGTCAAACACAATGCATCCAAAAGGACATCCTTATAATGGGATGATCTATGTAATAAGTACAATAGGTAATTTTGAAAAATAATATATTTGGATGGGGTGGTAAAATGGCATGTGATGAATTATTACTTCATACATTACCTTTGACACTTTATAGTAACATATAAAATCTAATTGTAAACATTAGAACAAGGAGTATGATAGAATGCAAATTTTTAATTCCTTATGGATCAGATGGTTTAAACTAGGAAACTAATTCATAAAATCATAAAAAATATAAGGTATTAGACCATGAAATAATTTATAGATATGTGCATGACAAACATGACTTCAAGATTATAAAAATAAGGTATTAGGAGCATAAAAATAATAAAATCTTAATCTAACCCAGCGTTTGATGTTTAAAAGTCAAGTTCAACAAATATTTAACCATACTATTAGATGTGTATCCTTTTGGGTAGATAAGGTGAATAATTTAGAAATGATTTGCACAAGGGTGAATATTAGATCTACATCAGGCCAATTAAATGCTTGATATAGATATAATCATATGTTAAATTTATTAAACTAAGATAAACTATTAGCAAAAAGTAAAACTATGCTAGATATATGAATGACAAAGAAGTGTACTTAGATTATTTTTATGCTAATATAGATCTAGATATAGAATAAAATGAAAGTAAGTAAGATAGTTCTAGAATAATCATCAAATGTTAGATTTGGTATCTCTCGCTCTTTGGAATGTTGTGTTAGCTTTGGATGGTTACGTCAATACTCATGTCTAGGTTTGATGTTAGTTACATACACAAAATATATATTGAAACATGATGTGACCACCTAAATTGTTATAGTCTTAGCATTTCCTTTGCTTTGGTGTAATTAGATCTAGGTCATGGAATGCCACTCCTTGTGAAATGGTAAGACACTAGCTTTCCAACTTCAATGTGACCTTGAGAAAAAAAGAGTTAGTAGGCACATGGTGTTGAGCTAAACCATAATGATCCCACTATTAAAGGATATTACCTGCATAACCAATAATATATAAGAGTGACTCAAACTCGTGTAGTTCTACCCTACGTGTTAGATTGTGTGTGAATCATGCAATGTGTGTAAATTAAGTGAAATAGTGACCTAACTTGTAACTTTGAAAATAAGATCTTATAATTGCTTATTTAGTAATTCAGACCTATACATGTGTTGTACTTATGATTGCTATGGAAATATGGAAAGTTTTATTAGTTTAATGCTTGATAAAGTTATTTTTGATAACTACCTTGGTCTCTTTGGTTTGATTTCTAGGTGAGGAATGAATGAGGGTTGATATTATATTTATACCAATCTTATTAGGATATAAATCACATTAAAGCAATTTGGATAACCATTGGAACATTTTTAATTTAAAAATTAGATGAATTTAGGGCACTAGATACTTGCATCAAGGAAGGATATATGCATTGATACTTATATCTATTCTAGACATTAGTGTCTAGGGAGTAGCAAAATAGGTTTATGATTAGAACTTATAGAGTTGTAAGATAAGAAAATTTTAATCAGTCTAGGAAAGAAAAGATGTTTATGTCATCAATATGAAACTAGTCAACATAAGAGATATGATATTAAGGATAAGATAGAATAGATGCAAGGCTTGTAGAATTAAGACGTGTATAACTAAGAGGAATAAACAAGGTCTGAGTTTTTCAAGTGTACAAGACTGAGGTGTTACATAAAAAATATCATCTATAAGAGTATGTAATAATAGGATTTTTATACTTGGGGAAATAAAAACATAATTTTTGCCCCCATTAAATGTATGAAGAGATGATTTGCTCAAGGGGAAGGAAATAGGAACATGGTGATGTCCCATATCTCTAATAGCATGATCAATAGATGTACTTAGTTATTCATCTATGATTTTTACTTTTTAGTTTCTAAAATGATTTTTTGGATCTCATTAAAATATTTAAGGTTTTTATGGATTCACTCTCAAAACATAGTAATATATTGTACTTTCACTTGATCTATTTGTTCATGTTCATTATTTAAATTATACTCATTTCTTCATTATCTAGATTTCTATAATGATAACCTCTTCAACATGTTATTCATTTTCAACATTAAAACTTGTATTATGTATAGGTTTTGATACTTAATGTGTTTGATCCATCATATGGGGTACAATATAAAGCTCCACGTGTTTAATACAAACACCACCTAATCTAGGGTTATGCCTAGGTTGCATATAGATAAAATAATAGATATAAAAAAAGGAAAATCCTTATTAGGTTGAATACCCTAATCCAAGCTAAGATTTTAATATAAATACATAAAGTTCAATATAATTAAATGTTTAACCCTAAATATGAAAATGTATTTAGGGATCTAGTGTTAATAAGCTAGAGCAATTTAGGGAACAAAGGTGATAAACTACCTCTATAGCAACCAATTAATAGGAAACTTAGACAAATAATATTATAAATTTAAAAAACTAAGATTGTTAAAAATAGTAAAATATAACTATTGATAGATATTTCAATAAATTTGAAACAATGATACTTAACTAGTTTTAATGTGTGCATATAGGTTTGAGTAAAAACAAGCTAGAAGTGGGATAGATGATGATCCTAGAATAGTCCTAAAATTATGGAAATATCCCTTTTATGGCTTTACACACTTGTATCTAATCTAGATAATTATATCAATGTAAGTGTCTAACTCTACTTTAGGTTTCCTATACAAAATATTAACTAGATCTAGATGTGACCAATTGGATCATTTTGGGTTTATGTCATATTTATTATGATGTTTCATATTGTGTTCATAGGTTGTCACTCTTTTTAAAATGATCACACCCTAGATTTTCACCCTTGGACTGGCTATGTAAAAAATGGGTTGGTGTGCTCATGGTGTCAAGATGATCCAAAAGATCCCTCTATTAATGGATGATGCTTACGTATCCACTACTTTGAAGAGGGCCTTAGAATGATGTAGTTATCCTCGATGATTTAGATTGTGTGTACACAAGGGTAAAATGTGTGATAAATAAAGACATGAAATGACCCTACTTGTAACTTGTAAACTATATATCATGGGATATTATTTGAATGCTTCATACTTATGTAAATATTTCTCCTATGAATGATATGGAACTAAGGATAACCAAGGAAAAATTTCTCACTTGAATGCTTGATTGAGTGCTTCTTGGTTTGTTTTCTTGTGAGTTTTAAGTTATTTTTAGGTGAGTAATGAATGAGGGTTGATATTTACATATACCAATCCATTTTATAAATATATCACATTAAAACACTTAGGTCAACCTTTTGGATACATTTATTATATAAATTAGATAAATTTTGGGAATTGGACACTTTGTAGGAAAATGGACAGTTGTATTTACACGTGTTTTATTGGGATGTATGTGTCTAGGGAGTTATAAAATAAGTATATGCCCAAACTGGTAGTGAAGGATAATAATTAGGTTTAGATATTTTTACACAATATGAAAGGCTTGGGTCATCATAATAACAATGTTTAGAGTAAGAGATAAGTAATTTGGCACAAACATATAGTGAACACAAGCCTTTTAGTAGCATGAAAGCCTATATATAAAAGGTATATCCATTATAGTTATTTTCCAAGCGTATAATACTGAGTTACTATATAAATAAAGTTTTAATATCTACATATATTTATGTTACTAGGGCCATGTTAGCAGTTCTAGATTCACTTATATTATGGTGATATTTTTCAACTCTTGATTTGAAATCCTCTAGACATCACACCTAGGTGTATTTATATCCCCTATGAGAGACAATATTGCATGAGAAGGTGATGTATGATATGGACTAGATTAAGTATTTTATTTGATGGTGTTATATATGAGCTAGAGTTGTGATGGATGATGGAAGATTATGTCTAGAATTCACACACACTATTATAGGTGATGGATGTGTCATTTACATTTTATGACATATGAAATGATATATTAACGGATCCAAGAATTTTTGAATTTTATGCTCTTTGATCCAAAAATTTGAAAGATTATTGAACATATTACTTTTGATGCTAATTTATTCAATAATTGGTGCCATGGAGTTTTTTTGATTTGTTGACTTGATTTGACTTTGACTACCCCTTGGTTCCTCAAAGAAGGTTTTACTAGAGGATTTTTTTTTTGACTTTGATGGTGGTAATTTTGAATTTTCCAATTCCCTTGTGTCTGAAAGAGGTTTTCAAGAGGGGAAGATGTTTTCTATTTTGGCTGATTATTTAACCTAACCTGACTTTGACTTATTATAGGATTAAAGTTAACTTTATGATTATCTTTGATTATTTTATTATTATCTTAGACCCTTATAGATTTAGAATTTGACATGTTACCTTGGGAGGAGTCCAATGATGTATGATCCTATTTGTTCCCATTGAGGATAATGATGAGGTGATGGTCTATGGAAAGAAAAGTATTAGTGATGCATGAAGATGAAGGGGATGGATTGTTAGTATCAAAGAGTGGATAATGGGAAGCATGATCTTTATAGAGATTATTAGAAAACCTAATTTCAATATCAAATAAAACCTCCTAAAGATTAATGAAAGGATCACTAAGGTTGTTGCACTGATCCACAAGACAAACATCTAAGGTGGTCTCAAATTCATTCTCATAAATATCAGATGAAATGTCATCTTAATGTATAGTAATTTTTATTATGACTTCATCATCCTTATAAAAATCAAGAGAATGACTTACTATTGGTTGATATTATAATTAGTTTTAAAAATAAATACAACCTCAGAAAAGCTAGTTTCAACATGATATTTGACATATATAAGGGATGGTGATTCTGACGTGGAATCCCATATGGATTTGGATGCTAATGATAGATTTAATCCTTCTACTGATGCTAACTCTAACATTGATTTTGATGTTAATTTAGATGATATTGGTGATACGATGATAATGGTAGATGATTTTTTAATTGTGTCCCTAAGGAGGCCCTATTGGCTAACATCATCCACAAGTACCTTCTTAACATTTTTCGTAGTGATAGAAGATTTAGGATGAAGGAATTTCTAGAAAAGGGGGATCTGATGCAATGAATGGAAGTTGGATGGTTAGTTAATAATGGGTTCTTATCTTTTAATATGGGTTCATTATTTTGGCCTTGATTAATAAATATATGGGCTTTATCATGATAAGGAAATTAATCTTGATCCTTATTTCTCGCTCTTAAACATGGATCCATCTAGTTTGTTCTCAAATTCGATGTCACCATGGTTAATTAGGACTTAAACATAATTTTTGAAATTATGACATCTATTATTATAATGCACATGGGTTATATGTATTGATAGTATTGGACTTATATATAATAGGAAGGCTTAGGTTTAGTTGGATTAAGAGGTCTTGTGTGTGGGTAGAAGATCATGTTTGTAGAAACTATCTGATGAAATATAGCTTCCAAGGACACATTAAAAGTATATTATCATTTTTCAAAAAAATTATTTGACATGAAATAATTTGACTTAGATGTATTTTTAAGGTATAATAATGACTATATATAGTGGGATGATGGTAATTGATGTGAATTATGGGATATATGGTGTAAGATAGGGTTTACATGATATATTTCCCTTTGATAGTATGATGTGGAAGTCAGGATTAAAACTATGATTGGTTGACAAAGGGTTTAACTATGACTAGATATTGTAGAGGCTAGGAGTAGATAACATTGATGGGGATGGACTAAATGATTCTTACCTATGAGGAAATTTAGGTTTATGGTGTCGAATTCTATAGGAAGTTGGGACACCATTTCTAAGATTCGTAAAATGAAAGTATCATTGTTAGCAAATATATGTTTATCAAATAGGGAAACATCCAAATCCATTGGGATGCAAAGGATCAATATGGTAAAAAGGATATATGATGTGATTCATAAACCCCAATCCTCAGGTATGGGGGATTGAATGAAAAAAGATTGAGTGATGAAAGTGGAAAGTTGAACAAATTGAAATAGATTTTGATTTTTTTTGCTTTAATTTTATTTTAAGTTTTAATTTATGATATGTGATGTATAAAGGGATGTGGTAGGTTTCAAGTGAATGAGCTTGATCTAGTTTGGTTTTTAAGTGAGGTAGCTAAACATTTGAGATTTGGAATTGATTAAAAGTTTGAAAAAAACTATGACAAGTTCTTGGATTTGATTAATATGAGGGGGATAAGATTGAATATCTTAAGAGACATGAATAGGTCATAATTGATATAGGATTATATTTAATTTATTTGATTTGTACTAGCTCAAATGATTAAATTATTTGCCTAAGTTGGATGAGATGACCTAGATGATTTGGACTAAGAAGATGATTTAACTTGATAGAGTGTAAGGATAAAAATTGGAGATGTTGAGGAAAGCTTATGATGGTGAATATGACACGTGAATAGGTTTTACGATTGTGGACCAAGGTAATTATGTGGTTCATTGGGTTGGTGATCTAGGATGATTATAGACTTTTAGTTATTAGAGATGACAAGTATGGATATAAACAAATATAGACTCTAGGTGATGTCGTTTGAGGAGGTAATGATGAGGATGCATTTTATTTGAGATTTTGACTTAGGGGTCATAATAAATGCATGTTTGATGTATAACCTGAGTAGGGGAGTAAATGGATGTTAGGACTAGAGGATGTTACATGAATTAGATGTTTTGATTGTGATTGAGGTGGAATTATGACTTGTATGGGTTGATGGCATAATTTATAGGTTTAGTTTTCACTTGGTTTTTTATTTTGACATGGTTATTTTTATGGAGAAAATTTATAATGGTATAATGTGTTACCCTATGTTTAAACTTGGATAGACAAGTTTTATATTTGATTACATTGGATATTAGGTTTAAACTAGTAAAATGATAGGTGCAAACAAAATGATGACAAATGCTAGATTCAAACCAAAATAATGATAGGTGCTAACCAAATGATGATGGGTGATAAATTAAAATCAACATAATGAGATGTTAGATGATATTTGACCAAAGTAATGTATCCCTACTAATAAATTTTGACAAACAATAGCTCAAGATAATAGCTTAGGCAAGCTTGACCAAGGTAGATAAGGTTGATAATGATAAGTTGGAAAATGTGTTGAGCTATGGTGTCTAGGATTTAGATATGTTTGACTATGTCAACAAGGATGAATAGGTCTTATATGGGATTGGATAGGTCAAGAGTGACATTTAAGGAAAAATTTAAATGTGGTGATGGGTGATGGGGTTTTTGACTAGGATGAGATAAGACAAGATGATGATTGAGTTGTGAAGATTGGATATGGAATTATTTATCCTAGGTTTGTGTTTTTTATAGGATAATTATTTTGTGTGTAGGTATTTTAGGTTTTAAAAAAATATTGTTCTCAAAAACACACAAACAAGAGTAGGGAATACATAAATCTATACTAGTGAGTGACAAGAGAGTGTAACTCAACACCTAGACTACCAAATGACTCATGATGGTAGGTGACTAGATCAGTCTCCCAACCATCTCTCACTATATATACATGGTGAGTGATATCCAAGTATGTTTTCCCACTAACCTAGATAATGTTTTTGGCTGATATGGGTTACTTTATGATATATAGGCTTTCTAAAGGAGTCACCTAAACACCTTGTAATACATGGGGCCTATGTCAGTCTAAGGTGTTATTTGGATCTTGAGTATTGTATTTTTACATCCTAATTCATAATATCATGTTTATTTAAATAAACTTAGCTTAGCGATATAATCCACTAAAACATGGAGTTTAATCTTTTGTATGGTGGTGAAATCCATGCCACAATCCCCCTAAAACTATGGCAAGTACATGGTGATAAAATACACATTATTTTTCCCTATAGAAAATAAAAAACTCAAGGTTTATCAACTATTTATGATCTCAAAAATTTTCCCTATGGGTGAAAGCAGAGAGCATATATAATCTAAGCCCCAAGAAAAAATAATCAAACTAAAAATGAAGATAGATTAATCAAAATCCAGACTAAAAAAACTAAATCAATTAAACCCAATTAATGTGACAATAAAATATATCAAAAGAAGTTTCAAAATTATAAATATTAGACAAATAACCTACATGAATATTGGTTAGTAGTTTTTAGATTCACTTAATTGGGGTAAGCCTAAAAAATGTTAGAGAGTTAATGTCACATTCCTATAGTTTAAACATGCAAATGCATATATAAAAATCACTAAAAAGACTATATTATCCAAAACATAAGGAAAATGTGAAATCATGGACCCAAGAGTCAATGAAATTAATATATGATCAAAATATATCAAAATTAGTTTCAAAATTACAAATCTTAGATAGATAGCCTATAAGAATATTGGTTAGTAGTTTTTAGATTCACTTAATTAGGGTAAGCCTAAAAAAGGTTAGAGAGTTAATGTCACATTCCTATAGTATGAACATGCAAATGCATATATAAAAATCACTAAAAGGACTAGGCTAACCAAAACACAAGGAGAATGTGAAATCATGGACCCGAGAGTCAATGAAACTACTATATGATCAAAATTATGGACCTTAGATATGCAAAATTGAAATAGACAAACATTCGATGCAATTTTTTTTTATACCTATGCAATATCACATATGAGGCTAGTGATGTCTCATTTTTATTAAGTATTCTATATTTCTATAGACATGAGTTTGTACCTACAAACAAAAAACCATAGACAAAATAAAATAACACAAACTATTAATGAGATCATAGATTTTATTAATAGGGTTGTGTCTCTAAAAAGTTATTTTATCAAAATTTAATAGACAATATATAAAGATAAGAAAATCAAGTAAGCAATAGTCTAACACATTTATATATAATATAACAAAAAAATAGGTGATTATATACTATCATAAAATCCAAGTGGTATATGGAATACCTATTTTGATTATTCTAACTATTTAAAATATAAATTATAAGGATTTATTCATATGATTAAGATAAATTAAAATTGATAATGCTACACAAAAGGTCAGATAAAGGATTTGAGTATTTGAAAGAAAATTAGAAGATGCAGGTTAATCAAAATCATGCTAACTTATGCAATGTCATGTTTGTCAACATCGATGGCACATATTTATAGCCATGAGTTTGAACTTGTCCAAAAAAATTAGATATACATAGAGTCATGAAATAGGTTAAAAAATCATGTATTATAAAAATGAATTCATAAATTTTAGAACATGAATACATTAAATAAGGTAAAATAAATCAAATGGTTAGCTAGACCATGGCAGTCAAGTTTATTGGTTTGAAGCAAAGTCATGATAGTTAGAAGTGAAATCACATTTATAGGTAATAAATATATGTAAATATAAAGTTATTCCATACTAGTGATGGAAGTGTCAATCACCTAATTTTGGGCATTTTGGCCACTAATTATTTGAAAAATCATCCCTTCAATCTTAGAAAATCACACCAAAGCTAAAAAATGACAAGTTAATGGAGTATTCTCCAATTACAGTAACAAAAATGTGATAAAATGAATTGTAATAATACATACACTTTAAGTTAAAATGGATTTCAACCAAAATAAATAAGAGCTACTCAAATTCACAACAAAACCTTTGATTGGGAAAGGTAGACAAAAATGAAAGCAAATAACAATACAAATATGTAATTATACATTCAATATGTAATCTAATTTACCTCCAGGATGTAGATGATGTACCCCAAATTTATATGAAAATTCATTTGATATGTTGGATTGCTTGACTTGGCTCAAGATGTGGATAACTTTTGGACATCCATTGGCTGATTTGATTGGACAAGATGATGGCATGAAATATTCATTAATGAATCTCTTATTATTATTAATATTCTTCCATTTTGATGGGGATGCATATGATTATAGATAAGATGATAATGGAATTTCCTAGTAATACAAGATTCCTGAAAAATTCTAGAGAGTAATGATGTGGAGGATTCTAGAGAATGTATAAGAGTCTAGATGCAGATTAAGACTAATAAATGATGATTAATTAAGATTAGATGTAGGATCATTGATAGGATTTTTAGGAGAAAATGGAGGTAGTAGGAAGTAGGTAGGGGATGAATTAAAAGTTATAAAATAATAAATGAGAAGATATCGGTGATAAAAGGGATGATAATAAAATGAATAATTAGGATGCGGGATGGTGAAAAGTTAGTCTGTGAGTGTGTATTAATGGGGATGATAAAATAAGACTAGGAAAAATAATAATATAGTGTTAATTGGTTAAATTACTATTTAAATATAAAATTATAGAGGATTGAATACACTTGGATGTATATAATTATTTCTAATTCAAATTTTGAAGCATTTTAATAGTCATAGGCCAAGTCTAAACTTATTTTATCATAGGTCAATGTCACTCTTTTTCAATAATAAAATATTTTTATCTAGTTTCATTCATATATAAAAATAAATATTCACACACTCGTTATTGGAGGCAAATATACATTAGTCTTAGCACTTTTGGGCTATGTAAACAATATTTATATTACACAAGGTTTTTTGAGGGTAGCTTGGCTATTCCTCAAACCCTGCTGCCCTTTTTGAATTTAGTATATATTATTTTTATTATGCAAGAGATAAGGTTTATATGTTTTAGGTATCTCATGAATCAAATTGATAAATATAGTTAGACAATATACCCCCACATATAGGTACACATATCTATTTAATAAAATGGGTCATATAGTCAATTAGGATGTAGTTGTAGTTAATAGATAAGGACACAATGTGTCCTTGTCCTCTTACTATGGCCTTGTCCCAACACAATTTGAAATTATATTTTTAGATGTGACATAGTTCACATTTTTTTGGGTAGTATATAATTATAATCAGCATATACA
>JARHVA010005583.1:752500-1115000 GCA_037957365.1 Torreya grandis
CCATGAAAATTGATATCATTCTAAAATGATAAGAAACCATAATCATCACTTGATAACATAAAACAACCCACTCATGGTTGGGTAACTTAAATCTCTTATTAATTTTACTTTCAACCCAAGTTAAAATCTTAGGGTTCAATGCAACATTTAAACATTTTAATCAATATGGCCTTGACCCAAGTCTTATGACTTATGTTTAGATACTCAAACATGACATTATAAAATGTAAGTCCTAGTCCTTTGTGGATTATATTAAGGTGAATAATCATTCATTAAATATATAAAAACTAAATTAATAAAACTTTTTCCTCCATCCTATAATGGTATTCATAATCATGGTGTTGGCCTTCCACTCCTAGTATTTTATTATTGTTTTTATACACAAACATAAACTACTCCTGTAAAAAATATTCCCTATCTTGTCAAATATATCTTGACATTTGAGTAGAATCCATTTTATTTTAGTGTATCATATATGAGGGTATAAATCACATTCATATCAAATTATTTAGTTGATTGATTAGTTAACTGTATAGAGACAAAAGATAAATGACATAAAAACTAGCTAGCTGACAATCAAATCCAAACTAAAAAACACAATTATAAAGCAAAGTGACCAAGACAAAGGTTTGACTCTAGTCTTGGAAATTATTGCATCACCATTGTGGTTTACCTATGTATCATGTCTTTTCCACCAAGTACCCAAGTTATATCTCCAACCTACACTTATTTGTTGCATACCTATAATCAAGCATTGTAGACATCAGTAATATCTAAGTATAATAAATAATAAAGAAGAATATAATATGATCATCTAATGGAATTCATGAATTATTAAAATTTAATTTAAACTAATAAGTAATATTATAAAAATCAAATAATGTCTACACTAAATGTATACATAATATCATAATATTAAAATAGTTATGATAATTAGCCAAAGTCAATGTGTTAAGTAGGTGTCATCATGACACTATTATATGGTAAAGTTGATAAGATCATCATTGATATTAGAAGGAATTGAGGATGCAACATTGGCCATAGAATATGCATGTAGATTATCTTTATCGAGAATACTATCAATAAAAAATGTGTCTATGAGTTTATCCACCATTTATTTGTATGGGATAATATGCTCTTATTTTGTTTTGTAATTATTTATAACCTAGTTAATAATTAATTGAGAATCACTAAAAATTTGGATTTTTTGTATATGAAACTTGTGTGCTATGGATAATCTAATTAGCAAAGCTTCATATTTAGATATATTATTGATGTAAGAAAAGGTTAATCTGTATGAAAAATTTATATATTCACCCTTGGGGGTGAAAAATATAATGTTATAACACACCCTTGTTTTACATCTAGATCCATAAAAAACCATTGTCCATGGGTTGGAAGATATATTATATGCCTTGAACTCATCCCTGAAAGCTTTAGTGAGCATAAATAAATTCAATAAAGGAATCAAATCTAATTGGTCAACTACAACTTGAAATTTTATTAACTACTAGGATAAAAATTTAAGATCCAATCTATAAGTTGCATAACCCATTTTATAATGCAATTGGTGATGTGTGCTTTGTTTTTAAGGAATGTTAGGATCTTCTTTAATTATAACATAGACCTCATTATTTAGGAATTAATTTTATAACTTTTGAGTAGCAAAAACCAAGGTAAACATAACTTTTCCATTTCTAAATATTTGAATTCATAATTGACCAACTGATGATTGATGTAATAGATTACACATTCTGTATAATCATCATCATATTGTGCTAATAGAGACCCAAGAGTGTCATGAGTCATTGATATATAAATAAATAATGGTGTATTCACAATAAGAGTCATGAATACTGGTGGAATTGATAAATATGTTTTAAATTGATCAAATATTTGCTGACATAAATCATCCCTTATAATTTTTGTGTCATTTCTTAACAAACACATGAAAGGAATTATTTTGGTAGATAAATAAGCTATAAAACATCTAACAACCTAAATTTGACCCTGTAGGCATCATATATTTTTGAGATTGGATGGTGGTGGAATTTTGATAATGGATTTTACATTTTTGGATCAATATATATGCCTTAATAAGAAATAATTTATCCAAGGAGCTTTCCTGAATAAACCCTAAAAACACATTTTTTGGATTTAATCGAACATTGAACTTATGCAAACATTGAAATATTTTTTGTAAATTAGTAGCATGTTATTGAAAATGTTTAGACTTTGAAATTATATCATCAACATAATCCTAATAATTTTGTGTATAAATTCATGTAATATATGAGTCATGGCACTTTGATATGCGGATCCTATGTTGTTTAACTTGAAAGGCATGGATGCATAGCAAAATGTACCCCAAGGAGTAGTAAATGCCATCTATTCTTGATCAGTGGGGATAATTTTGATTTGGTTATATCTTGTAAATCCATACACACATGAAAATGTATCGTATATACCTATGGAATAAAAAATCATATCACTATTAGTTACTAGAAAATCAGTTTTTAGATAAGAACTATTTAAGTCTTGATAATTACTGCAATAATGAATGCCACCATTAGGTTTTTTAATAGGTACAATGTTGGATGTTGATTCATAATGTGTAATAGCTCATATAAATATGGCATATAAAATCTTATGAATTTTCTCTTTTACTAATAATGCTACTTTAGGATTATTTTGTAACTCTTTTTATTTAACTAGTTTTACATTTGGGTAGAATAATATGTTATGCATTGCCACTAATGGATAAATTATAGACATCCAAATAAGCCAAAGTAAATAGTTCATTAAATTAATGAAGGAAATATTGATATGTTTTTACTTCATCCTATTGCATCACTATAAATAATAGAACTACCTGAGGGTACTTATCTATTACATAGTTGTATTAGAGCATTTTATTATTTATCAAAGTAGATTTATCTACAAGGAATGGTATTGTAGGAAAAATATTTGATATATCATGTTTGACACTAGTATCATAAGTTTAACCAAAGCAAGAATGAACATAGGTGGAATGAGACAATATGTTCTTATGATTGAGGGAATGGATATCCTTGTATGCACTTAAATATTCTAGTAATGATTCATCATTCAAGAACTCATCAGTGTCAAAATGTTTGGTGGAGCAAACTCATCAATAAGATGAGGGTTGACCACTGGTAGATCCATTTTAAAAGTATTTAAACACTTTGCTTTGGCCTTTTGAAAGCAAGTTGTGCTACTAGAGATGTACTTATGACTTGTAGTTTGTTTTAAAAAACCTAAACCTTGATGGTTTATATTGATTGTAGGATAAATAGGCTGAGTTATGCCCTTTTCATATTTATCTAACCCCTATCCTTTGTATCAATATTTTTGTAAATATCAAGAACTAAAATTAGGATTATAAGATTGTAATGCAATATTATATATTTTTTAATCATTTCAAAATGTTTAAAGGGATTAGTATCCATAAGACAAGTGTAATTAACCCATAATGATTGAATTTTAAACATGTGTATAAATTATATGGAAATACATAAATATCATTTATCCAAGGTTATCCCAAGAGGATGTTATAGTTCAAGTTGTTTGCCATAACTTGGCACAGAGTAGGTTGGGTATGGGGACCTATAATAATATTTAGTTTTATTTTACCCAATACTTATCATAAAATATTATCAAATACATTGATAATCATATTATATGGGGCTAAATTTTAAGGAATGATGCCAATTAAAGAGATAAAATATATGTTAAAAATGTTGAGTACTAAACTAATGTCCAAAAGAACTCATTTTATAATTTAATTACAAACACATACTTGGATGTAGAGTGGAAAACAACTATTTATAATATGATAAGGTTGTGATTACTATTTTTCAAAAGATATATTATGCTTGGTCCATTTTATAAAATTTAAAATATAAGACACATATGGTGGTTCCACATTACAAGGCAATACAATCATAAACAATGCATCCAAAAGGATGTCGTTGTAATGAGATGATCAATGTAATAAGTACAATAAGTATTTTTTAGTAATTATATCTTTAGATTGGGTGATAGTGTTCCCTGGGATGAATTATTTCTTCATACATTCCCTTTGGCACTTTGTAATAACAAGTAAAATCTCATTGTAAACATTAGAACAAGGAGTATGCTAGAATGTGAATTTTGAATTCATTATAGATCAGATGGTTTGAACCATGAAAATAATGTATAAGACCATAAAAAATATAAGGTATTGAAAAATTACATAGTTTATATATATGTCCATGGAAAACATGATAGTAATATCATAATAATTAGGGATTAATAATAGAAAAATAATAAGATATTGATTTGACCTAGGGTTTGATGTTCAAAGATCAGGTTCACCAAATGTTTTACCCTAATATTGGATATGTATCCTCTTGGGTACATAGGTTTATGAATTTAGACATGATAGGGCACAAGGGGGAATATCAGATCTACATCAAACCAATTAAATGATAAACTTAGATATAAGCATATGCTAAATTTATTAAACTGAGATAAGCTATTAATAAAAAGTAAAACTATGATAGATATACAAATGAAAAATAAGTGATGTAATTAGATTATTATGATGATAATAAAAATATATATTTAAAAAAATATGAAAGTAGGTAGGTGGATATTTATTGAATAATCATCAAATGTTAGATCTAGTGTCTTTGGCTCTGTAGACTATTGCATTAGCACTAGATAGTTATATCAATGCTACTATCTAGGTTTGATGCTAGTGTCATATACATAATATCTATTGAAACATGATGTGACCACATGGATGGTTTTAGTTTAGGATTTTATTTTTATTTGGTGTATTTAGATCTAGGTCATGGAATGTCAATCCTTGTGAAATGGAAAAACATTAACACTCCATCTTCAATGTGACCTTGGGGAAAAATGAGTTAGTATGTACATGGTGTTAAGTTGACCCATAATGATCCAAATGTCAAAGGGCATTACCTAAATAGAAAATACTTTATAATAGGACCTAAAACTCAAGTAGTCCTCCCCTATGTGTTGGCTTGTGTGTTAATCATGCAATGTGTGTAAAGCAAGTACAATGGTGACATGTATTGTAACTTGGTAAGTAAGACCTTATAACTACTCCTTTAGTAATTTAGACCTATAAATGTGTTGTACCTATAAATGATATGTAAAAATGGAATATTTGATTAATTTAATGATTGATAAAGTGCTTTTGATAAGTGCCTTGGTCTTTTTGGTCTGATTTTTAAGTTAAGAATGAATGAGGGTTGATATTATATTTATACCAATCCTACCAAGAGATAACTCACGTTAAAATACTTAGGATGACCATTGGAATATTTTTAATTTAAAAATTATATGTATTTATGGATCTAGACACTTGGATCAAGGTAGGATAGTAATATTGATGCTACTATCTATCCCAAACATTAGTGTCCAGGGAGTAGCGAAATAGGTATAGGATTAGAACTTATAGATGTGTAAATATTAAGCATTATATGAAAGATAATATGTTTGTGTCACCAATATGAGATTATTAATATAAGATATATTACATGTGGCATAATATAGAGCATATGCAAAATTTTTAGAAGTAAGGCATGTTTAGAACTAAGAGGAATAACCAAGGTCTGATTTAGCCAAGTGTACAAGATCAAAGTGTTACATGATAAAAAAATATCTTTTAGAGGAGGATGTAACATTAAGATTTTGATATTTGGGGATAATGCTGTAGAAACATAATTTATGCCCCCATTAGATGTATGAAGAGATTATGTGCTCAAGGGTAAGGAAACAAGAATATGGTGATGTCCCATATCTATGATATCATGATCAATAGATGCACTTGGTTGTTCATCTATGATTTTTAGTTTCTAAACTAGTTTTTAGGTTCTCATCAATATCTTTAGGGTTTTGATGGATACACTCTTAGAACATAGAAATAGCTTAAATTTTATATTGATATATTTATTCATGTCCATTATTTAAATTATATTCATTTTTTCATTATCAAAAACTATTTTATGATAACCTCTTCAACATGTTATTCATTTTCACCATTGACACTTGTATTAGGTATATGATTTGATACTTCACATGTTTGATCCATCATATGGGGTACAAGATAAATATCCAGATGTTTAATAAAAACACCACCTAATCTAGGGTTATGCCTAGGTTCCATATAGAGAAAAAAATAGATATGAAAAAAGAAAAAAACTCAGTATGTTGAATACCCTAATAGAATCTAATATTTGAATAGAAAGACATAAAGTACAAGTTAACTAAATCTTTAACCCTAAACCTAAAATTGTATGTGGGGATCAAGGGTTAATAAGTTAGATTAATTTAGGGAATAAAGGTGATAAGCTACCTCTATAAAATCCAATTAATAGGAAACTTAGATAAATGATATTCTAAATTTATACAACTGAGATTGCTACAAATAGTAAAGTATAACTATTGATATATATTTCAATAAATTTGAAATATTGATTTTTATCTAGTTTTAATTTGTGAATATAGATCTGAGTAGGAAAAATCTAGAATTGGACTAGATGATGATCCTAAAATAGTCATTATATTATGAAAATATCCTTTTTGTGGTTTTGGATGCTTGCATCTGGTCTAGATAGTTGTATCAATTCTAGTGTATAACTCTATTGTAAGTGTCCTATATGAAATATTAACTAGATCTAGATGTGACCATCTAGATCATTTTTGGTTTTTTTGTCATAATTCTTATGATGTCTTCACATTGTGTATATAGGTTGTCACTCTTTTTTAAATGATCAAAGCCTAGATCTTCATCCTTAGAGTGACTATGGAAAAAATGGGTTAGTGTGCTCATGGTGTCATGATGATGCCAAAGATCCCTCTATTAATGGATGATGCTTACATAGCCACTAATTTGAAGAGGGCCATACACTAATGTAGTTTTCCCCCATATGTTGGATTGTGTGTTCACAAGGGTGAAATGTGTGATAAGAAAAGATATGAAATGACCCTAGTTGTTACTTGTATACTATGTATCATGGGATATTATTTTAATGATTGATACTTGTAGAACTATTTCTCCTATGAATGATATGGAACTAAGGATAAATAGGGAAAATTTTATCATTTGAATGCTTGATTGAGTTCTTATTGGTATATTTCATTGTGAGATTTAAGTGATTTCTAGGTGGGTAATGATTGAGGGTTGATATTGTATATATAAGAATCAATTTAAAAAATATATATTGCATTAAAACACTTAGGTAAATTTTAATCCATTTTAGAAATATATCACATTAAAACACTTAGGTCAACCTTTTGGATACATTTATTTTGTTAATTTGATGAATGTTAGACATTGGATACTTTATAGGAAAATGGATAGTTGCATTGACATATGTGTTTGATTAGGATGTATGTGTCCATAGAGCTAGAAAATAAGTATAGGCCCAAAATTGGTAGTGAAGGATAATAATTAGGTTTAGAGATATTTACATATTATGAAAGGTCTAGGTCATAATAATAATAATAATGGTTAGACTAATAGATAATCAATTTAGCACAAATAGGTAGTGAACATGAGCCTTTTAGTAGTAGGAAGGTCTAGATGTAAAAGGTATATCCACTATAGTTATTTTATAAGTGTATAAGACTAAGGTACTATATAAATTAGGTTTTAATATCTAAATATAGATATGCTACTAGGGCTAGGTTGTCAGTGTTAAATTAACTAATGTCATGGTGATATTTTTTGACTCTTGAGTTGAAATCCTCTAGACATTACACTTAGGTGTATTTTTAGTCCCTATGATAGACAATGTTACTTGAGAAGATGATGCATGATATGGATTGGATTAAGACTTGGATTTGGTGTTGGTGTATATGAGGTGAATCTATGATTTATGATGAAGGATTGTGACTAGCATTCACACACACTATAAGAGAGGATAGACGTGTCATTAAGTTTTATGACATATGAAAGGATATATTAAGGGAAATAATATTTTTGTACTTTTTTTCTCTTTGATCCAAAAATTTGGAAGATTATTGTTCATATTACTTTTGATGCTAATTTTTTCATCAATTGGTGCCATGGAGTTTTTTTGTTTTGTTTACTTGATTTGACTTTGATTACCCCTTGGTTCCTTAAAGAAGGTTTTACTATAGGAAATGTTTTTGACTTTGATGGTGGTCATTTTGACTTTTCCAGTTCTCTAGTGTTTTAAGGAGGTTTTCACTAGGGGAAGATGTTTTTTGTTTTGGTTGAGTATTTAACCAATATTGAATTTGACTTATTACTAGATTAAAGTTGACTTTATGATTATATTTGATGACATGTTGCCTTGGGAGGATTTCAATGATGTATGCTTCCGTATGTTCACATTCAAGATAATGATGAGGTGATGGCCAATGGAAAAAAAGGATTAGTGATTCATGAAGGTGAATTGGATGGATTGATAGTATCAAAGAGTGGATAATGGGAAGCATGATCCTCATAGATATTATGAGAAGACATAATTTTAATTTTAGAGAAAAATTTCTCAAGATTAATGGAAAGATCAAATAGTTGTTACATCGATCCACAAGACAGGCATCCAAGGTGGTCTCAAATTCATTCTCATAATTATTATATGAAATATCACATTGATGTATAGTATTTTATATTATTACTTCATCATCCTAACAAAATAAAGAGACATGCCTTGCTAATTATTCACATTTTAATTTATTTTAAAAATACAAATATAGTTAAATAATTTGGTTTCAAAATGATATTTTACATCTATAAGGGATGATTATTTTTACGTGGCATCCCATATGGACTTGGATTCTAATGATATATTTAATCCTACTATTGATGCTGACTGTAACATTGATTTTGATGTTAATTTAGATGATATTAGTGATGCAATGCTACTAGTAGATATTTTTTATATTGTAGCCCTAAGGAGGGCCTATTAGATAGCATCATCCACAAGTACATCCTTAATTTTTTTCTTAGTGATATAAGCTTTAAGATGAAGGAATTTATAGAAATGGAGGATCTAATGCAATGAACAAAAGGTGAATGGTTGGTGAATGATGGGTTCTTATTTTTTGAATATGGGTTCATTGTCTTCGCCTTGGTTTTAAAATATAAGGGGCTTATCATGATAAGGAAATGAATCTTGACAATTATTTCTCACTCTTAGACATGGATTCATCTAGTTTGTTCTCAATTTTGATGTCACCATGGTCAATTAGGTCTTAAACATAAATTTTGAAATTGTGACATATATTATTAGAATTCACATGGGTTATATGTATTGATAGTATTGACCTTCTATATATTGAGAAGGATTAAGAATATTTATATTAAGAGGCCTTGTGTGTGTGTATTATATCATGTTTGTAGCAAATATAAGATGAAATATAGCTTTCAAGGACACATTAAGAGGAATATACTATCATTATTCATAACTTTTCATGGACATGAAAGCATTTGACTCAGATGTATTTTTTGGGTATACTAATGACTATATAAGGTGGGACTATGGTATTATATATGAATTGTGTGATATATGGTATTAGATAAGGTTTACATGATATATTTTAATATAATAATATTATGGGGAAAGTCACTATTAAGACTATGATTGCTAGATGAAAAGTTAAACTATGAATAACTAGTGGGGAGGTTAGGAGTGGCTAACATTAATGGGGATGGAATGGATAAATCTTGATTATAAGGAAATTTAGGTTTATGGCATCAAATTATATAGGAAATTAGGACATCATTTCTTAGATTCATAAAAGGAAAGTGTCATTGATGGCAAAGATATGTTTCTCAAATAGGGAAACATCAAAATCCATACGAAAACCATGGATGAATATGGGAGAAAGGATAGATTATGTGATTCATATTTACCAATCATCAAGTGTGGGGGATTGATTGAAAGTATGTTGAGAGGTGAAAGTGGAATGATGAAAAATGGAAACAAATATGTATTTTTGTTGCCATAATTTGATTTCAAATTTGACTTTGTGATATGTGATGTTTGAAGGGATGTGGTAGGTGTTAAGTGAATGAGCTTGAGATAGATTGGTTTGGATGTGATCTAGCTAAACATTTGACATTTATAATTGATTATAAGTTTGAAAAAAAATCTAAGCCAAGCTATTGGATTTGATTAAAATTGGGGGGGATAGGTTTGACTAGTCAAAGAGACATGACTAGGTCATAATCGACCTTGGATAATATTGAATTTATTTGATTTAGACTATATAAAATGATTAAATTATTTTCTCAAATTGGATTAGATGACCTAGATTATTTAGACTAAGTAGATGATTTGAATTGATAGAGTGTAAGGTTCATACTTGGCTAGGTTTTAGATGAAAGAAAACATATGATGGTGAATATGACATGTGAAGGGGGTTTTACCAATGTGGACCAGGGTAAATGTGTCATTGATTGGGTTGGTGATCTTGGATGATTATAGACTTGATGGGATTAGAGATGATAAGTATGGGTATGGATAATATTTAACTTTAGGTGATTTCATTCAAGGTAATGATAAGGTTGAAATTTATTTGAGATTTTAACTTAGGGGTCATACTAAAGGCATGGTTAATGTATAATTGGAGTAAGGGATGTAAAAATATATTTGAACTAGGGTCTATTACATGAATTAGATGTTTTGACTATGATTGAGGTGGACTTATGACTTGTTTGGGATGATGCCATAGCTTGTAGGTTTAGTTTTGACTTGGTTTTTTATTTTGACATCGTTCTTGTTTGATAGAAAATTTGTAATGGTATGGTGTGTCACCCTAAATTTAAACTTGGTTAGACAAGTTTTATATTTTATTACATTGGGTGTTAGGTTCAAACTAGTAGAATAATAGGTGTAAATAGATTAACAATAATTGCTAGATTCAAACTAAAATAATGATAGGTGCCAACCAGATGATGAAGGGTGATAGATTCAAACCAAGATAATTAGAGGTTACTCAATATTTGATGAAGGGATGGTATCCCTACTTATAAATTTTGACAAGGTCCAGCTCAAGGTAATAATTTAGGCAAGTTTGATCAAGTTAGATAAGGTTGATAATGACAAGATGATAAATGTGATTAACTATGGTGTATAGGATTTAGACATGTTTGAATATGTCAACAAGGATGAATAGGTACTATTTGGGTTTGAATAGGTCATGAGTGATGATTAAGGAATGTTTTAAATGTTGTGATGGGTGATGGGGCTTTAAAAAATAATGAGATATCATAAGATGATGATTGACTCCTAAATATTAGATAAGGAATTATATTTAACCTAGGTTTGAGTTTTTGACAAGATAATTATTTTGTGTGTAGGTATGTAGGTTTTTAAAAAATATTGGTTTCAACAATAGACAAACAAGAGTAGAGAATCCAAAATCCTATATTAGTGACTGACATGGGAGTGAAACTCAATACCCAACCTACCAAATGAATCATGATGAGAGGTAACTAGATCAGTCTCCCAACCCTCTCGTACTATTTTTACATGGTGAGTGATCTCCAAGGATATTTTTTCCCCTATGCTAAATAATGCTTTTAGTTTATATGACTTATTTTAGGATATATAAGATATCTAAGGGAGTCTTGTAAACTCCTTATAGTACATGGGGCCCAAGTCCATCTAAGGTGTTATTTTGCTCTTAAGTATTGGAGGGTTACATCCTCATTCATGATATATTTTATGGTTAAATACAATTAGCTTAGCAATATAATCCACTGAAACATGCAGTTTATTTTTCCATATGGTGATGATATCCATGCCATAATCCCCCTAAGACTATGACAAGTGCATGGTGATAAAATCCACATCATGTTTCCCCCTAGAAAATAAAAATGTCAAGGTTTATCAACTATTTATGACCCTCAATAATTTACCTATGGGTGCAAGTGGAGAGCATACACAATCTAAGCCCTAAGCAACAAATAAGCAAGATAAAAATTAAGCTAGATTAATCAAAATTTAGACATTCAAAAACTAAATTATTTAAATCCAATTAAGATGTGATGATAAAATATATCAAAATTAGTTTCAAAATTACAAATCTTGGACAAATGAACTATAATAATACTAGTTAGTTGCTTTTAGATTGGATTATTTGGGGGTAAGCTTAAAATAGAGTTAGATTAAGTTCAAATTTTATACAAAAAGACACATATCATAGATTTAATGTCACATTATTGTAGTATGAACATGTAAATACATATATAAAAATCACTATAAAGACTAGGTTAGCCAAAACACAAGGAAAGTGTGAAATCATCGACTCAAGAGTCAATACAACTACTAAATGATCAAAATTATGCACCTCAAAGATACAAAATTGAAGTAGACAAACATTCAATGAAAAAGGGTTTTTTATACCTCTATAATGTCATGAATGAGGCTACTGAGGAATCATTTTTTATTAAATATATGGTGTTTCTATATCCATGAGTTTGTACGTACATAAAGAAAACCATAAATAAAATAAAAGCACACAAACTATTAATGAAATCATGGGTTTTTTAGTAGGGTTGTCTCTAAAAACATGATTTTATAAAAATTTAATAGACAATATAGAAATATCAAATAACCAAGTTAGCAATATTCTAATAGATTTATATAGAATATAACCAACAAATAGTGATTATAGACTATCATAAAATCCAAGATTTATAGAGAATACCTATTTTGACTATTCTAACTATTTAAACTATCAATTCTAAGGATTTATTAATATGATTAAGATAAATTAAAATTGATATTGCTATATAAAAGGTTAGATATAGGATTTGAGTATTTAAAAGAAAATTATAAGACACATGTCAATCAAAATCATGCTAATTTATACAATTTCATGTTTGTCAGGATTGATGTCACATATCTATAGTAATGAGGTTTCAATTGTCAAATAAAAATTAGATATACATATAGTCATAAAATAGGTTAAAAAATTCATGTATTATAAAAATAAAGTCATAAATTTTAGAACATTAATACATTAAATAAGTTAAAATAAATCAAATGGTTAGTTGGACCATGATAATCAAGTTTAATGGTTTCAAGAAAAGTCATGACAATTGGAAGTGAAATCACATTTATATGGAATAAATTTGTGTAAATAAAGAGTGATTCCATACCAGTGATGGAAGTGTCAATCACCTAATTTTGGGAGTTTTGGCCAATAATTATTTGAAAAATTAGCCCTTCAAGCTTAGTAAATCATACCAAAGATAAAAATGACAAGTTAAGAGAGTATTCTCATACTATAGTCGCAAAAGTGTAATGTAATGAATTGGAATATAAATCAAATACTATAAGTAAAAATGGAGTTTAACCAAAATAAATAAGAATTACTCCAATTCACAATAAAACGTTTGATTGGTCTAGGTAGATAAAAATGAAATCAAATAAAAATAAAAATATGCAACTATACCTTCAATATGCAATCTAATTTACCTCCAAAATTTAGATGATCTGCCCAAAATTGATATGAGAATTCATTTGATATGTTGAATTTCTTGACTTGGCTCAAGACCTGAATAACTTTTGAACATGCATTGGCTGATTTGTTTGGACAAGATGATGGCATGAAATATTTATCAATTATTATTATTATTATCATTATTATTATCATTATTATTATTATTATTATTATTATGATTATTATTATTATTATTATTAATCTTCTTCAATTTTCATGGGGATGTATATGATTATATATAAGATGAAAAGGGAATTTCCTAGGAATACAAAATTCCTATAAAATTCTAGAGATGAATGTTGTGGAGGATTATAGAGAATGTATAAGAGTCTAGGTGTGGATTAGGACTAATAAATGATGATTAATTAAGATTGGATGTATGTTCATTGCTAGGATTTTTAGGAGAAAGTTAAGGTAGTATAAAGTAGGTGGGGGATGAATTAAAAATTATAAAATAATAAATGAGAGGAGATCAATGTAAAAGGGATGATAATAGAAGAAATAATTAACATGTGGAATGGTGTAAAGTTAGTCTATGAGTGTGTAATAATGGGGATGATAGAATAGGAATAGGATAAACAATAATATCATGTTAATTATTTAAAATATTATTAAAACTGATAATAACAAAGGATTCAATATATTTGGATGCATATAATTATTTCCAATTCAAATCTAAAGCATTTTAACAGTCATAGGCCAAGTCTAAACTTATTTTATCATAGGTCAAGGTCACTCTTTGTCAATAATAAAATATTTTTATCTAGTTGAATTCATATATAAAAATAAATATTCACACACTCACTATAGGAGGGAGAACTAAATTGGTCTAAGGCCCTTTTGTGCTATATAAAAAATATTCAGATTACACGAGGTTTTATGAGGGTAGCTTGTCTATTCCTCAAACCCTATTGCCCTTTTGGCATTTGATATCTATTGTGTTTATTATGAAATAGCTAAGGTTTATATTTTTTAGGTATTTCATGAATCAAATTAACATATATATTCAAAAAATATACTCTCACATATAGGTACACATACCCATATGATAAAATGGGTGATATAATCAATTAAGATGTAGTTGTAATCAATAGATAAGGACACCGTGTGTCCTTTTACTCTTACTGTGGCCTTGTCAAAACACAATTTGTAATTCTATTTTAACATGTGAAATATTTCATGATTTTTTAGGTAGTTTATAATTATATTTAGCTTATATAATCAACAATAAATTAGATCGAAGCTAGGTTAGCATATCTTGTATCAATTAACTATTTTAAACTCACTTTTAGTTATTTAAATTATGTATTTTAATATATATATATATATATATATATATATATATATATATATATATATATATATAATTTTAAATAACTAAAAGTGAGTTTAAAATAGTTAATTGACACAAGATATGCTAACCTAGCTTGGATCTAATTTATTGTTGATTATATAAGCTAAATATAATTATAAACTACCTAAAAAGTCATGAATTCAACTAGATAAAAATATTTTATTATTGACAAAGAGTGACCTTGACCTATGATAAAATAAGTTTAGACTTGGCCTATGATTGTCAAAATGCTTTAGATTTGAATTGGAAATAATTATATACATCTAAATATATTGAATCCTTTGTTATTATCAGTTTTAATAATATTTTAAATAATTAACACCATATTATTGTTTATCCTATTCCTATTCTATCATCCCCATTATTCCACACTCATAGACTAACTTTACACCATTCCACATCCTAATTATTTCTTCTATTATCATCCCTTTTATCATTGATCTCCTCTCATTTATTATTTTATAATTGTTAATTCATCCCCCACCTACTTTCTACTACCTTAACTTTCTCCTAAAAATCCTATCAATGAACATACATCCAATCTTAATTAATCATCATTTATTAGTTATTTAAATTATGTATTTTAAATTATATATAATATATATATATAATTTAAAATACATAATTTAAATAACTAATAAATGATGATTAATTAAGATTGGATGTATGTTCATTGATAGGATTTTTAGGAGAAAGTTAAGGTAGTAGAAAGTAGGTGGGGGATGAATTAACAATTATAAAATAATAAATGAGAGGAGATCAATGATAAAAGGGATGATAATCAATGATCTCCTCTCATTTATTATTTTATAATTGTTAATTCATCCCCCACCTACTTTATACTACCTTAACTTTTTCCTGAAAATCCTATCAATGAACGTACATCCAATCTTAATTAATCATCATTTATTAGTTATTTAAATTATGTATTTTAAATTTTATATATATATATATATATATATATATATATATATATATATATATATATATAATGTTAAAATTTCAATAGATTAGATATATTTAGTTTATTCATTTAAATTCAAAATGAATTAAAATTTCTAGTGAACTTGAAATATTAGCTTAAGAACATTGTTTGATGCCTGTTTGATTTTTGTGTGGTCTAAGGTTTCGGCTAAATTTATGATTTCTCAAAAATCACAAATTCTTGATTAGTTACTAAAAATTTGTTTGCTTTTATTTTCTATTTTAATATGCTTTTTTAGAAACCATTTTACAATAGTTTTAAAAATACTTAGTGACTATCATTATGGGCTATGTAGTGATCTATTTTCTAGACATCATTGTGTGAAAGTTTCTATGTAAATACTCATAAAAAATTTACAAAACCAAACTTGAAGTTTAGTTTCCACATACAACATGGCATATAAAAAAATTCCTAAGGTCCCTTGTTCATATAATTGAAATCCTCTTTTATTTTTTTGATTTGTGTTGCAATTGAGAAGAACATATTTCCCAAGGAATTTAATCTCATTATACCCTTGGAAATGGAGTTATTTAAATGCACAAATGGTTTTGCCTCTATAGTTAGTGCCTTAAAACATTGGGATAACACTAATAAAAAAATGATCAAATATATATGAAATTCCAAAAAATCATTTAAACCCTTACCTAGATCACCTTGTATACCTTTATTTTTTCTTGTATAATATTCTTAGTCATTAGCATATATTTTTCGTATTGAAATATATTCTTAATGGGATCAAAAAATCAAAGTGTTTCTCATATGTTTCATAGGATTATAAAATTCATTATTCCACCATGTATTCCATTTCAAAATGTTATTCATTATGTTAAAACACGGATAAAATAAAAATCAAATAAACAAGATAAAAAGTATAATATAGACCCTCATGTGCTTTGTAATTCTTATTATTTTAATATTGGATCATATAATAATTATCCAAAAATATTGTCATCATCACAATAGAGTTTTATCACCATTTATGGTCAAGAAAAATTGAATATTTCATTTAATTTTGAACAAATATGTCTTGGGTATAAATAAGGATCGACTTATTATGGAAAAATTCAAGATAAGTCATCTCTTAACCTCATGCTTTTGTTAATACCTATTGCCATAATATCCAGTCTGAGTTACTTCCTATAACAAATGGATGCCAAGGAACATGTGAAAAATATTTTTTGATTCTCCATCCTCGTATTCAACCTAATTTTATTCATCAATCTATTCCTATTATTCATCCATATTTCATATTATATTTGCATGTTCATGTTTTTCAAACTAGAAGAGGAAGGCCATATTTCCCTCCCAAAACCAATCCAACTAATCATAATGTTACACTTCTTCCACCTTATTCAAGTAAAGTATCACAACATAAGGGGAATGATATCATTGATAAATTGTGTAATAATAGTATAAAGTTTTTTCTCTTGATCTACTTCATAAAGCACCAACTTATAAGGATATTTTATATGTAATGCTATGAGATACCACTTTTCCTATGGAAACACAACTATTTTAATTTAATTCTATCAATATATTTAAAATATTATTAATTTTTATAGATATGGTTTACCTCTAAATCATATCATTATGTTTAATCTTCTTTTATTCATTCAAATTTAAATACATGGAAAACTAGTCAAACATGCATTGGTTGACAATGGTAAATATTTTCCGCTATGAATTCAAAATATATTTGGATTCAATAAGGATAATATTAAAAAATAAAATCAACCCATACATGTATTTTATACAACTAATTTTTTTTTGAACTTTTGCATTGAATTTACTATTAGGTTTAGAAATGGTATCTACTATTTTTCAAGTCATACCTAATAAATTATAAAATAAACTACCCATAGGTTGGCATTGGATTCATGCAATGTAAGCTGTATCTTATATATTTAATATATTCATCAATTTTATACATGATACACATTATTATATAGTTCTATTTCATGATACACCTTTTCACTATTGTGAAATGACACAATCACAATCCGATAAAGTCTCTATCATACCACCTCAAACAATTACAATAGAAAGAATCATAATTATGAAGTGGGTGAATCAAGTAATGTAAATGATATCTCAAAAATTTCTCAAATTAATAATAAAATATAGAAATGTATCAAGGAAGTTATGCCAAAAGTGAAAATTCCTAAGCAAATAGAAGAACCTATAACAAAGATATGAAAAAGAACTAATATACATGGTAACAATATAGCCTTTTCGATAAATATCATTATTAATCAATTCATTAAAATATTATATAATTGAAAGATAATATAATAGTGATGATGAAGATACATAATAACTAAAAAATGAATAACTATGTGAGCTAAATTTTAATACCATTGATGAAGATGACTGATTATCTCCTTATTTATTTACATTTATTGAAGAGGGTGAATAGAAATATATATATTCTATAAAAATTAAGGGGAAAGCACCCATTTATATCAAGTTGGTCCAGAAAATACCTCAAACAAATGTAAATATATTTCATAATTGGTTGAGTCTAACACTTGTAATATAATAATCACATCCACCAAAGTGATGGTACAAAGGGAGCAATCAAAGATTAACATAGAGCTATATTTGGAGATAAAACTAAAAAATAAAAATAAAAGTACTTGAAAATGAGATTTATAAATAAAGGCATTTACAAGTAAGAGTGGATATCTAGTGTTACTCTTACAAATATGGTCACAAAATAGGTAACAGTACAATATTATTCCTATCTAGAGACTCATAATATTACGACACTTATGGATGGTAAGAAATGTACTAATGTTTAGGTTACTATATTATAATAATCTATTATATGTAGTATATATCTTCTTAGATATATTGTATATAATAAAAAACATCTCAAAAGATATAAAAAACCAAGTCATTGCATAGGATCTATCACACTACCAATCACTCTTGGTCCTAAATCATGTTCAACATTATTTCACATTGATCCTATTTTAGAGAAATACAACATAATTTTTGGGTGATCATGAAAAATATTAATGGAAGTTACCCTTAATAATAATTATGATTCATTATAATTTTATTAAGATAGTGCAATGATCACCATTTGAAAAGAGAAGATAATCACAAAAAAAAAACACATAATAGGCCATACTCCAACAAAGACCTTTAATATAGTAATGAATAATATGTATCATACAATACCTATGATATAGTATAATGGATCATATAACTCTACACAATGACATCCTATTAAAATTGATGGTTAATCACAAAATGAATCAGGTGGATATGCCATTTATGTAGGAGCTCCATGGGAACTCTCCTCTAATCAAGTAATTGGATAGCTACTTATATTATCTTTGGCACATAATATTCTTTTTTTTTACTTGATTGACACATTTTCTATCCAAAATTCCAAGCATTATTATATCCCTTGGATTTATTTTTCACATTGGGTCCTTACCCACTTGATATTCAAACTAATTATAACAATCCAAAAAAATATCTTACAAATTATTTTAATATTTATTATTGCTTACCATTTCCTACCCATCATACTATGGATTCATTTATACTTACATGATCACATATATTTATTTTCATGATCCATGAGCACTCATATATTATTTCACATTATTTACAATAGAATTAATTATTAATTATAATTAAATCAATTTATAAATTTAATCTATTGAAATATTATCTAGATTGATATATAAAATAAAATACAATACATACAAATATGTCTACATAGAATCTATAAATTATTAAAAACAAAAAACTAGGGTTTGAAAATTATGCTTGCAATTGAATTTATTTCTAAGTGTGTTGAATTTATAAAAGATATGATTATATTAGAAAACCTAAAAATATATATGCATCAAATAAAATTGTCTCACTTTCTATTGGGACAAGTCTATGGGAGGTAGATAGGATCACAATGTGTTGTTATATATTATTGTGACTTTGTCATATCTAACTGTGCATTGGATCTAAAAATATGGATTCATTTCCCTATAGTTTATTGTGATCTAATTTTGTGTGGAGATAAAATTAATGCATGAAAGACTTGTAAAATAAAAACTTTGTTAATTCAGAAGCAAAATAAATAAGATCAAATGTAAAAGGAAAAAATAGGTGAATTGGGAATGGTTGAGCTATCCTAAAAAATCCCCTTGTTCCCTAAGTTTAGCCTACATAGTCCAAAGTGTCTTAGGCTAATGTAGTTATTCATTTAGGTAATATCATCTGAATTCAACTAGAAAATTTTATTATAATGATTAACAAAGGATTCCCTCAACCTATAAAAAAATGTTAGACTTGGCCAAGGACTATAAAATTATAGCAAAATTAAAATAGAGATATTTATTCAGAAAATAGATGCTTTTGAAATCAAAAAGAAAGATTTTATTTTAGTGAGATATAGGCCGTTATAAGTGTGACCATTGATGTGATTTTATAGGAATATGTTTTAAATAAACTTGATAACCAAACTATTGAAATGTGAGGTAAAGTTGCTATGAAGCATGTTGTTTTAAAAACTTGATCATTGGAGTGCATGGAATAAGTTCATAGTAATATATAGGTGCACAATACACCCTTATTTATCTAGTGTTAACTTGTCCTAAATTAACATAAACTTTTAAAATAATAGTGATATCAAAGTGTATGTTGAATAAGGATTAATAGGGAAAACATACGGATGTATGGAAGATGTTCTTAGTAATATTAATACAGTGAATAATTTTTTAGAGATTACGAGCTATTAGAATAGAGAATTGGCCAAGTAAGGTAAAGGTGTAAATGAAAAACATTGAAAATAATTTATTGGTTAATTCTAAGTGTCTAAATTTGTCTCCCCTTTATTCTAGCGATGAATAAAATTACTAAAATAAAGGAAATGAAAAACCTAAGTGTGTATACACACTTTGTATTTTTCATGGATATATACATTCCCCCTTGTTGAGGCATGTGGAGAAGTGATGAATTGCAAGTGATCAAGTCTCAATTTGAAGAATCAGTGAAGATTATTAAGTTGGAAATATTATATGTTATACGTCTCATAGATTAATCTGTAATGCTCAAAGAGATGGGAACCAACAAAGTGGTTCACTAAAGTGCAGCCAATACATGGTGCATCACTAAGCTCAAATGAACTGAAATGAAGAGGTGGGAACTAGTATATGGCTTGCTAAAGTGAAATGAAGACATGGAGAATCATTAAGCTTAAGTGTGACCCAATTAAAAAATATGAATCACACCACTATAGATGGATCTAGATTTGAACCATAAATTATTTAAACTTTGAAATTTAGAAAATAAAAATTTCAATTTTGAAAGTTAGTAGCTTGAATATGAATACATACCATGCGCTCTTTAATATATAGAATGACAATTTTATAAAATTTAAACTATTTAAAAAAATTTAGTTTTCTTTTCATAAGTGTGTCTATGCTCATGTAGATGTAAGATTGGAGTGTATAGCCAAGTCAAATGCCACCAAATCTGAAATTTGTTAAACTAACAAATCTAAAATCTGGTAAACTAAAAAATCTGAAAGATGATTTTTGCATATTGTAAACTAACAAATCTGAAATGTATTGCTCATGAAATATTTTAGATAATCCCACCATTATGCCCCCTTTTTTGATATGAGGGAAATTTATTGCGAATCACATGTATCAAAAAATGTGAGATCATTTGTGAAAGAATTTATCATGTAGGAGCATTTTTTATATTTGAATTGTATTATAATATTATAAATGTAAATTTTAAGCATTTGAAAATATTGTATAGTGCATTGAATTATGTAGTTTGATTAAAAAATTAAAATAATGCATTAAGGATGTGAATAAATTACAAGTTTGAATATGTATTGTAAACATAGTATCGAATATATGAATAATTGAAGCATAAAAGTAGTGTGTACATGATATGTATCATGGAAACATAAATATATGCAATAGATATGTATTAGTACGTTAAACTAATCATGCCACCATAAAGACCAATAATGAACATGTAAGTAAATTCACACAATGTCATGCAAGAAGGCACACAGGTCACATTAAAGGGACATGAATTTTTTTGAATGAAGTTATAAATTTTTCATAAATGTCACATATAATGCCCAAATGATGAATATAAGGGACATGTGAATGTCCCACAAATATAGAAGGACAATGGACACACATATGGAATTATTATGGCATACAAGCAAGAGGGTGTATGTTGAACATATAAAAGGCTAAAGGACACATATAATACATAAAAAAGTTGAATCATGTCATGTAATGAAGAAAACATATGAAAGAAACACAAAGAAAATGAAACTAGAATATTTTGATCATATGTATCTATGTCCATGTTAGCAAATAGAATATTGCATCATTGCATATGTAAAGTATGAATGAATAACAAGGCATTTTTTTTTTTGGTTAGATATCAACATGGAAAATATATTGTGGATAAATAAAATTACAAGGGTGATTATATACAATGATGAGATGCCTCCAACTGAGTAGGGCTATTGGGTACAAGACTAGCCCACCATTGACACCATGTAAAAATATGTCTGAATATTTGTAATTTGACTGATGTCTAAATATTCATTATTATATGTGACCAAAATCTATATACAAATTCCCTATTAATATGTTTTATAAAAAATAAACAATTTAAAATGCACATGGAGAAGTCTGCATTAGAGGATAAGTGCAAATTGTGTTGTTGTCTAACTAGCCAATTGACCCTATATAATAATTTCAAATCAAGAAAGTCTCTTATATGCATGAGTGTTTCATTATTTTATAGAAATATGCCATGTTTCACACTCAAATAATTTATGATAAGAATTGTGTATTGAAAATTTAATGAAATATGTTATGTATTGAACATAAAAATAAATGACCTATGCAAAGATGTAATCCAACAACATGATAATATGATTATAAGTCATGATTTTATGATTTTTAAATTTTTTTTGTATTTTTAGGATATATGTATACTTTTATATTTTTTTCCATATTTCAAAGGCAAAATATGCATAAGTGAAATTTGAAAAATGTTTGGAAAAACAAGGTAAGCAACAATGTTTTGAAAATGGAAAGAAGAGGGGAGATTCGAACAACCCTCAATAATATGTTAAATAAAAGTGTGCAAAGGAAAAAGGATAAAAGGAATTCCCTTAATGTGGGTTAATATGTAGAATAGATGTAGATTATGGCCTTATAACCTTATGTAAAATTAGAGAGTTTTGAGCATGGAATTAAAAGTGAGAGTTGAATCATGTATATATGTGTAACAATGAGAAAATAGTTTCCATGAGAAATTTACATTGAAAGTTTAGTAAGATATTTGTCTTAGGTTATTAAAATTTGGTTGAAATAGACAAGTGAAAAAGCTTCCACAAAATGGAAATTAGAGTCCAGAGATATAAGATAATTAGATTAGGTGTATAGGATGATCAATAAAATTAAAGAGCAAGGAAGATATGCATATGTAGGTTCTATGCATGCAATCTAATTAAGGTCACTATCTAGAACATGTGGTTAGGAAGGATTGGTAGAATGTATTTAACCAATGATATCATCAGTATAATTATCATATGTATATCCAAATCATTGATAAGTAGGACCTAGGCATTGTATAAGATAAGAAGTGACAAGTGTAGAAGATTCTAAATTTGAATAAGAACCATGCGTTGTAAATTTACCTTATGAATTACTACTCGTATGTCTACCTAAACCCATATCCTTGTGCCTAGGAGGATATGATTTAGCAACATGTACCTATGTAGGAGAACTATAAATAAATTTGATGATGTATGAGATAGAGACCTTGTGTTATGTGCCCATTTCTAATTCAAATTAGATAAATTTATATTTATAGCTATGTGATCATGCTAATGTGTATCCATATCTCAAGAATATATGGAGAAACTACCATATCTGCATTCTCATAACTAGGTGAAGAAACTAAAATATGCACATGCTCATAATGATATGAAAAAAAATAATTTTAGATTATGCTTCTTTAAATGATCTTTAATAGTGGCATAAATTAATTTAGTACCAATTTACTCAATAATTGTGCCATATAAGTTTTATGGAGTAGGAATAAGTAAAATTGGCTCCATATGATATTCATATCAAATTCTTAAAATTTAACCACTTTATTATCGTTAATATACTTTATACATTAGTGAACTGTAGAAGGAATTACTCTTATTTTCTATTACCAATGTCTCCCTAGTAACATATAAAAGACACTCATGCTTGGTAACACTAATAAAAGAGTAAGAAATATGGAAGGTCTAAATTGTAAACCTAATATGATATAAACTATGGTATATTATAAATGACCATCAAATTATTTCACAACTCTTGATATATGTTGCATATCTTGCTCTTGATAACTAAGAGAATGTAGAAGTGTTATAGTTATTTTTTTCACTTGACCCATTGTCTATCATAACACTATGGATTGGTGTATGCTAAAATGTTATTTAATAAACAATGCATGTCTATCAAAATCATCATAAAAAAATTAGAATAATTAAATGTAATAAATGGTCGTGATGTTAACTTACTTGTAACTATATGAATGATGATATCAAGTAGATATCCATATGAATATGGAGGATGATGAGAATTATATGCATATTGTACTTAATAATTTTTCTTGTTATCTTGTGGTTCATGATTTCAAAAAGGTTATTTATAAATTTTGAGCTTTGAATTTTGATTTTTTTATGGCTTAGCCTTATCATTAGGTGTACCAATGTAAATAATGTTCTCATAAATGAGGTATTGAAATTTATTCTTGAGTTTTATACGTCTTTTAGTGTAATTACTAACACATCATAATAAAAATTGCATTTCCATCTAATATTATAGACTGAGGTCTAGATATATCTATTTAAAAGGGTGGAGTAAGTGTAGTGGCATTACATTTTAGTAGATATAGTAGTAGCACATGAGGAGATGCGGGTAACCTTGATAATTTCCTTCTTGGTGAAGTTTTTATTTGAATCGTTTATGTTGGTTGTGATATAAAATTAATTTTTACTTTATCCTCAGTTTCTCTCTCACTAGGTTTGATCTTATAATTTGGCTTACCTTAAAAATTGGTAGTTAAAGTATAAGGATCATTGGAACTATATTTTATCTTATTAAATTTAATCAATTTCACCTCACATTCCTTAATTATATGGCATATTTCATCAATGTAGTTTAACATTTCAAACATTATAGATACATGAAGAAAAGGAAGTAATACTTAAGTAAAAATATCTTGAAGTTCATTATTAGCCATTTTATTTCTCATTTTGGTAAGCATAGTCTTCTATCTTTGAACATCCTCATTAGGTATTTAATTTGTACCTTATTTGAGCTTTTCAATTTGAGCATGGGATAAATTTTCACCAATATTAATAGAAAAATGTGCCAAAAATGATTTTCCAAAGGATTGAAAGTTCTAATTAATTGGAGGGGAAGATCATAGAAACATATAAGAGAACAATATTTTAGACTTCATGAAAAAGGGATTAGTTAAAAATATGTCATTCTCTGCATAATCTAGACAAGCTGCATGGAAGACACATAAATTTTGTTCAAGATCACCATTGACTTAATAAAGAGGAAGATTAGGAGCCACAAAGCCAAGTGGAAAATGATAAGATGCAATTGGAAGAGGAAAAGGATTGTGCAATAAGGTACAAGAATATAAGGAAGGAATAACATAAGATATGGTTTGGTTAATATTATCTAGCTTGGATTACAAGATAAAAAGGGTTTTCTCAAGGGAAACATTACTTGTATTAATGGGAGAGGTAGAGGTGACTAAGGGTGTAGTAATAGGGAATGATGCAATAGAAGAAGCAAAAAAAATGGAAGGAACATAAAAATTTAATTTCTTAAGTCATCTCAGGCAACATATAGAAATGAATCACTATTTTCTAGATGTGCCCAAACATAATCCCAAAATTCATCATGATTGTAATGGGTATCAGGTTTGGAAACAAGATCCATGATGTGTTAATCAAGAGGATGAAGGATGGGCACTAAGAAATATTGTAAGAATTAAAATTAACTTAGTATTTTTCTTATTCTTAATTCATTTAGGATTTAAAAAAAATCTATAGGAGAAAAAAGATGACAAGTTAAGGTAAAACAAACATTTGGATCAAGAGAGAGGTAAAGTATGAGAGATACATTATTTATTTACTTTATTTAAATTTGACCCATGAAAATAAATAAGAATAGCATGTTGAAAATAAATTTAAGATGCTACAAGAATATTCACCATGTTTCACAATACATAAGATAAGCATGTATGTTTTAAACCCATGATGAATATGAAGATGAAACAAATAAATATACCAGTTAAGAAGGAAATGCAAGGAAAAATAAAGGATACAAAGTGATCTAGGAAAGGACTTAAATTATTTTTAGGCTCTTAGATATACTTTATAATTTCTTTATTAGTGTTAGCCTAATTTTTTAGAGAACTAAATACAAAGGTATAATGATTCTTATATCCCACTAACCCTAGTTTCGAGGGTAAGTTGAGAGTAACTTCCTTGGGGTGATATACTCCTCTTAGGTGCACCAAACATCATATGTTTAAAAAAGGATTACTATTGGTGTAAATAAAGGATATTATGAATTTAATATATACCATGAGACATGTGGAAAATAAATTCCATGTTTAGATCTATACTATTATTATGAGTATTGAAGTAAAACCCCTCACGCTATAGTTCCTGTAAATAAAACATCGCATAGCCCTTATCAATAGTAGCTAAGTAGTTTTCAACTACTAGAAAAATATTTATAAAAACATAAAAGAAAAATAAAAATAAATCATAAATATTTTTGAATAGAAAAAAATTAAACCAAAAGTTAAAAGAAAGATCCTATGTGTTGGTATCTGTCTAAGTTGACAAGAAAATAAATCATTATTAGATTACTTCAAAGTTAGAAAAATATGAATCATTATGTTACATATAGTATATAAGTTTAAGGACTATATTATTTTATCATCATAAATTTATATAATTTAATTGAAACCTTAATCCAAAAATTGACAAACAATGTTATAACTAAAGTGAGTTCACCAAAATGCTTACACTATAACTAATTATGAATTACAATTTATTGTACTTAGAAATGTAAATTATTGAAATATAATATATAATAATTTATAAGATAGAGTAAAATAAATATATATATCTAACTTTTTTTTATAATTTGTAAATATTTAAAAGTATAAAATTAGGTCAAGTTTAAATTGTGCTTGCAATTGATATTATTTATGACTGTCTTGGATTTTTATAAGACGTGACTGTATTATAAAAAAATAAAAACATATTGGGATAGGTATATAGGAGTAATATGAGAGTGAAGTAAATTAATATTTTCTATTATGACTATGTCCTATCAAACTATGCATTCAATTTGAAAATTTGGGTTTGTTCACCTGTTGCTGAATGTGATCTATTTATATGTGGATATCCAATAGATACAAGAAATAACTATAAAATAATTAACCTAGTTTTACATCATCAAAAAAAAAATGTTAAATGTAGAAGGGGAAAAAATGGGGGAAGTGATAATGACCAATCTATCCTCAAAAAACCCCTTGTTGATTGAATGCCGCCTACATACCCCAAAGGGACTCAGGTCAGTGTACTTCTCCATTTAGGGAAGATCATATGAATAAAACTAGAAATTTTTATTAGAATGATTGATTAATTATGCCTTAAAACTATAATAAAAAATATTAAACGTATCCAAGGAATTTAAAACTAAAACATAATTGCAATAGAGATATTTATTTAAAAAATATATGCAATTGAAATCAGAAATAAAGATGCCTTATTAGTGAGAGATAGATCCTTTCAAGTGTGTCCTTTGATGTGATTTTATAGGTATTTATTTGGAATATTTATGATATCCAAACTATTTAAATGTGTTTTAAATCCATTAGCAAGTGTTACATTTAATAAATATGATCATTGGAACATAGGGGACAAGTCTGTACTAATGGACATGTGCATAGTGTGCCCATGTCTATCTAGTGTGTACTTTTCCAAAAAGAACATAATATTATAAAACAAGAGTGATAGTAGAGTGTATGCTTAATAGGGATAAAATAGGGAAGTTTGGAAGATGTTCTCATTAATTTCAAGAATTTGAAGGATTTATTAGAGATTGTGGGTTATCAGAATGACAAATTGGCCAATAAAGTAAAAGGTTTCAAGGATTACCAAAGTCCAACATTTAATAGTTAATTTTATGTTTATACACCCATTAGGGGAATAAATGCCCTTGTCTACATTTATATTATTATTTTTTCACATACATTTGGGGCATATCCATTGTCTAACTTATTATAATACTATGATTTACACATTATTTTGGATTGTTATAATACCTCCATGTCCCACTATTTTCAAAGCCTTAATTTATAACATCATATAAAATATTTTAAGTTCACATAATTTAAAAATCTATATATTTCTAAAATTTTATAAAATTAAAATATTTACAAAAAATTTAAAATCAAAACCTACAAGCATATTTCAAATATTTACTAGCTTAATTCTTTGCAATGTTATTTATTTCATTATATATAGATAGAATATTTAAGTTTTAAATAAATAATGGTTTTCAAAAAGTATTTTGGGGTGATAAAAAACCATATTTTTTCTTTGATTTTTTATGTTGGGATCCCATTATTACCCAACAACCTTTTTTAAGTTGGGTGCATCTCTTAATTCTTTATGAATAGTTTAACATGTTGTATCTATCCACCACCATTATACCATGTCAATATATATATTGTACAATTTTACTTTATACACTCATACATTACATTATGTTACATTAGTATGCTATCTGATAATAATTGCATGGATAAATATGATGATATAGACTATTCTCATTTACTTTATGATTAAATTTTTATTACATTACTATGTGATAAGTCGGGACTTGCTTTCTTATTGTGTCTAGCCCTTAGCATTGAATGTGTAAGATTAAATGTTATTATTTGTATGTCATCATAATGCCATTTGAATGTGGACCTATGCCTTGTGTATTTATGTGGCATTCACATGTCCCTTGTATGTGGTTTTTGGGCCTTATGTGTGACATTATATGAAAATTCTGTGACATTGTATGTCATTTCATATATATTCATTACTCATTAATTTGGTGTAATTATTGATATAATTCATTAGTTATATATTCTAATATTATTTTAGTTCCATAATACATATTGTGCACATGCCGTTAATGTGATTTAATTATATATATAACACATGTTTATATGTAAATCAATGTTACATTCAATATTATGATGGAATTAATTCAAATGTTAAAATTATAATAAAATGATTATATCTTCCTATCACACATAAATCAATACTTTATAATAATTTAATAATACTTAGGACGACCACTTAGTTAGCATTTAATTTTCATTTAATTGTTTGATCTCTGATCATTGAGTGTTGTATTTTAAAAACTTGTATTATCCAACATTGGTGCAAGGTTTTGTGTTATGTGCCCCAATTGGATCATTCACATTGATCCAATTTTTTGTATGTTTTATTTAATTTATTACTTCACTTATACTAAACAATTTTACTTATTTCAACACACTATCATTTTGGTCAATATAGTCTCTTATAGACTATATTTTTACCCTATCAGTAGTACATAGTTAACCTATATGACTTTGTATCCTTCTCAACCTACTTTATCTCCTAGTCTGTAATACAATGTTGACCTATATGAGTTTGTATCCTTTTATACCAATCAGGTTACATAACTAAGTCAACACATATGACTCTATATCCCTATAAAATTATTTTATTTCATATTTTTAATGTAAAGTTGACATGTATGAATTTGTACTCTTATCTACCTACCAAATTATAAAACACAGTCAACTTGTTTGACTCTATATCCTTTTTACCCTTTTGTCTTTGCATCATATTCATCTTTCCTAATATTTCTCCCTCATCATGAACTTCCTATTTTAATATAACACTAATTTGAACTCAATAGATATGATGATCTTTACCAACCCCAATAGATTTTCCCATAAAAAATTATGGATCCTACCCTAGATGAAAGTAATGTGCATGTGGCCACTCACACTACATACTATTATACCCCTCCCCATTCATCTTTAGTTTTTATCCCTCTCTTCTCCTTAGAATATCATCATAAATTATAATATACTCTAGGAATTCTTTTCTTCATTATTGAATTTCCTCAACATCGAGGAAAATATCCTTATACTATTAACCATCTTATGATAAGTAGCCAAACTGAGGATCCCCATTCACCTTCCCCCACATTCTCACATAGATTTGGGGATAATAACTTATTTTAATCTCAACCTCTTCCTTTTATATTGACCCCTTATCATACTATGATCTCTTCTTATATAATTTCCTCCACCTCTATGGTAGTATATCTACTAACATGGTACGTTATACATCTACTAGGCTTCTTCTAAGATCCACTCTTCTCAATTATTCCAATAATGCCTCATTTTTACCCATGTTAATCATGCCTCTAATGTTGCTTCTTCTCATCCCTCTCTTAGTGCATCTTTTGCCAGATAAGAAAATCATGATACTAGTGCCTAATTTACTAAAAATTACTCTCAAGATACTAATAGAATTCATGCTACCACTTATAATGGTACCCAAGACACTAATACCAATTGCAATGCTTCACATACTATAAATACCACTACTCAAACCCATCAACTTTTATTACAAAATCTTAACTAAATGAATGCTTTCCAAGCTAATAATTCCAACCAAATGATGCAAATAAAAAATCATCTTATCCATCTCAAAAATCACCTCAACTAGCTACATGGGGAATGCATAACCAAAATTCCCCTCACCTCCTCTTGTTAAAAAAATAATCAAACACTTTCAAAATAAACCACTTATGCCTAAAATTGATAACATATATATAGGAGGTATCACCCTACCATTAGTTACAATGGGTTAACACATCCTACCTTGAACTTAAAAGCATTTGTAAATTTATAAAAAGATTGGTTTGAATTAAACACTTTTGTCACTACCAAGTTATTAGCCAAAAATATTTTTGAAGATGCTTTAGATTGGTAAAACCAACTCAAATGTCATTCCATCTTTAGTTTTGGAAATTTAGTTAACACTCTAGTAAAAGAGTTTCAACCTAGTGACCTCCCTAAAAATACCTTGGCCTATTACTAATTGTAATCAACTTGAGAAGGAAACTGCACAAGATTTCATCAAATGATGGAAGACATTGTCTAACAATTGGGAACCTAATATGGTAGATGATAACCTATTTCATCTATTCACCAACTCTATTTATCCTAAGTTGAAATATCTAGTCTAGAATCTCTCTCCATAAACTTTGGAAGAGTGCATTGACCAATCCAAGTGCTAATATTTCCTCATACTTCAATTTGAGCCATCCAAAAAATCTATGGCTACTCTCATGCTAATAAAAAATAAAAATAATCATGCTACTAATGATGGTGTCACTAATTATTATGATACCATTCATTATATTCAATCTATTGTTCTTATCCAAGCTATGGAACAATATTCCCCATCCAACCACATCCCTAATCCTCATTTCTCTTTGGAAAGTAATGTTGGACATTATCATTGATTGAGGAGGAGATTATTGATCATTTTCATTAACTATTAGTTGTTGGAATAAGTGTTATCATTGATTTTAATCTAATATATGATGTCAAAGGTTCTTATGAAGGTGCATGGTAAAGTAAGCCTTGAGGTATGTGTATGATGAGTTCTATTATAAATATAGTGAGTGTTGATGTTGTATGAATAGTAGTGATGAGAGAGTACTATTTAAAGAATTTTTTGATGTTAGCTTGAGTGATAACCTTGAGAATTAGAATGAGTGAGTACAAGTCACTTGAATATACATGAGTGATTATAGGTTAGTATGTAAAGTGTCAATTAAATTGAAAATCTTTGTCTAGACCTTGTGATAAGGTATCTACAAGTAGCATGATAAAATGAGTAAGATCTAAATAAGAAACTATATGATCCAAAGATCTATGTAAGTAGTTCTTAAGATGATCCTAATGAGATATGAAGATGATAATTCTCTAAAGATAATTTTATAGTGTTTGAGCATGAGAGAGGTCTTTTGAGTTTATACATAAGGTTTTAGGGACCTTGCAAATAATTATAAGGTTAGTTCCAAAGATATGTGTATGTAGCTTTGAAGATGCTATGAAGATCTTTAGTCTAGCTCTGAATATATATATATATATATATATATATATATATAAGTAGATTAAAAGATGATATATTGAATCTCTAAATAAGAGTGAGTGTATGGGCTTACTTGAGAATACACAAGAGGCATTGGAACACAAAAGAGTTTTAAGATGAAGTCTAAAGGGTGGATTTAAGGTCAGATTCAAGGTTTAATGAGACTTGCATATCAAGGCCTAGAAAGAAAAAAGAGACATGGTGAATAGATGAGATATGAATAATAGTTTACAAGACATGAATAATCACTTGAACATTGAAAGAGGTGAGTCAATTTTTATTTATCATGTGTATGAAGTTTCAGGTCATGGTTTGTAAGAAAAGGCTTAAAAAGTGTCTCAAGGTTTTTTGAGTGTATAGAATAAAGTGTTGTCTACCCAAGAAGGTTTTTATAGTGCTGATTTGAATTTGAATCATATACATGAGAATATAATATGTTAATGGAAAATTAATAAGGGTTCTATCTCAAAGTTCCAAGCATTGTTTCTAGAAAAAGGACATAAGTTTTACTATTGATTGTTAATATTAGAAGATGGTCTAAACCCTAATAGAACCCTAACATTGACCCAATGTTGAATATATTATTATAAATAAATTAGAATGATTTTAAATGGATAGATAAATTATTTTAGGATGTATTAAAATATACTATACATCTCTAAGTGTGATTTGTTTCTTAGGTGAATGAACAGACCCTACATGAAAGTGCTTGTCTTAAGGAGACTTACTATAAAAGACAAAGTTGATCAAGTCAAAGGTGTAAATTGGATGAAGATAAAAGTGTGATAATTTTAGTTTTTTTCCATGAAGGTTTATATATAGGTTATATATATATATATATATATATATATATATATATATAAGGTGTGCAAATTTGGTGATCCAAGTTAGCTAGTTTCTAATAGACCTAGTGGTGTAGACAGTATGAAAATCAGACATAAGTGTGAAGATGAGTCCTAAATATTTTTCATCTAAGAGTGATGGATTGAAGTGTTTGATAATTATTTTAGAATTTAATTATTTATCCATGATTTGAATAATCTTTGAATTCAATATAAGAGGTTTGAATATTGAAGCCAAAATGGCTTATCTGGCTGAGTGGAGTCTGTGAGAGAGTAGATCAATAAATTTGTTTGTAAGACCAATATTTCCATAAGAGATTATGATATGGTGGATGGAGGTTGATATTAATATGATATAATATATTTATAATGTATTTAAATCCCTTGAATATGTTTAATTAGGTGTCATAATTTCATGTTTTCTTGACTATGTTTTGAAGGTAGTTGGTAGTTCTGAGTGAACATCTTGTAGAGAAGAGGTTAACCCTATATACCCTGAGTTGAAGCATAAAATGAAGTTTGAGATAACCCTAAGGTTATGTGGTTTTTTAATATGTGATTTTTTTCCATTTTTAATTTTTTAATTTGAGTATATGCCTCAGTTATTCAAAATAGAGTTCCTATATATACATACACCTTTGATGAACAGTGTTTTAAGAAAGGGTTCAAATGGTGGTTGGAACTAAAAGGTGTTATGGACATAAAGTGAATTTGTATAAGGTATATTGGAGTGAAATATGATATTTTCATACCATGTAATGTGTTTAAATATGATTCAAGAATATCAAAAGGTAACATGTTGCTAAGAAGACCTATTAGGTCTCCTTAAAACCTAAAATAGGAGTAAGGGGTTAATTGAGCTATGACCAACCTACTGATTAAATAATGTTATTATAATATTTTAATACATATTAATATATTAAATAATTAATTTTAATGTGTGTTTAACTAATAAGGATATGATTAAATGACTTGTATAAAAACAAGGTAGTTTAGGTCTATTTGGGCATGCTTAAAGGAAGAGAGTGCCATAAAGAACAAGTGAATGGTATAGATTAGTGGTGAATAGAATAAGGTAATGTATAAAATCAGATAAGTTTCATGAATATCTAATAAATCATATATATATGAGGATCAAGGTTAGAATACCTAATCAAGCCATGAAGAGGGCTAGTTAAGCAAAGAGGCTTAGAAGCCAATTTGAGAAGGATAAAAGTGAGCAAAGAGATGAAGGAGAATATTATAATCTATTATGTGACAAATTTTTTTTAATGTGACCAAAGAATCAAGTGGCTTATTTTTTATTGAGTTATCTAAGGGGTTGGTACCTCCTTGCAAGTTGGTGCTTGCTAAAGCCTAACTGAGTTAGTGCAAGCTAGTTTGGGTTGGTACTCCATGTGAGGTAGGTGCTTCAATAAATATTTATGTTTCTCTTATATAAATTTATTCCATTTAATTCATTAGTGGGTTTTCTTCCCTTTAATATTTTCCCATGTATATGTTATGTTCATGTGTTTCATGCTCTTATGATTTGATGCTTATGTTTGCTAAGATGTACATGCTTGTTAGAATGGTTCATGTATGATTAAGTTAAATTGAATAAAAAGTTTTTAATAATGATTCACCATCCCATCTCATTTATTGGGATTCCAAAAATTGGTATCAGATCTTAGTCCTTTAAATTAGGTTTAAAAACTTAAAGGAGATCTTAAGAAGTAAGGATGACTAGTCAGTAAGATCAAGGTGGTTTATATACCTATAAGGTTTTATTGTTCAATGGATCTAACTATGCCTTTTGGAATGTTATAATGAAGATATATTTGATGTCATAAGGACATAATATTTGGAAGTTAGTTGTGTATGGTTATATTTCATCTCTAATTTCACCAACATATGGAATAGGTAAGAAGCCTAGTGAAAATAATTCCAAGGTGATGAATGCTATTGTGGATGGCCTATCAGAGGAATAAATTGTAAAATTAATGCATTATGTATCAAATAAATATATATTATAGAAATTTAATATTATATATGAAGGAGAGACTAAGGTAAATTTGGCCAAATTATAGACCAACAAAAGATAATTTGAAAGCCTAAAGATGAATGAAGATGAGACCATTGCATTTTACCTATTGATGGTTGATGAAGTTGTAAACATTATTAGAGGATTGGGAGAAGAATTTAAAGAGTATACTATTATACAAAATGTTATGAGATCACTAACTCTTAAATTGGAATCTAAGGTATCTACAACAGAAGATATACAAGATTTGGACAAGCTAGAAATGGATGGACTTGATGGCATATTGACTCCCTATGATATGAGAACAAATGAAGGAAGACCAATCAAAAAGGAAGTAACTTTAAAAGTTGAAAATAAGTCAAATGATAATAAGGTCAAAGATGAGGTTAATTTAGATATTGATGATCATTAACTCATAATTATGTTTTATAGGAAGTTGAGGTTTGGCTTAGGTAAGTACAAGGATAAGTTACCCTTTAATTTTTTAGTTGTGGCAAGATTGGTCACTTTTCATCTAAGTGACCTAATAAGGATAAATATGATCATAATGAAGGACATAATGAACATCATGAATATTATATAAAGGCTTATAATTCTAAAAATAAAATGATATATTTCAATAAGAATGAAGGAAAGGGCCATTCAAAAACAAGAAGATTTTATAAACCAAAAAAAACAACTCATTTTATGTAAGTCATTCAGATGCATCTAACAATGATGTTGGAAATAATGAATTTGAACATGACAATAATGAAAACTTTTTCATAGGCATAAAATCAAATAAAGAGTGTTGTTCAAATGGGAAAGGCCTTATGGTTGATATAAAATTAGATGAAGAAGTATACTACGATAGTGAAGAAGGAAAAAATTGAAGTGGATCTTGAAAATGAGATCATGAGTGCCTTAGAAGAGTTTAATATTGTGAATAATAAGAATAAGAAAATAAATTAATTAGTTTAGGACTATGAAGAAGAAATCAATTTTTTTGAGGAAATGTTGAGAAACACTTTCAAGGAGTATGAAGAGATCATCTAGCAAGTAGAAACTTAGATGGATATTACATCATCAAGACTAAAGGTTAAAGAGGAAGAACATATCAGGTATAAAATTAAAGTATAATCCCTAAAATATGAGCTAGATCAATCATCTAGCAAGATGAAGAGCTTTGTGAAGTTTGAAAAGAATACTAAGGCTCTAAATGATATCTTAAGTAGTCAAAAGTTTGCAAGTGACAAGATAGGTCTTGGTTTTAAATAAGATCAAAAAGAGGCATCTCAATTTAAGGATAAGACTATTAAATACAAGAAGGTCAACATGAAAAGACCTATAAGATATCCAATTCTATAAGGTATGCTAGTTATTTTAATGATGACTATTTTACATGCAGTCAATTTGATCATAGAGCAAGAGAATGTAGAATACCCTCCAAGAATGAGTAGTCATGGAAATATGGAAGGAGTCACAATTCATATTAGACAGATGGTATGTATAAAGTGGTCTTTTAAATCTACCATAATGTAGGACACATTACAATATTCTATCCTAACAAAGTCTGAAGATCATCAAGCTAAAAGAGGAAGTTTGAAGCTCTTAGAATGCAAGAAAGAAGGTAAATAAATGTATGTAAACCAAAGATAGTAAGGATAAGTCATGATCAACCTAAACATTCAATTGGAATTATTATAGAGATAGATCATGCCTCAGAAGTAAAATAAAGTAAGGAATTTCTATTATCAACTCACATGGATGATCAAATGGTTGATGATGAGGTCAAGCCTATAGTGGTAGTCAAGTCTAGAAGGATGTTGAATAATATTCAATCTTATGAAAAGATGGAGATATGGGAATCTCCTAATTTCATTTTTTTTTAGTGCCCTATGAAAAGGGGTGGCTCCGTTAAGACTCATGAAGACATTATTTTATCAACAGAAGCATGAGGGTTCAATCAAAGAAGGTTTCATTTTGAGAATATTCCATGTTGTCTATGTTGCAAGCAAGGAGATGAAGATGGATATTATCCCTCCCTATATTGGTAGATATATGGTTTAAAGTATAAAAGGAAGCATGATGAGATATATAAGATGTTATTAGGTATTTAAATTTAAAATTAATAATAATTTTTATATGAAAGGTAAGCCTTTGGTATTTATTTTTGTGAGTAGTTGAGCTTGATCTATGAAGACAAAGGGGGATTACCTAATTATGTAGTTGGTATCAAGTACGGGATAGGCTTGTAAATGGTCAAGAGTTTGATCTTATTCAATCATATCAAGGAAGTTAATTGACCTAAGTTTCTATTTCTTTGAAAGAAGATATGATAGGTCTAAGGAGGAGCTTGGTAGCTCTAAGTTCTCTATCAAGAAAGTGATTGATTTTTTATATTCATGGAGTTAAGAAGAGATTGTGCTTAAGATGATTCAGAAACTTTATTTATTGATATATTGATGTAGAAGATGAGAGAGTGACCTTATTAATAAAAGTTCCTAAGATTGGTTGTCATAGGTGGTTTCCATAGTTTCTAAAGACTGTGTGCCATATAGTGTCTTTGAGAGATAGTATCAGGTGAAAGGGAAAAAGTATGTTTTCAGTAGCTACAAATTATGTTTGATGTCTACTATGAATATAATCATGGTGGATGCTTAGTTTGAGGGTGAACCTATTCAGATTGATGGTTGAGCCTGATCTATGTCTTGTAATATGAGTTTATTATGAAAGAGATGATAATTATGGAAGACCTTTGTCATTAATGTCAAATGGGGAAAAAGATCATAAAAGATGAGAAAAGGAGAAAGATAAAAGAGAGTGAGAAAGATAATAAAATATTATAAATGCTGAAAAAAGGTAAGAACTACGTCTAATAGTTGTTTGCCATCAAGAATGGTTAACACCATTTTATGAGTGCATTTTCCATCACTGACAAAGGGAGAGATTATTAGACATTATCATTGATTAAAGAGGATATTTTTGACCATTTTCATTGACTTTTGAGTTGTTGGAATAAGTGTTGTCATTGATGTCAATCTAAATTATAATGTCAAAGGTCTTGTGAAGGTTCATGGTCAAGTAAGCCTTGAGGTATGTGTATGATGAGTTTTATTGCCAATATAGTGAGTGTTATTTTTATATGAATAATAGTGATGAAATAGTATTATTTTAATAATTTTATAATGTCATCTTGAGTGATATCATTGAGAATCAACATGAGTTATTATAGGTCACTTGAATCAGCATGAGTGAGTACAGGTCACTTAAATCAATGAGTGAGTACAGGTCAATATGTCAAGTGTCAAGTAGTGTGAAAAGCTTTGTCTAGACCTTGTGAGAAGGTATGTGTAGGTAGTATGATGAAATGAGTAATCTCTAAAAAATAAACTATATGCTCTGAAGATATGTGTATGTAGTTATGAAGATGCCCTGAATGAGATACAAAGATGATAATGATCCAAAGAATACTTGACAGTATTTGAGTATGAGATAGGCTATTTGAGTTTATAAATAAAGTGTTGAGGGAATTTCAAATGATTATAAGATCAGTTTTGAAGATATATGTATGCAGCTTTGAAGATGATATGAATATCCTTAGTCAAGATCTAAAGATATGTAAGAAAGTCTAAAATTCTCTATTAAATCTTGAAATAAGAGTGAGTGGATGAGGTTGATTGAGCATACACAAGATTAATTAGAGCACAAGAGAGTTTCAAGGTGAAGTCTATAGGGTAGACACAAAGTTAGATTCAAGGTCTAATGAGACTTGTAGATCAAGGATTTGTTGGAGGTCTAGATTTCACCCTTTCTAAAATTAGAAGTGTTTAGGTCCTACTCTTAAACCTATCCCAACATGGAAATGACCCTTGGATGTGTGTATCCTATAATATGTTGATAGCTATAGGATTTTTAATGAGGCTAACTCCTATGATGCATCATTTTTAACTCATTTTCACTAATAAAACCTACTAATGACTAGGGAAAAAGGAGAGGAATAACATGAAAATGAAACCTAAGATAAACATGGTGATGGACCTAGATGATGGTTGATCCATTTTTTTTAAATCTTAACACACTAATGAAACAAGTAAAAGACTAGATCTAGGATTTTGAATATTTGTCATACATTAGTATTTCATGTAGAGGTCTACTAAATTATCAAAATCTAAGGGAAGTAAAGGAGAGGTCTAATGCAACAAACTAATAAGTCAATGTATCCACTTACTATCTTTAATCAAAATAGAATTTGAAAAATAAACATAACCTACATAAAAAGATAATTACTAATTAGGTGATATCAATACTTGACAAGGGAGAAAATCTCTACCATATATGTAAATCAATTGACATGAACACACTAGATAAGCATGACAAAATCTGAAATACAATCTTTTATTTACTTCAAGAGGTTACAAGATCCATCTTGGTAGAGTTTACTCATGTTTAAGAGAGGGATGAGAGGGATTAAATGAGGCATGAATATATTTGACCCTTAGACTTGATGCCTCCTTTTTATTATTTGTATCTACCAACTTTATTCGCATGATGCTTAGTATGAACCAAATATATTTAGATAGGTCAGATCTATGCCTCTAGATAGTATCAAATTCTTCATATGGATCCTTAAATATGACCTCTAATTATGGTCTAGTAAGACATACCTATTTAATTCCCATGGTGATCTCAATAAGATTGGGTTTCTCTTTAACTGCAAGTTCTTCAAGTTCATTAAGGAGATCTACATATTTTGACCAATCTTAATCATTGTCCTCCATGGGAAACTCTTTGTCTACCTCCTCAAGCACTTGATTCTCAACATGGAAAATATATTCAAGGTCTTGAAATAGATTCATTACATATCCCAATCATCTTTGTCCTTCTTGTCATCTAGAACCACTACTTATTCAATATTCTATTCTTGATGTATGAGGTCATCAATATGGTATTCTTAATGCTCCAATGCATTTGAAGGTGATTCAAAATTAGATAGAGGTATTAAGTCACCTTAAAGGACTATGCCCTCTACCTTGGTTTCATGAAATTATTTTAGGACTTCAACCTCCTGAGGAGTGGCTTGACATTAATCATTGATACTATACTCTATTTCATACTTGAGATGGTCATCCAATACTTCATGATCACATAAGGAGTCTTCTTAAAATGCCTTTATTTTCATGTTTTGGTTATATTCCTCATGGAAAATTGAAAAAGAGTCTGTAATATGTTTCTCCTCATTCAAGAAGATTAAGTTTCCCTCATTTTCACCAAGGGGAGTCCCTATGGTGATATCTTCCTCATAGTAACTTAATTCATCCTCTTGATCAGTCATAGCTTGGATCTACTCCTCTTCACTTTCTTCTTTGAATATAGGGTCCTTATTAAGAAAGTGTGGGGTAGGAGGTTGACGGATCGGCCCATGGGTTTGAGGTGAAGAGTAAGATGTGATGGGGGAATGATAATATAGAGATGGAGCATGAAATGTGATGGATGGTACATGGATGGATCTAGGAATAGAGGGAACCATTTTGTAACATGGAAACTTGGGAAGGGTTGAATCTTGAAAGAGATTTTATAGGGAAATTAAGTTAAGTTGGGAAATAATAGGAGCACCATCTTCTACCAGATATTTATTTTCCTAATGGTCTCTTTGAGACTCTTCAATAGTTTCAAACTACTCTTAAACCTTTACAAATGAAGTCTCATTCTTATTTTGAGAACATATTTATATAGACCTCCAATATGGGAAACCTAGACATCTTTCCTTAAATTTTTGATTTAAGTTCTCTTCTTCCTTCCTTGTCTTCAACTCTAACTCTTTGATCTAACTATCTATATTCTCTTGGATAAACTTCTCTTTAAGATGGTTAGTGGCTTAGTGAAGATACATAACACAAGAAGACTCTTTAGGAGGTATGAGAGAGGTTTACACAAGCTTAAATCCTCCTTTAACTTGGGATTTTAAATCTAGATTAGTCTTACTTTGCCCACCCCATGAATCACCACTTGATTCTAACTTGGAACATTAAATAAATTATTAAGGGGTTATTGACGAAGACTAGAGTCGTGGACCTCAATAGTAAGTTGTTCCACAAAAATATCCTTTTTTATTTGATAGCTTCCTTGGATAAATTTCTAGGAAGGAAATCTCTGAGAAACATATGAAGAACTTAGAATACTTAAAGGGTCATTCAAAATGGTTTCTTAAGGGGGAATGGGTGGCACATATGAAGGATGAGGTGGTGTATATTAAGGCACATAATATTAGTGAGGTTAGACCTAAGGTTATTCAAATCCTTACAGCTTATCCCTAATGTTTTTAATGTAACCACCTACATCCATTATCTCACTTGTGAGATTGTTCTAATTTATTCTCTCAATAGGTGTCCATTCCTATTTCAATTATTGTAATGACTCCCTCACATAATGGATATGGTGAGTAGGGACATCTCAGGCATAATAATTTTGTGAGAACAATTATATTTCATGTTTGTCAAGGCTTACTAAAGTTCACTTAAGTGTTGGTTTGTATGGTTCATGATAGGGCTAGTAAGGGGCAATATTATGATGGGCTTATTTTTCATATGGAGGATCAAGGCAATACTCTTCCATGTATGACTGCTATAAGTCCTCATATTTCTATTAAGGATCATGAGGAAGGTAATATCCAATCACTTGATAATAAGGATCATGAAAAACTTGAAAATTCTCCTCATAGCTTTGATAGAAATCTTGGTAGGGAGGATAGGCATTATATAGATCATGAGGACCAAATTGGGGTTGTTGATAAGGAGGTGGATAATAGGGATATTAACCATAGTTTTCCATATTAACCTCATATGCTAAATAAGATGAAAAACCTTATTAATATCTATATTGAGACATACCAAGTTTGTTCATAACCAACATATTTGATTAAGAGTCATCATTAGTGCTAACTTGCTTTATTCTAAATGTTGATAAGGGGAAAGACACACCAAGATCTTCCTACTCTTTTAGACCTTGGTCCCACCAATCATGCCCAAATTTTTAGAGTTATAGATTTCACCCTATCTAAAAGTATAAGTGTTGAGGTCTTATTCTCAAACCTAGTCCAATATGGGAATGAACCTAGGCTATGGGTATCTTATTACTGGGTTAGACCTCTAGGATTTTTAATGAAGCTAGATCCTCTGATACATCACTTTTAGCTCATTTTCACCACTAAAACCTACTAACCACTAGGGAAAAGGGAGAGGAATACAATGAAAAATAAACCTAGGCTAAAGATGGTGATGCACCTAAAATATGGTTGATCCACTCTATTTTATTCTTAACACACTAATAAAATAAGTAAAATATTAGATCTAGGAATTTGAATATCTATCATACATAAATATTTCATGTAGAGGTCTGCCAAATGATCAAAAGTTGTGGAAAATGAATGAGAGGTCTAATGCAAGACACTAACTAGTCAACATATCCACATACTAGCTTTAATCAAAATAACATTTAATACTAACCATAACCTACATAAAAAGATAATTAATAACTAGATGAGATCAACAATTGAAAAGAAGAAAATCTATACGACATATGCAAATAAATTGACATGAACACACTAGGTAAGCATGACAAAATCTAAAATATAGTCTTCTATTCACTTCAAGAGGTTATAAGCTTCATCTTGGTAAAGTTAGTCATGCCCAAGAGAGGGATGATAGGGATTGTTTTTATGCTCCATGGCCTATATATATATAGTAGAAGAGAGAAATAGAGATGGTAAAATATGTAGGAGAGTGGATAATGGGTCCTAGTCATCAACACATGTGGTACCAATTCATTAGTTTATTTTTGCATGCGTGCCTTCCTCTAACGAACTAGCCTTTTCCTTTTGAAATAACCTTTAACCTCCTCTCATTAGTTGAGAGATCTAATAGAATATAAGGGTTTGTTATGCATCATGAAAAAGTATCATTGCATGAAAATAATGCCCTTAATTACTTCTCTCACCACCAATTTTCCACTTTGGGACTCTAAGCTCACTTGACTTCTTCATGAAGATCAAATCCTCAAATCTTGAAACTGACACTGCCATGTCATGAACAATGGTTAGTACCTAATTTTTCAATTATGGAGCATGCCAATATGTGAGAACCTTTTCATTAATAGCATGCCTACACTATCTCCATGTTTAGATCATATTTCCATTATATAAACAAAAAACTAATCTTAGACTATTGGTTTTACTTTAATAATTATGTCGATAGGGACTTATAGACTATATAGCCTCTTTTATATATTATAGTATGTCCAAATATATCCATTGTATCTCTATAAGATTTAATAACTTACCATATAAATGGATTCTCCTTTAATATTGGTGAAAATAGCTATAGAAATAACCCTACAAGATACAAATCATCAAACTAAAAGTCTATATCTATCTTCAATGGTGGGCCCTTTATGTCCTTTAACCTAATTGCATCAACATGCCCCATTAATGACATTTATATGAGCCATAATGGTGATGGTATGACCCTTCAATACCTATTTTCTTTGATCAAAAACTCTATTCGACTCTACCTGATTCATCCGGTTGACCCCTTGACCCATATCACACCATTGATTTGACTTTTTATGCTAAAATACACTCCATTAGATATGCATGGACCCATTGACCTATATTTACCTAGTGAAAATTATATTTTATTTGAGAACCCAAGATTTGGACACTTGTCAAGTCTACATTTAGTCAGGGATCCCTTTGATGATTTTTTGAATGCAAATAACTATTTTATGAGGCCCAACTTTAATGTATATATGAATGTCATTGACGTTCACATGAACATCTAAGGATTTTCAAATCCAAATGGTTACTTGAAAAGGATTAAAATTTAATTTCTATGTTCTAGTATTTATTCTGCTAGATCAACTTCCCTAAAGTAGACAAATCTTTTGCACTTTTTGTTGTGAGCATTTTATATTAGACTTTCATCTCAACATTTTTTTACCAGATAATTTTTTTGATGGAAATGACTTTGGGATTTTTCCTTTAGGATAATTTCCCTAGAATAATTATATATTTTACTTTTTATTGTGGGATTTTTGAGAAACAACTTCCTTAAAAGAATTTATCTTTGGATTATTTTGTTTCAAGGACTTTATCTAAAAAAATATGACTTTAGGCTTTTTGTTGTGAATAATTTGTTTGAAAGAATTATAATGCTTAGCCAAATACCCAAAACAATGTATTCTAATGAATTATGTATGTAGTCTTTCTATCAAGGACAAAATTCCTGAAAGAAATTGGATCCTTACTTTTGCCTCAGACAAAATGTTTGAAAAAATCATGCCTTTAAGATTTATGTTTTGGATAAAATGTTAAAAAGAAATCCCAACACTTAGTAAAAAATAAAAACTTCAAACAAAATTGAGCTTAATAAAATAAAATATTGAAATAATATGAAAATTAAGGACTTATCCAATAAATGTCTTTGCACTTAGCTTTTTAGCATGTAGGCTCTCCTGGACTTGTGATTGAACTGTAACTTGATCTTTGAAGGCTCAAATAAACTATGAAAAGTTAAAGCTTGTGTAGAATTATTACATGACTTATAACTGATTTGATCACCATGAAAACCTATTTAGACCTTACTCTTTTACTTGTAGACCTATCCCAAGCCTTTGTTCCACTCATTCCATCAAACCAAGCAAAAGCTTTATATGTGGGCCAATTTGGACAACAGGCCTAGCAAGAAGTAAGAGTGACGGTGGATAGATACGATATCAAGATTAGTTTACAAGACATGAATTAGTAGTTGAACATTCACAAAGGTGACTTGAGTTTTCTTTAGCATGTGTATGAAGTTTCATGTCATGGTTTATAAGAAAAGAATTGAAAAGTGGTTCAAGTTTTTTCAAGTTCACAAAAAGAAGTGTTGTCTACTTGAGAAGGTTTTTATAGTGCTCATTGGCACATGAAACATACACATGAAACATCCACATGATAATATAATATATTCATGGTATATTATGAATGGTTCTATTTCAAAGTTCCAAGCATTAGTTTTTTTTAAAAAAGGAGCTAAGATTTATGACTGATCGTTAAGACTATAAGATGATCTAAACCCTAATAAAACCCTAAAATTGACCTAATGTTGAATATATTAATATAAATAACACAAAATGATTTAGTATGGATAGATAAATGATTATAGGTTGTATTCAACTCTCCCAGGCATATCTAAGTGTGATTGGTTTCTTAGGTGAGTGAGCACACCCTATAGGAAAGTTCTTGACTTAAGGAGACTTATTGAAAAATACAAAGTTGGTTGAGTCAAAGGTGTTAAGTGGATGAATATCAAAGTGTGATAATTTTATGTTTTTTCCATGAAGATTTATCGATAGGTTATATATATCAGGTGTCTAGAGATGCTGGTCCAAGTTAGCCAATCGCTAATAAATCTAATGGTGCAGATAGTAAGAAAATCAAGAAGTGAGAAGATTATTCCTAATGTGTTTCATGTAAGATTGTTGGATTTAAGTGTGTGATAATGTTTTTGAGAATTTAATAGTATATCATAACTTTTCATAAGCTTGGAAGTCAATGTAAGAGGTTGGAACATTGAATCCAAAATGACTTATCTAGATGAGTGGAGTCTATGAGAGACTAGATCAATGGATTAGTCTGTAAGACCAATAGTTTCCATAAGATATTATAATCCAATAGATGGATGTTACTATGAATATGATATAATATTTTGTTCATGAATTTAAATCCCTTGAATAAGTTCAATAATGTGTTAAAATTTCATGTTTTCTTGACTATGTTTTGAAGTCGATTGGTAGTTCTAAGTGAACATCTTGTAGAGTAGAAGTTGAGTCTGTATACCTTGAGTTGAATCATCAGATGAATTTTGAGATGATCCTAAGTTCATGATATTTTTGAATATGTGATTTTTTGACATGGTTGTTTGGAAAAATTGATTATATGCCCTAGTTGTTCAAACCAAAATTCCCATATATGTATAGACCATTTATGAACAATGTTTTGAGAAAGGGTTCAAATGGTGGTTGGACCTAAAATGTGTTATGGACCTAAAGTGAAGTTTTATAAGGTCTATTAGAGTTGTATATGATGTTTTAATAACATTTAGGTGTTTTAATATGCTTCAATAAGACCAAAGGGTAATGCTTTTTTAAGAAGACCTATTAGGCCTCCTTAAAGACTAAAAGAGGAGTGAGGGTTAATTGAGCTATGGAAAACCTAATGTATTGACTGATTCATGATTAAGGCATGTTATTTTAATATGATAAGACCTATTTGTGTTTTACTTATGGGATTTGAATGTGTGGATGACTAATAAGGATATGATCAAGTGACTTGTATAAAATCAATGTAGTTTAGGCCTATTTGGGCATGCTTAGAGGAAGAAAGAAGAATAAAGAACAAGTTAATGGTATAGATTATTAATGAGAATAATGAGGTCATGAAAACCATCATATAATTGTCATGAATATATAACAAAGGATCTTCATATGAGGACCAATTTCAAAATACTTAATCAATGCATGAAGAGGGCTAGTTGAGCGAAGAGGGATAAAAGTCAGTTTGAGAGGGATAGAAGTAAGCAAAGCTCTGAAGGAGATCATCATATATTATGTGATTTCTTTTAATGTGATAAAATAATCAAGTGGTTTATTTGGTGTTGAGTCATCTAGGGGTTGGTTCCTCTTTACAAGTGGGTGTTTGTTAAAGCCTAGCCAAGTTATTGTTGAGCTAGTTAGGGTTGGTACTCCCTGTGAAGTGGGTGGTTAATTAAATATTGATGTTTGTCTTATAGGATATTAGTACATTTTATTAATTTGTGTGTTTTCTTTCCTTTAATTTTTTAACATGTATATGTTATGTTCATGTGTTTCATGATCTTATGATTCAATGCTTATACTTGGTAAGATGTACATGCTTATTAGATTAGTTCATGTATGCTTAAGTTTAATTAATGAAAAGTTTTTAAGACTAATTCACACCCCCTATCAATCATTATGATTCTAATAAGTAATATTAATGTTCATAGAACTTTATACATATCAAAGTTGCAAAAGCTCCTCCCAAGGTCTCTTTCATGAGAGCTTGATCCTACTCATCCCATGATATCCTAGTATGATAAAAATAAATTATATTGTTTTCATACTACTTAGGGTCATTCTCATGAGACTTGTTGGCATATGTGTAATTTTGGATATGGATATCCTCCTTAGTCCAAATTTTTACCATGATTATATCATTATTAAATGTCAAAATACCTATGACATTACCTTTAAATCCCATGAAACACAAACTAAAACTTAGACTTTGAATTGGGATAATGCTCATTTGGTCATATACAAATATCCTCTTCTGAATCACCAAGAGAAAAATGATAATCCTATTATTTATACTAATAACATTGATAGTCTTATATACCTAACTCATAAAGAGAATGTGGTCAACTTGGATAATATGCAAATGGTAGTTTATTTCATTTATTCTCATCCCATCCACACTCATTAATCATCTCACACTTTTTATGTTATCCAATATTCTTCCACAAATAAATTAAAAGTGTTGGGGCAAGAACATCTTATATATTTTGATGAACCCATTCCAAAACCTCCATTGGATAACACTTCTCATACCATTTATACAATTCATCCATCCTATTTACCAATCACCAATGATACCCAACCTTATAATACCACTTCTTAAAATTCATCTCAAACCAAACCTATGTCAACTACCTCATCTCAATATAACCAACAAACTTGTTCTCTAATTAAACTTCATGAATCTTATCAACATAAATTCACATGAACTTAAGATCATACTTTAAATGACCTCCTTTAACAATATGTACCTCTTTTAAATATTACCTTTAAGTGTTATGATGAATGGGATCCTATCACATAACTTACGAATCTTCCATCTCAAATCCCATTTCTCATACTTATATGGACTTTTCTGCATCATCATAATTATCTTATTCATCTGCTATTTGAAATGAACATCCCTCATCCTCCCCTAATAGGACATGAAGCCACATTATTTAGATCAGAAGATAACATTTTACAATAGTGTGAAGAGATGTCTATACATGTTGATTAAATATTGGACACTACTCTCTAGCTTAAATTCCCCATTGCTTTTATTATTCCTAATGATATTTTTCTTTATATGAATGATCATCCAAATTTTATCAATATAAAATTTGGTGATATCCAATTCAAGCATGCTTTTGTTGATGAGGGTTAAGGTATTTGTGTTTCCTCTTGGAATTTTATTAAAAACCTTAGATATTCCAAATGTAATCTCAAGTCCACAAGCAACATATGTCAAGGCTATCACCAAAGGAAAATTCCTCCCTTAGGTTGTGTGTGGTTCCTTATCATAGCTATATTAATATTTGAGTGAAGGTAATAATTTTGAATTTTCCTCTATCCTATAAATTTTTTCTTGGTAGGCCATGGACTCATCGCATGAGAGTTGTTTCCTCTTTCACCTACCAATGTGTAAAAGCTACTTACAATGATGCAATCTAAAGGATTTAAGGTGACAATAACCCATGGAATTTTGAAAAATTCCAATATTATGGTGTTTTCAAGATTATAACCCTTAAACCCTTGTCAAGTTTTATATTTCATGAATCTGAACATTTTAACTCCCTATCAACTACACATGAGGCTACAATGGACAACCTGAACTCATCAATTATATACCACCTAACCTCTTACATTCATATGATGATGGGCCTAATAAGATCAATCTCAAGATCAAAAATTTGGATCTTTACCCTCATCTCATTTCTCATCTTCCACTTCCCTGGAGCCACATTCTTATCAACCACCTAGTGATGATATCTCTATTATCTTAACTAAGACTTGACACTCCATTCATCACACCACATTCAATGACAAGGTCATCCTTACCTATGCCATTTAAATTCATACACTTAACTATGGTGATGGTTATACCTTAGATAACCAATTTTTAGGAGGTCTTGTTTAGTCTTGAGATGCTACAATCATTCTTATTTTCTTCCATATTTCCATCAATATTATCAATTTACATCCTATATAATTCCTAGTTTTAAAACTTTTCCTCTTATTCATATGGTATACATGGTGTACATACCTCCAATTTCTAAAGAACCTCATAGGAGAATGCTCATCGAATGTGCTATGACTAGTCCCTATCACTTTGATAGATACCAAGATACCTCTAGTTGACTTTCCCTTGAGATGTTTGTGACTATCCTTCAACCTTATATGTATCTTATCAATCCTTTGATTGAGCCTAGTTTGGATCATATTGACACTTCATCTCTAGATATGTCTTTTCTTATCTTTGATCATATTTCTCCTTTAGTCGAGCCTTGTCTAGTTTATCCACTAGCCCTACTTCCCCTTGTTGAAAGTTTTATCCCTTTATTATAGCTTACTCATTTGCCCACCAATGGGCTGATCAGCCATATTGGGATATTCATAAAGTTTTCATTCATTAGACTAGATACTATTTATTACACCAACCTTCTATAACTTCTATTTACACTCCTTATGTTAGTATACCTAAAAATTCTACTAACAAGCATATCTATTGCTTCAACAACATAGATAATCATTCATTCATGCATTATTATAAGTTTCATAAATATATAGACATATTGTGTCCCATTATTCCTCATCCCACAAACAATGCTATACCTTCCCTAAAACTATCACCTCAATATCTTCCCATATATGGAGAGGTATACTTTCTTTAGCACCAATGTGGTACCCATCACACTAATTGTTGATGTATCCTTAAGGATCATATCAAGGATCACCTAATGACCATTCTTGTGTTTACTACCCTTCCCCCCATAAGTTTCCCTCACAAGAAGGCTCCCCTTTCTTGCCTTATGGCTCCTCCAATTGTGGTCCCTTTTCTCACTATAGTTTCTCCACCCATGATTCCCTCATCTATGGATTCTCCTTCACCTATATCCCATTCTCCACTGATGTCCCCTTCATCTCCTTAAGAGTACATTCCCATTCCTTTAACTAAGCATCCCCTTCATGATAGTCCTCATCAACATGATCCTTTAGGCATTCCTACATTTTCTATTGAGGAGATTTGATGCAAAGTATTTTATTAAATTTCCCTAAAGATAGATGAGACTCTGGCTATAGTTTGAGTTTAGCTTCATAGAGACTTACCAGATGTTATGGATAACATGTGTGGATAAATCTACCAGTATTTATGAATAAAAAATGGTGTTATTTCATTTATTTCTTCATTTGGATTAGATGTGTGCTCCAAATTTACATTTATCTATCTTATATCATTTGGCATTGTGTTAAATTCTTATTTATCTTACATGACTACTTATGTTTCACACTACATGCTGCTTGTGGTGTTATTTTATTCCTTATGTTCTCTTATGGATTTATTTTCATGATAACATAAAGTTTCTCTATGAGTTCCTTTTATATGGTTATCTTGTTCTTTCTCATGATTATTTTCTACCTTATCTCTATAAACATGGATAATTATTATTGTGAATGGGTTATAAAAACCTTGCTCCCTTTTGTCATTCCCTCTTTACCATGTGATCATCTAGAAAACAATTCATCTCATTATAATCTCCTTTTATCGGTCCATCTTGGATCTCCATTTATTACCCTTATTTCCTTTCTCAAACTAAGCATGTACATGGTTGAAACTTGAGATAACATGCTAGTTCATAATTAAGCTTAATTGTTTTAGTCAATCATGTATTTTGATACTTAGGTTCCTTTAGCCAAAGCCTAAAGATCATTCATGTGTATCACTTTATCTCTCATGATTGGTAATTTCAAGTTTATATGGAGGAAGAATATTAATAACTATAAAAATTCAAAATTCAAATCATTTAATAAAAGGTTATGATCTAAAAGGCAACATTCAACATTTCAAAACTCATATCACACTAAAAGTCTTGATTATAAGCACATATCCTTTATCTAATCAAATTTCAAGCTCCACATTTGGCCTCATAATAGACTCAAGGTCCATTTGGGTGTGGTAGGCTATTAGATTGGAAAAAAGGAATAAAAATAAATATTTTGGTGCTACCTAATTTCTCACAAAGTACCCAATCTTCGTAGTAGACCTACAACTCTATAAGAGGACCTGAGGAATGGGGAATGTAGTGTGGTAAGGTAGGTCTATTTTACATTACTTTTTAAAAATAACCAACATGAGTTGATCCTAGTACCTCACTTATATACCTACATAGCTTTGTGTCTATAATGAATAGGTATCCTTTATATATTGATGGTCACTAGTCACTTAGTGTCTTTTTATGTACTTAGTGTGCCTCATGTTTCTTATGGTCTTCTCATAAGATTCCTATGGTGTTATTTTTATATTACTTATTTCATTCCCTATAATCCTAATATTTCCCTTTGAGAAATATAATTTTGTTCAGTGATCACTCCCCCTAGGGATCCATTTGTGAGTTGAAGTACAAGACATTGGATAGGACTATGCCTTCCTCACAAAATACCAAATTTTCACATCAATATTCCAAAAATCCCATTTTAACATATTTTTTATGTTGTTTCCACATCACTAGTGTTGCCTTTGTGAATTAGAATGTAAGACCAAGGATAGGACTTGACCTTCCTCTCAAAAGTTTCCAATAAACAACTCAAAATGAAATTACATGTGTCAAATTTGAGATAAGTCATGATTGATTATGAGTTACACATAATTTACATGCTTACCATCTTGATATAGTTTTTTTATGGTTACTTCATTGATATTTAAATTTTATTTTCTTATTTTTTAATTGCATGCAAGAATATAACCTTTTTATTAAGTTTTTTATACTTCCCAGCTTGAATTAGTGTGATCAATTTAAGTTCATTTTTTCCAATTATGTTTATATTTTATACTCTCCAGTGTGATTTCATTTGATTGATTGACTTAAATTTTTTGTTTTTATACCATTTATCTTTCATGTGATTCCTATTTTATTACATCATTTTCATTCTTCCCAACCTGATATAGTGTGATTGTATTTGTTGCAATTTGGTGCTAATTTTTTTCATGGTTTAAAATTATTTTGTCCTCTTGTTTAGCACTTTTTTAGTTTTTTATAATTATTCATATTTTTTTATTACACATTTCCCATCATGGTATAGTGTGTAGTGCCTTTGGTTGTGATTAATTATACTTTTTCAAGTCCTTTTTGCCTATTTATTTTTAACCATGCATGTTTTGTTGGAATCATAATGACTGAGAGGGGGAGGTTAATCAGTCTTTAAAAAAATTTAATAAATTATATCCACTCATATATGAACTATGAAATCAACACAATGATCTATCAATGCATTAAGAACCAATCACATAAGCATGAAACAAGATAGCACATCACATATGTGGAGACCCTCATAGGGGATAAAACCCACTAAAACAGATTTTGGAAATGCTATTTTTATAATATAATGAATCAAAATTTAGTTGAGCACCAACCCAACATGGAGTACCAACCCCAAATTTATCAATCACCCACTTGACTTTATCAAGTACTTACTTGTTACGAGGCTACAACCCCCTTTGTCCAGGCACAAAATCATTGAAAGAAAAACTATACAACAACCAACCTAAAATGTATCTATAACTCATTATTGATCAAGAACCAACTCAAAAAAGACCATATCTACAAGCTCTAACCTACAAGGAAGCTTCAAATCCCTCTTTGACCAAACCAAAACTTAGCCAATCTCACTTTTTTTAAATATTATTCCACTTAGCTATCCATATAATATATCTACTATCATACATCAATAACACATATCTGATGAAACTATGATATACTCTAAATACATAATGATCACTTATTCATCTCTACTCCACTTGATCTCCTAAAAAACTATGTCTAAGCTTTTTTGCTCAAATAGCCCCGATCAAGACTAAATAGGTCATATAACATTGATATTTAAATACAAAACACCTATATGATCATAATGAAATGATTATATTATATCTCCTTAGGGTTTAAAACATTTTATCCAACCTCAATAGGATCATTTATTCATCAATTCATTTTCTTCCTCTAAGCTTACTCAAATAGGCCTAAAAATGCCTTGTATATATACCATTCCTTGTTTATATACAACTTAGTCAATAAAACACCCTTAACCTCTTAAGTTAAACATATAATAGGTATTAAGAAATCTCATAAATAATATTAAAATGACATTTTAGTTCTTTTGGATCTACCATGACTCAATTAGGCCTCATTTTAGTTTTAGGTCTCATGGAAATCTAATTGCATTAGGTCTGTCTAGTAACACATTACCATTTGATCCCTTGGAAAAAAATATACCTTCATACATGGAAATAAAATTTCACATAAAATAAAAATATACCTTATCCAACATCCACTAAGCTCCATAACATCTTTTAGGTCCAAATCCTTCATGAAACCTCTTAATAGTACTAAGTCCTATTAGGGCTATGTATACCAAAAAAATTGTATTTCAATACTATATCTAAAACACACTTATTCCATTAAAAAATGATAAAAAATGAATTTAATTAATATAAATTACCTTAGGGTCATTACCAAAAGTTATAGGCACTTCCACTTAGAGGATAAGGCTTCAAGAACACTTTTACAACTCACTCACTCGAAACTGCCAGTAAACTCAAAAACACAATCATGATAGCTTAGAGATAAAAAATATATGTAGACACTTTAAATGAATCATGATGCATTTAAATGGTTATTATATATCCTCAAAATAAACTTAATTAGAAAACTCATATGGTCTAATGACAAATATTTGTCTTGTAGATGAATTTCTTGACCTCATATTTCATAGTCTTATCTGAACTAGACATGTCAAATTGTGAGCAAAATTTTACCAAAAAAACTAACCCAAAAAATTTATTATAAAAATTATCATGTTTTAAAATTATTTAAATACATATCCATGCACTTGGTTTCATAATTCTATCATGAAAACACATTTTAATTTATCTTCTCACTGTTGCCCGGGTTTTTCACTATTCACACTATTAGGTTTGTCTGTGACTGGCTAACTTGGATGACCAGTTTAACATACATGAAAGGTGTAACCTATTTAAAACTTCATGGAAATTTATTATGAGTCACTATCTTCTTCTTCCATCCATTTTATTTTCTTGACCAATGAAACTTTTGAGTGTTATGGTAAACTCTTCACAAAGAAGTCAATATATGTACATTTTCTCTCTCATATGATTAATCAACACCACACAGATATAATTGGGAGAGTTGAATACATGATAAAATATTTTTTATATTAATTTGAGACCATTTTAGGATTTTTTGAATAAGATCTTCCATATTACATCTTTATTAGGGTTTTAGGGAGTTTTAACACAGGTTTTGGTGTTAACGATTATTCATAAAGGACTACCCATCAAATCAAAAACCAATTCCTATATATCCTATCTAAGATACTTAAACATTTGTTATTAAAATATTAGGTTCCCATTTAGAGGTTACACATGCCAAAAACATCTAAAAGTGCCTCTCGGGTCTTGAGACCCCATTCTATGAACTCGAGAAGGCCTAACAAAATGTTTGTTGAAATTACACTCAAAACATGGACCTTAATCTTTTTGAACATTATTAAAAAACATACCATACATCTTTAAATTTTAAAAAATGAAAAAATTCCTTGAAAACTAGTCTTCATGCCTCATTAAGCCAAGTAGGGTCTAGGAGTGGTTTAGGTGTAAAATTGATCTAAAGGTCCAACCCCTATCGGCTCACCCTGATACTATAATGGATGCTTATACACTTTATTATCATGCTCACACAACATTAAAAACCTCTCACATTATTTATATTACTCACCTCATCATGACACCAGCTTGTACCTTCACCATGCCATGATTAGGCTCAAGATTCTAATGCATTTAACACCTTGACATATTCCTTTCATGTCAACCTCAATAAAACAAAAAAAAAGTCATAGAACACTTATATGACTACACCATTCTATTTATGATGACCAAAATCTCTCATAGCCTCATACAAACCTTAAACCACATGACTGAGCTTCATATGACTTGACATCTCTCTCAATACTATTTTACAACACAAACCTTTATTCATTAATTTCACTATGCTTCCTTCACATAAATCACTATTCCATGATCTATACCTTCCATGATCACAACATTCATGACAACATTAATCTTGATTAATACTCACCTTTGAACTAAGAATACACTCTATTTATACCACTATCATGCTCAAGCATTTGACCAAATAGACTTTTGACATTAATGACCATTATGCCTTTACATTATGCACCCTTTTGATATTAAAGACAACATGCCTACAAACTCCCCTTTTGTCATTGATGGGATTTTTTTTTACAAAAACCATACTACACTAATGAAATCATTTCAAAATGGTACTTTTCCCAACTTTTCATTTTCCCCCTTTTGACATTAATGATAAAGGATCTTCCATAATTTACCATATGATCGCTTGACCTAAACTTCAACAACATAGAGCTAAAAAAATCCCTCTATCTCCATGCATACCTTTTCATCACTACTCACCTAATTTTTGAGCTAATTATCATCCATATTATCTCCCTTTAATTACTTATCTTCCTTAATGACTACTAGGGGAACTATAAAAAACAAATTACTATCTTAGATGTTCAAAATTTGCCTTTGGAAGTGGTTTCATCATAATGTCTACAATCTAATCCTTTCTATAAATATATTCATGTCTAAAATTTTGGTCACTTACCTTCTCTCTTAAGAAATGATACCTAATGGGAATGTGCTTAGTTCTTAAGTGAATAACATGACTATTTGAGACGATTATATCACTTGTATTGTCACAATGGATAGGGCTAGGACCATCATACTCCACCTTGTAGTATCTTAAGATCTATATCATCTATAGGACCTAGGTGTAACATGAAGCTAATGAAATGTATTCATCCTCACAAGTATATTATATCACATATGGTTGCTTCTTTCTTATCCATGAAACTAGGAACTCACCTAAGAGTAAAGATCCTCCACTAGTACTCTTCCTATCATCTAGACTCCCTACCCAGTTTACATCTACATAGGTTGTTAATTTCAATTCCTTTTTCTTGGATATCAAAACCCAAACTCCATAGTCCCCTTGAGATACCTTAGTATTATTTTTATTTTTTATAGATAATTTTAATTTAGATCTACTTCAACCTTCCCACAAGATGTATTACTTTCATGATGCCATGTCTATAGGTAGTGGTGTATATCAAACTTCCAATCATTGACCTATATGACATCCAATTGACATTTAGAGACTCATCTTCCTTTCTCAGCTTACATCTTATGATCATAGCTGTACTAAATACCTTATAATCTTCCATCTCAAACTTCTTCAACATCTATCTTATGTACTTGCCCTATGAAATGAATACACCTTTTTTAGATTGAGTTATTTTCAACCCAAAATATAATGATAGTTCTCCCAGTATGGAGATATCAATGTCCTTATTCATTACCTTTGAAAATGCCTTAATCATGTTCTAATTATTTCAACCAAAGATGCTATCATCCACATAGACAACTACAATCAACTAATGATCATCTTCTATATTTATGTACATATTACTATTTACAACTCCTCTTTTGAATCCTTAATTCAAAAAATACCTATCTAATATAGAATACCAAAATTTAATAGCTTGATTTAGACCATAAATATCCTTTTTAAATAAACAAACATAGTCTTTATTACCTAATTTTGATAAACCCTTATGTTTATGTATACTTCTTTTTCCAAGTTTCCATTAAAAAAGGTAGATTTGACATCCATTTGGTACACCTTACACCCTTTGAATTTTGCATACGCTATAAAAAATCTAATGGCCTTCAATATTACTAATGGCATAAAGGTGTCCTTAAAGTATACCCATTCAACTTATGCATATCCCTTGTATACCAATCTAGGCTTATTCCTAGTGACTTCTCCATCTTCATTCAGCTTATTTTTAAACACCCATTTTGTGCCAATGACATTCTTGTCTTTAGGCCTAGGAACTAGTTCCCAATTCTCATTCTTATCTATTTGGTATAACTCCTCATTTATATCATGTATTCAAAAATTGTCTTTACTTGATTCTATAAGGTTATTAGGTTTAATATTATAAAATAGAGCAACATTATATTAGTTTAGGTTGCTTACCAGTCTTCTCCTTATTTACATACTTACATCCTTATTGATAATGATTTGTGATTTAGGATGATCTCTTTGAATCTATTTTGAGGGACCTTTTAAGTCTTGTCTTTCCTCAAATTCGTATTATTCCTCATCAACATCTATTATTTCCACTTCATTTTTGAAGTCCAAATTCTTTAATATACCCTATTACTATGATTATGATTTCCTTGTCTCATCAATATTCACATTGGTGCTTTATACTATCTTCTACACCCTCTTGTTATAACATCTATAGACTAATCTTACTGATTAGTATCCAAATAATATACCTTCATTGGACTTAGAATCAAACATAAATAAGTCTTCATCATCTCTTTTGTTTAAACATTTACTCCCAAACACTCTAAAGTGTTCCACATTAGTAGGTATACCTTTCCATATTTCATAAGGAGTCTTATTTCTATTAGTCCTTATCTATCCTCTATTAAAAATGTATATTTCAATACTTAATGAGTCTCTCTAGTATCCATCAAATAATCTAAACTCATTTATCATAGTTCTTATCAGATCTTGAACTATCTTATTCTTTCTTTCCACTACTCCATTATGATGAGGTGCCTTAGATACTAAGAACTATCTCCTTATCCCATAGACCTCACATAAGTCATAAAACTCAATAGACCAAAAATATCATCCTCTTTCAGATCTTAGGAAATTGATCTTACCATTATTCTCATTCTCAATAAGAGGCTTGAACGCCTTGAACTTATCAAGAGATTCTAACTTTTCATTCAAGAATGCTACCCAAGTCATTACTATGTAATCATCTCTGAGTAACATAAAATAACTATCTCCTTAAATGCTTTGGATTATTTTAGGCCCATAGATATCAAAGTGTATTTACTCCAAAGGTCTTTTAGTAAAACAATCATTATACTTGATCCTTCTTCTAGTCTTCTTACAATGTTGACATGCCTTGTAAAGTATATTTGTTTGGTTATCTTAGGCATGTTCTTTATAGAATTCTTAGTGCTTATCTTGACCATATTTTCAAAGTTTAGATGACTTAATCTTTTTTCCCATAGGAAAATTTCATCTATCTTTCTCATAATTCATCTCTCCTTCTTGATCTCATTCAATACATGTAGATTATTCTCTGTCTTCTTAGCATTGGCAATTATCCTTCCTAATTTATCTATCCTTATCTCATACTATATTTCATGAAAGGCTAGTGTGTGTCTTTGGTCACACATTTTACTTACATTAAGTAGGTTATGGTTCAAACCTTACACATTAAACACATCTCTATCTTAGTCCTCCCATTGTACAAACTCAAAATACCCTTACCATCTATATTGAAAATTATGTTGTCTTTAAATCTCACTATTCTTGAAGCATTCTTCTTAAATTATATGATCTTATTTTTGTCTCATGTCATATTTCTTAAGAAACCACTACTTATATACCATTTCATGCCTTCATCTTGAATGTGAAAAGAAATCTGAGCCAACATAAATTTCTCTCCTTTAGTGTTCTAATGCTCCACAATAAATAATCCATCTTGACTCTTGGATTCAATATGACCAGTCTTAACTTTATTTGCCTTCCATACTAGTGTTTGACCCTTATCATGCACTCTAGGAGATCCATATACTTTGTTAAGCCTTGAGGGACATATAAATCTATTAGGATAAAATATTGTAATGTGTTTCATATTAAGATAACTCTAGAAAACAAAATTAATAGACTTACCTCTTAACCAATTCCTCATTGCATTGGGATACCTTATTGGTATCTTTATGTTGACTTTCATGTTGGTATTATTTACTTGTGACTTCTCACACTCTTTCTAAAACTTATGCATCTTGTTTATGATCTACTCATTCTCCACCTTCATAGAATATAGCTCTTTATTCAAATGATCATACTCAACTTATTTTGATCTTAAATTTGTATTGGTACCTTCTAATTGATTCCTAAGATCCTTTATGGTATTCTCATCCATTTTGGCTTATTTGACCATGCCACTCTTTAAGGTACATATTTATTCCTTAAGATCATTGACCAAAGATCTAAACTTATTATTTCTCTTTTGATAATTAAAATTAAATAAAGTAATTATGAGCTCAACTTCAATGTATTCTTCATCTTCTCTTTCTTCAATATCATAATGTACTTATTTATCATACATGTTGCCTTCTTCTTGATCACTATTCATATTGTGCATATTAGGATCACCTTCAAGATGTTAGGCTTGATTAAAAGGACCATGTTATGATACCTATTTTTTGAAGCACAATAACTGAGAGTGGGGCTGAATCACTCTTTAAAAACTTTCAATCAATTACATTCAATCATATATGAACTGTGAAAGTAACATAGAGAACTAGCAATGCATTAAGAACCAATCACATGAGCATGAAACAAGATAACACATCACACATGTGAGAAAGCCTCATGGGGGATAAAATCCACAAAGAAAAATATTGGAAAAACTATCCTATGATAAAATGAATCAAAATTTAGTTGAGCATAAAACTAACATGGAACACCAACCCTAAATTTATCAAGTACCCACTTGACTTTAACAAGCCCCTAATTGCTAGGAGGATACAACCCCTTATGACCAACCACCAAATCAATCAAAGTAAAATATATAATCACCACAATAAAAGGAATATAAAAATCCCTATTGATCAATAACCAACTCAATAAATATGAATTCTACAAGCTCCAACCTACAAGGAAGCTTCAACTCCCTTTTTGACCAAACACTATCTTAGCCAATCACACTTATTTCTTATATTATTCCATTGATCCATCCATCTAATATATCCACATTAATAAATTATAAATAAATTTTTTATGCAACTTTGATAGCCTCTTAGTATATAATTATCACTCCTTTATCTCTACTCCACTTGATCTCTCTCAAAATTGCCTCTAGTCTTCTTCACTCAATTAGCCTTCATCAAGACTAAATAGTTCATATGACTTTAATATTTTATAATAGAAACCCTATATGATCATAATGAAATGGTTCAATTATCTCTATTTATGGTTTAAAAAATCTTACACAACCTCCTCAGGATCATTGATTCATCAATTCATTTGCTTCCTTTAAGCTTACTCAAATAGGCCTAAAACTACCTTATGTATGTACCATTCCTTGTTCATATACTAGTTAGTCAACCAAAAACCCTTAGCCTATTATTTAAGATATATAATAGGTATTAGGACATCTCATAAACAATATTTAAATGAACTTTGAGTCCCCTTTTGTCTATCATGACTAAATTAGGCCTCATTTCACTTTTAGGTCTCATGGAGACCTAATTCAATTAAGTTTATCTAGTAATATGTTACCATTTGATCCCTTGGAAAAAATTATACCTTCATACATGAAAAAAACATTTAAAAATAAATAAAAATAGACCTCATCCAAAATCATTTTATCTCCTTAACATCTTTAATGTCCAACTCCTTCATGAAATCCCTCAATAGTACTTAGTCCTGTTAGGTCTGACTATACCAAAAAGTCTATCTCTAAACAATGAATCTCAAACACAAATAATTCATTAAAAAATGATGAAAATATTTTTATAAATAATATAAACTACCTCAAGGTCATTGAAAAAATCATTAGACACTTCCATTCAAGAGATAAGTCTTCAAGAACACTTCTATAACTCACTCAGAACTGTGAATAAACTCAGAAACACAGTCATTGTGACTTATACCTCCAACACCTATTTAGACACTTTTAATGACTTTTGATGTATCTAAATGGTTATTATATATCCTAATTACAACCTTAATTTGAAAATTCATATGGTATAAATACAAATATTGGTCTCGCAAACCAATTTCTTGACCTCATGTTTCAAAATCTTATCTAAACCAGAGAAGTCAACTTGTGAACAACATTTTGGTAAACACACTAACCTAAAAAGATTATTCAAAGAATTATAATATATTAAAGTTATTAAAAAACATATAAATGTACTTGGTTTCATCATTCTATCATGAAAACACATTCTAATTCATCTTCTCACTATTGTTTGGGTTTTTCATTGTTCACACCATTAGGTTTATCTACAACTAACTAACATGGATGACAAGTTTAACATAATTAAATGGTGGAACATATAAAAAAACTTCATGTAAGTGTATTATTATTACATATCTCCTTCTTACATCCATTATATTTTCTTAACCAATGAAACTTTTAATTACTACATTAAATTTGTCACCAACAAGCTTGGATCTACACGTTTTCTCTCTCATCTAACTAACCAACACCACCTAGAGGTACCTAAGAGAGTTTAATAAATTATTAAATAGTTTTTATAGAAAATTTAGACCATTTTATGCTGATATAAATAATATATTACACATTAGGTCCTTATTAGGGTTTTAGGGACATTTAACATAAGTTTTAGTGTTAACAATTGTTCATAAAGGACTACCCCTTAAATCCAAAACCAATGCCTATATATCTTATCTATGAAACTTAAAAATATCTCATTAATATATTAGGTTACCATGTATAGGTTACACATGCCATCAAACCAACTAAAAGTTCCTCTCGAGTCTTGAGACCACATTTTGTGAACTCAAGAAAGCCTAAAATAGTGTTTATTACAATTCCCTTCAATCTATGGCCTTAAAATTTGTGAACATGATTAAAAAATATATCATATCTCTGTGCATGCTCACAAATGCAAAATTTCCTTTAAAATTTATCCTCATTCAACATTAGGCCAGGTAGGGTCTAAGAGTGGTCTAGGTACAAACTTGATCTGAAGGTCCCACCCTTATAGGCTCACCCTGAAACTCTCATGGATGCTTCTACAATTTATTATCATGCTCAAACAACCTTAAGAACATATCACATGCCTAATATCACTCACCTCGTCATACCATTATCTCATACCTTCGTAATTCCATGACTAGGTTCAAGTTTTCATGCACATGACACCTTGACTTATTACTTCCATACCACAACCTCAACAAAATAAAAAAAAGCAATCATAAGACACTCATATCATTGTGAAATTATATTTATGATGAAAAAAATCTCTCATAGCCTCATATGTACCTAAAACCACATGGCTAAGCTACATATGACTTTACATCTCGCTCAATGCTTATGCCATAAAACATACCTTTGCTCATTCATTTCACTATGCTTCCTTTACGTGGCTTACCCTTCCATGATATGTACCTTCCATGCTCACAACATTTATGACAACACCAATCTTGATCACTAATCACTTTTGAACTAATATCACACTTTCTTTATGCCACTATCATGATTAAGCACTTGACTAAACATACTTTTGACATCAATAAAAAATATGCCTTTACATAGTGTAGCCTTTTGACATCAATTACAAAAACATGCCAACATGTGTATTACATAATGTTAGAAAAATAACCACTTCACATATTTTTCCATAACATATACAATAAAATAAAAATACATGTGGTAGAAAGAAATATATCCATGCATCAAAAAACACAACCAAAATATGACTTATGAGACCAAATCCAACTATAAAAATAATATATCTCTATATATCATGTGTTTTATACAATGATATAAAATACTAACATACATATCTACAGCTCTATAGCTAGGCTCCATCATACCTGTCTCATGGCCTAAACACATTGACCATAGACACATTAGATTATCCCTTTTACAAATTATGTTATAAGGAGGTTTTTTGAGATATCAACCCTACTACCTATCCTTGTAGGTTGGTACGTTAGAATGTACCTATCCCATATAGATCATGGTAGCCACATGTGTGGCTCTCTCCAAAGCTAAGGCCTACCAATCTTATTCTTCTCCTTCTCCCACCCCTTCTAATGACTACAATCCATCCCTATGTGCATGCATCTACCTCATAACCTCCCCCACTAATATAAACCATCTTACCTGAGCTGGGACAGATAGTACCATACAATTATCTAACATGATGGGGTCATATGGTGCCAACACCCCATAAAAAATGTCATGGTGCACTACCACGACTAGGGATCCCAATATAACCTCATTTGTCATAAGATCTTTAAAATCAAAACCAAATAAATATCATATCACATATACATCTAAAAATCTATCTAGATACTTATAAATAACATGAAACTAGTCTTCTATCTCAAAAAGAAAAAAATACAACATTTCTTACTAGTGCCAATGTCACCAATAAATGTCTCTCTAACTACCCATCCCCCAAGCACCTCATCTGTGGGTCACCTCCTTATCAATGAAAATATAGGAGTCACCACTCATGCATGACATGGGCCTCTCCTTAGTGGTGCCTTTATTGACTATTTATGTCTTGGGATGACTATCATATCATCTTATTTAACCACCCTTATCTGCACTTGATCTCATTGATGACATCTCCATCTATGGTATGTCTGAGGTGGTACCTACTATAATCTTACATCCACATCCATGACCTCTCCTATAGTTATTGACTATCATAATCAACCAGTCCATAGTCTCACACACACATCTTGATCACCTATCTCTCAATTGGGGCTCCTCCTCCTCCTCTCCCCCTCATCTCTCTAGCATGTCATGCCAAAAAAGTAGGCACTAATATAGGATATACTATGTGTGGGCATCAAAAATTCCCTAGTAAGAATGCCATTGGTTGTAGCTCTACCCACTAGGTATAGTGGCCTATGATTCACACTTAAACTAGCCTTGACACCATGGTTACTCAATTAGGCTAAATAGTTACAACATGTGTATACAAATGAAACATGATCTCCCCTCATGTGATTTTCTATAGTGCTACCATTTGGGGCATGACCTATGATACCTGGTCTTATCTTCATCTAATCACTCAAGGTAACCTATCATTGACCATATGTGGTAACCCAGATAGATGATACATTAGGAACATCTCATATATAAATGCATTAAATAACAACACCAGTCCCATGGTCTTCTTCCCTTTAGACAACATCACATACATATCATGCATGAGATGGATGCAAATGATAGACCTAAAATCATAGCATTCCCCTGATCCTAAATAGACTCATATAATGATATCACATATAATGGTACCTTGTCATTTAAATTTTGACACAATAATCATGTTCCCACAAGTCTAATCAGGGCTTTCCAAATGTCTAGAATATATGAAATACACACACACACAATAATAATAATAATAATAATAATAATAATAATAATAATAATAATAATAATAATAATAATAATAATAATAATAATAATAATAATAATAATAATAATAATAATAATAAACTAGCCCTCAGTCCTGGGTCGATTCTATCTAGGCATGTTGCCCACATGAGTAGTGTTCATCTCTTCTCTAGATCATCTAGTGTCCTTATGATCATCATTATCCATCCTCTAGGTAGTCTAAGAAATGCATGGGCATCCTCTAGTATGATACCCACTTCTATGTTATCCCCATCCACCACCCATCAAAATGTGTTAGTCAGCCATTATCATGATTTGAAGAACATGAAAATGAGATCAACACTTAGTGGGATATATCTCATCTTCATGATACCTTTCAAACTGAGTGCAACTAGTCTCAATCTATCTACATTTGTCAAACACTCTGGAAAATATGGTATCCATATCACATTGATCAATCACTAATATCTCTTGTGCCTCTAAAAAATATTAAACACCAAAGGATTTATTAGATCTCCATGTCATTTATAATCAAAATACATTCTTAAAAATTTCACAAAACTTGGTTTGATTTAGTTTGTTCACTTTATAGTAAATTGACCTATTACAAACTAAATTGTCCCTATACTTCATTAGGGATACTAAATTGGCCCTATCAAATTTCTACTAGATAGGCCTCTATAATATTAAATCATCCACCTTTGGTTTGTATTACTAAGACATACTCATTTCTACCTTGCATTATTATATCAGCAACTTAAAAAATAACAAAGTTAGCCTACTAGTACTAAGCTAGTCTATTAGTACTAAGTCAGCCCCCTTCCTTAACCAACTAAGTAGGCCTACTTCTACATAGTCAGCATATTGGTTTTCTTTCCCTTACTAAGTCTACCTGGTCAACTATTTTCATCTATAATGATGATTTTTTTTACTAATTACCATAAATGCTTTAAGTATTTATTAGTTTGACTCCTTCTTACCCAATACTCCATTTGACCCCTAATGTCCCTAACAATTTTCTAGGGTTTATTCCAGTGTCTAGATTTTTCCTACCAGTCAAATTTATATAATTCACTCAATTTAAAATAAAAATATTTAAAATTTTGACATTTTAGTTACATACATATGGTTTACGCACTATAGCCACTATGTATCCTAATTATCTTAGTTGTCATCTGCTCACCATCTTAGTTCTCTAGTCTCTCACTAGGTCTATTAAAGCTCTATTTTTTTTAAATAGTAAAAATACCAAATGAATTATTTTTCAACCTATTTTTTTACCCTTTAAATATTTACCATCATATTTATTATTTTGATCACATGGTATTCTCTACTAACTCTTTTTCCCAATCATAAAATGTTCTAGAATATTGACATTATAAAAATTGTTTTCAATTATTATGTTTATATTGTAATTTTTTTGATTTTTAGCTCATTTTGATAATTTATAAAGGTTCATATAATGTTCCCTAAATTTTATACCTTCACATTTATTACATATCCTTATTTATCTACAACCCTAAATTAAAGGTATGTGTTTTTAAATTATTTCCTTTCATTTATCTTATTTGGTCCTTACTGCACTTTATTGAACTTCAGCATTATGTGTCATTATGTTCTTTTATCAAATCACCATACCATGTTACACCTATGTGACACATGATGATATTTAATCAAGGTATATATAGACACATAATATTTTGAAAATTTATGAATTACTAAAGTTATCTATCTTTTAATTACCCATTGAGTCTTAATCTCTCTGAGTGCACATTTTAAGTGGTGCATTGAGAAAGGGGTGGGAAGACTATTGGTGCTTTGTAATATTTTTGTCCCTTATTATCACTTGCTATCAATCTAACCCTATCATAAAAACCATTCCCCTAAGCTTTTCCTCCTAGTTTTTACCTTCCTCTAGTCATTTACCACATTCATTATCCCTTCCATAACCTAAAACCCTTTTTCATAGCTTATGTTATATAGTTGACCCCATCAACCTTGTACTCTAATTGATAAAACTTAATGGGGTCTAGTTCAAACCCTAGCCAACCAAGTTTGTTACCTAATTATTTTAATGAATAATGATACTAGGTCAATTGGGTTAAATTTTTTAGCCTAAACTTTTGGAAAGGATTAGGGTTAGATCTACCTATCGAAAAACATCCCTTTTGCCATTTTTAATAGAAGAGAAGTAAGATATATTATGAAAACTAAGGGTTTCATACTTTATTCAAAGATATAGATCGTATATTTTGGATGCATTGATAGGTTATGTAGTCAATAAATGATTTATCCTTATCATCCTTACATATCACAACAACCTATTGTGAAGCATATTGGCCAAGGGAGAGATTGAGGCCTGGTTGGTTTGTCTCCAAAGGTGAGTATTCCTAACTTTGTTTCTCCTTTATAAGAGTAGATAGATATGCATTTTTACTTATTTCCCATGTATTAAGATTCTATATACATTGACATGAGTATATATCTTATATGCATGTTTAATTTTAATGTTTATTATCCAGACTTTGTGTCAAAAAATTTGGTGAGCACTAGAATATATTCTAGTTTACTTGTTATTAGTTTAGTGAATATGAGAAAATAACACCTATTTAGGGTTATTACATAGTTTTTCTTGATTAGAGGCTTTAAAACCCTCCTTAGTGAATTTATTGTGGAAAGAGATCATTTGGTTAGGTCTAGTGGATCCATCTTGGTCATGACCCAAAATATATAATATATCCACAATCATAAGTGTAAGTAGGATTTATCTTCTCTGAGATAGGATTGATCTATAAATTTGCTACATTTCCCATTTCATAGAGACACCATGTGCTAACTAACCCATGTTTCCCATAATAACTCTAAGGGTGAGTAATCTAGGGTTTGATCATTTGATGTAGAGTGATATTTTGTGCACATGATTTGTATACATTATATTAAAGGAAAAATAACCTAAAAGGCTCTAGGTGGTCACATTTAGGTATATTCATTATTTCATACCAGACACATGCCATCAAAAATAGACACCAACATTGATGCAACTATCTAGATGCAAAACAAGTATCCAAGGCCATAGAGTGAAAACTTACATAATCTAATGGGTTTTATAAGATCCTAATCTAGTCCACTTCTATTCTATTTCAGTTTAGATCTGCATGAACATAGTAAATCAATTAAGTTTTCTTATTTTCAATTTATTTTAACATCAATCAACAACTATACTTTTTATTTTTAGCATATCTCAATATTTAAATTTAGAATATTATTTATCTGAGTTTGTAAATTAATTAGCCTTCTATATATTTGTTTATCACCTTTGTGCTTATTCATTTATATACCTTACACATCTAAATTTAGGGTTAAACATTTGGTGAACCCTATCTATGATATATTTTTGTACATAAGTATTATATAGTTAATGTTCACATTTTTTTCCCTAATATTTTTTTACTTTATTTCCTTCATCATGGATGATATATATTATTCTGATGACTATGATTATGAAATTATCCAAATCTCTATCAAGGAAGGAGTAAAAATTGATTACTGTTATCTTTTTCCTAATACACAAGAATGTCATCTCAAATCTTTGAATGGTGGTATCTACCATCCCTCTAACCATGTTCATGCCACCACCATCCCAAGAAATGATTTTAACAATATTTAGGAAGATAGATAACGTTTTCTATGACCTTATATAGCCAAATTGGCTACACATGATACAAATGTTCCTTCATTCAATCATTTTAAATTTCGTCAAATCCATAAGGATATCATGGCTAGTTTACAAAATAGTGATAAAGGATATTTTATTGAAAATACATTGATTAAAACTCATATCATTATAACATTTACATACAATATCTTCTTCATTGAGGGTGATGATTCTCTATTTCCTTCATTTGATATCAACATTTTTTGAAAGGTAAATAAAGACATCATGGAATATTTTCCAAATAAAATTAAACCCCCATGAATAAGGGTGCATTTAAAACCTAAAATGGAAAAAAACCCTTAATGTTTCAAAACAAGAAACTTTTCTAAACATACCTAAAATTCAAATTTCCATATCATTACCAAATGTGGATGAATTATCAAATGATAGACTAAAATTTCAAAAATTTATAGATCCAATACCATTACGAACATATCCTAAATCCAACAATGTTGAGATTGAAATTTTTTTAATGAGGATGATAATACCAATATGCATAAATTTAAAATAAGTGGTGGATTAAAATAGGTGATAACACTTGATAAACACCACCATTTCTAATGGTGATACCATGTCCATGATGAGTGATATAAGAAAGCTTCAAAGCCAAGTATATATACTTCAAATGCAAATGTTTCACCATAATGCTAACTTAAATTTTACCTCATTCCATAATCAACCAATTACACAATGTATAATTAAATATTCTTATCCACAAGGTTTTAAATTATGAAAATTACCACATTTTTGATCATCATAATGATCCTTTCAATAAAATAATTAAATATGTACATTATTTTGGTCAATGGAGTAAAGAAGAAAAAATATTGCTAAAATAATTTCATATGAGTATAATTGATGAGGCTCAAATTTGGTTTTATATCTTACCTAAAGATTCATTAACTATTATTTCAAAATAAGAGGATATCATATTTTTGGCTTTCAACATACACAAGGTGATTAGACTAATGTTGTAACATTTGTATAATTTAAAATACCATGATGATGAATCCATTCAATATTATGCTAAATAAATCTAAAATGACATCATTTATATTAACATTTAAACACTTAGATTTACAATTGCAATTCATCTTTAGTAGATGTATTCTTTTCCCATTAAGGGAAAGAGTATTACATAAAAAATATGAATCCTTTACCTACCTATACTCAGATGATCAAAGATATTCATAGCTCATACTCATGCATTCAAATAGACATAACATATATCCTTCCGAATACAATTATATTATTGCACATATAAATGAGGAAGATCAGGGACTAAATGAACTCTATGAGAAAATGTGTGGTGTTCCTCACACTCATATGAGAGATTTAAAATTATTACTAAATATGGGATGAATATAAGATACAACTCCACAAAAAAATCCTCAAGTTGCACATATTAAAACATATCCACTTAAATAAAATATAAAAACATTCTTTTTCATGGGTGGTGATTAGTTTTGGCATATCCATGTTGATTTTAGACAAGCAAAAATACTTGCAATGAAATATGGTTACAACAACTTGGATTTTATCTAAAAGACTTAAAACATAAATTAAGTTGGAAATATTCCTTGGGAAACATAAAAATACCAATTTATTATGGTCCTAAATTGATTCAAACAAGGTTTTATATTATGCCACAAAAATATCAAATGCATTCACAATAGGAGCCATTTCATTTTACCAAATGGAAGTAAAAATTGGAAAAAAATCAACAAGGTATTTATTTTTCTCATCAAGGCAAATTGATCCATAAATCACATGAAGTAAATAATTATTTTAATTCACAAGTAAAACATAAAGAGAAATAGGCCATGTGTCATATTCACCTATCCAACCATGATCTAAACAATGCAAATGATCCAAAAATATTCTCTATTTACATGTTTTTATTAGCTAGTTGGTGGTTATATTGTTGGTTCCATGTTGGTAGGTATCATATCATTTATTAATATATGGACACATATGTTTCACACATATTTTTAGTGTGACAAAATCATACACATGCACATGAGATATGTATATATATATTCTGGCCCTTCCGTCTAATCATATCATAAATACATTAGGGGAATCAAGTTATGTGATCATGATACACCTAGGTTACATTATTCTATGATTATTTTATAGTATAATGTTTGAGCTTATGTACTTACACATGCCTTTATCCATGATTGCATATTTCTTAGTGTACTTAATATTCTATGTACTAAACATTTTTTGCTAGCACATATATTTAGGTACTAGTGTGATATACTTATGCTAGTTGTTTATGATTCTATGCTTTCTTTTTTGCACTTCCTTGAGTGTGTTACTTGATTTCTATTATTTTTAAATGTATTTTTTATTTGAGCATTTGAATATTACCCATTAATTAATCCCCCCATGCCTTTATTTTCCTATTCTGACATTTGAATATGTCATTATTTATTATTTGTGGAGATTTAAACATGTAATTATATGTTTTATGGACATTTAACAAGTCATGTTCCTCCAATTGTGAGGAATTTGAGCATTCCCCTTATATGAGGTCTCCTTAGACCATTGAATTTATTTTTTATTTTGAGTACTCTTATGTGTGTGATTAATCACTTGCTAATCTTGTACTATTACTCTAGAGACATTACCAAGATTTACATCATTCATATTAGCACTTGATGTGATACCATACTATCTACCTAATTTCTATTTCAACCTAGACATGTTAGTCATATATGCTACATGATCCACACACAAATTATATATTTATCTTATCTTTTTGAGGTAAGGTAACAATTAGTTTCTACTTGTAACAAACATTTTAGAGTATCTTATAAGATCTTTCCCCTGTTATCTAAAAATTATAAAAACATAAGATGGGGAAAAAGGTTGCCCTTTTTGCCATTTGAGGAAATCATAGATAAGGAGTGGTAGCACAACCTTTAAAACAAGATCCTAAGATATCCTTTAGAAGAATTGTGAGATGGTTGTATCCCTAACCTAGTTGGGTGAAACTAAATTTTGATGAGTTTTGTAAAGGGAACCTTGGACTTTTTGGAGGTGAAGGGGTTATTTAGGATAATAAGGGAGAGATTATTTTTTCTTATGAAGGAAGCATTGGATTCCAAATAAATAATTTATCAAAATCATTAGTAGACTTATGGGGGGTCTAGGCGGATCGTAAGCTGGGTTTCAAAAATATATGTATTGAGGGGGACTCTCTCAATATCGTAAACTATATCAATAAAAAAAATGTGGTTGCCTAGTCTATATTACACATTTTAGACAAAATAATTTAGTTAAGCAATGTTTTTGAGAAGGTTATATTTTAGAATACTTATAAAGAGGTTAATATTTTAGATGATACCTTTACTAATAGAGGGGTAGAGGCCAATGAGTTCAAAACTTGGAACAATTTGGTGGCCCAACCCAATTATACCAATGATAATATTAGCAAATACAAATGCAACATTAACATTCCAATCACAAAGGTGTCATATCTATGATTAGGATTGACACATTATGCCATGATTTGAAATAGGTGTATACATTATGTAGATTAATAATAAAGTATTTCATAATAGAAACAAATGGTATACTCTTTCCCATCATTACTCAGTCAGTCATCACTTCAATCATTTGAAAGTTATTATCATTTGCATTTTTAATTACTTTGGTTTCCATTCAAGCACATTTTTTAATTATAATTTTCATTTTTAATTACTTTGGTTGATCTGAATTGAGTGGAACCCATGAATGTTGATCATATTCGGAAAAAGTTGGAGATTTGGCAAATACTCCACATAGGGGGTATTAGTAATTGTATTGATCATTTTTATGGATATGATACATATCTCTCACATCAATTTTAAAAGAATTAGGTGGTTAAAGTGGTTAATATTCATAACATTTACATAACAATTGTTGACATTTTTTCCTCAAAGGCCAAATGTCAACCCTTGGTGATAAAATCTTTGAGTGACAACCATTTTGGCATGTTCATAATGATATCTTGTAGAGTCTTATCACCTTTAGTCCTGTTAAGAGTCTTCGACTCTAATGGTAAGTGTTACAATGTACCATTTTGTTGGTTATCCTAATGTCATAAGTCTCATGATGTTTTTTGGGTGATATGTTAGGTGTCATAGTGGTCTTTGAATAAGAGAGATGACTGTCAAAAGGTCCTAAAAGTCAATGAGTGATTTAGACCTATTTAAAGATTTTAAAGATATTTTGTAAATATGAAGGTGTGGAAAAATTGTCTAAGGTGATAACATGAGGATCATAATGTATTAAAATCCCATTGTCCATGAAATATTCATAGAAGCCCACATAACATTTTCATCAACCCTCCTAAACCATCAAACACCACTTAAATCATTGCATATGAGTCATTTACCTTGTAAATATTTAAAAAGGGGAAATATTTTGATGAATTATATTAAAATAGGGTCATTAAATCTTCTTATTCATTCCAAATGCTTCCCTTATGTCTTGCATAAGTCTTGAAAGCCATTTTAAGTCACATTCATACCTTCTCACTAGCCAAGCGGGTCCCATGTGCCAATTTATGGATTTTACACTTCCTCTCTATGTTTTATCCTACTTTAAATGGTTTATTAACTCATTCTTTCATCCATTTTCCCATAAAATGGAATGCACGGTTTGTAATTTGAAGAAAATGTAGGAAAACACACTATTTTTTTATATTTTTATGCACTTATACAGAATTGTACTATATATATTGTACCATATAAAAGAGGATAAAGGTTTGAATAAGGGATAATATTTGATGTCTTAGCAAAGTTTTATGATGAATGGATTTCAAACATGCTAAAAATTGATCATTCACTTTACCTACATCCTTTTCAAGCTTAGACAACTCCTCAGGTTTGTGCTTGCACTGTACAAAGGAGAGAGAATGGGGATACTAGGTCTTGGCCACAATAAGTAAAATAAAGAAAATTTAACACATGGGAATTTTTATAGATATTGGTATCATAATATTTATGAACATTCCTTAATAAGTTAAGGAATTTTTATGCCCTTCTCATCTGCATAAGACAATTTCAACTAAATGGTTTTGGTATATTTTTGACTTGTTTGATCAATCCAATTAATAGTGTTATTTTATTAGGTATTTAATGGGTATATAATAGTAATTTTATAAATTTTATCACATGTCTGAGATCATATAAATGACAATCCTTCAAGACTAGCTCTTATGTGTAGCCTATCAGAAAGTTTAAGTAATGAATAGAGTATTTAAGTGTTTTTCTAGATGTTTTGGCTGAGTTGAAAGGTCGATAGAGTGTTTTATGTCCCCTCATTCCTTGTTTATTATGTGAGAGGTATAATGTCTCTTTTAATCTTATAATATCTGAATAAAAAGGGTGATTAAACACACTTAAAGGCCACTATATGGTGTTTACTATTGTATAGCTCAATGACATCTGTAGAATCCTCAAATGTAGCTCAAAAAATGGAAGGAGATGTTGTATTGATTATGTAACATCCTCATTCAATTGTGAATAAGTTTATAAACCTCCATGTTATCCTTAAGGGCTTATAAACCATCCTCCTCACGTCCAAGCACACCCAACCACTTTTAGCTGAGTTTAAGGTCTTTTGCAAAAACAAAGGTTACTCATAGTTTCCCAGGTTTCATTCTAGCATTGTATATGTCCTTTTTTTCCTCCAAAATAACAATGAATATAAAGTTATATGGTTAAATTCCCTCAATTTTCATGCTTTTTTATAATTGGGATGCTTCTCATGTTTCATTCCATGCTTCTTCCACACCCCTATATTTTTACACTTTTTCACTACCATCTTACTATATTATCACCCTGTATTCATGTTCTCATCTCCTTGTCACTCCACTTCCATCTTTATCCACCCATTCATCCTCCCTCCTAAGTATAAACCATGAGAGATAGGCCTATACACACCTGGTAATGATTGGAATCCATAATTCCATGAAAAGTTAGACCTATATGGGTCATATGCTTCACTGAGGAACCTAATGAACACCTACAGTAGTCACCATGAAAGATAATTCATAGAGTGTTATGTTGAGTAAGGATGATAATATAGTGGAAGTTTGAATAGAATATTAAGATAAAATTTGGAAAACAAGTGTGAAATCATATGCTTTCTCAAGATTTCACCTCATATCCTCCAACATAAGAATCATAGTTCATATAATAGGGTCTACAACTATTTGGTGACTAAGTTTGGAGAACAAGGTCAAGGTTTTGGTCTTAAGTGAGAAAAAAAATTGTCTATAAGTGATTCCATAACTATAGAATTGGCGGGCTAACCTCAATGAACAAACCTTAGGAAAATAGCCACTCAAAATTGGTCTATAGACTACCTTAGAATCACCTTCTAATGTTCATATATCCATATAATCTTTGAATGGGAACCTAGGGCATTCATGGAAGATGAGGAGGTCCATGCCCTAGAGATTCATGGAATTTTTTCTAGACTTGGATGTTCATACCTATGAACTATCACTAAGACTTTTAAGTACTCACAAACCTTTCTAAAACCCTTAGCGTACCTAGTTACAAAAAACCTTAATATTTTAGCATCTTATCACTCTATAATAACCTAGTAATCTCATGTAAGGTCAATTAGACTCAGAGAGGATTACACCATGCTACTTGATTGTATGGAATCTATATGGAATACCCAAGAATCTATCCTTTTATAATATTTTTAGCAAAAATAAGGTTCAAAAACAATTTTAGGAGATTCCAACTATTGGAGGAGAGGTTCAAAAATTGATACATACTCTAAAATAATAAAATGTTAAAATATCTTCTTGAAAACACCTCTATAAATCATTTCAAAATCACCAATCTATAGAAAGGATAGATAGGATGACATAGTCAACTGATGTGACCAAATTGTAAATGTTTCTTAACAAAAAGAGATGATGGAATGATTTATGATGTTGATTCAATGATAATTCCTACATTTTCATAGTTTTCTAAGGTTTTATTAGGTATCTGATGGCTACTCAAAATCAATAGTTAGGCTATTATGCCTAAATGGCCTAATTAGCCTATTTGGCCTATCTTGTCAATCAATAAAACTCAAGTTGGCATTGAAGGACTAATGAAATAAGCTAATGAAAAGATGATATGTTTGGTATTTGTCCGTTGAATCATAATTAATGCACATTTCATGGTTATAATAGAGAGATGAAGCAGTTTCTTGACTTTGTCAAATATGTTAAGAGGGAGATGGGCTATTATGTGTTTATGGTGACTTGATTGTACCTTGTTCATATTGTAATTATGAAAGAGGGGTTATTTTACATAATTATGGGTATATCATGCCTTTAAAGAGGTTTAAAAATTTAAGCATAGTCTCCACTACCCTCACTTCTAAACCAAAAGGATGCATTGAAGGCACCAATGCATATGGACTTGAGAGAAAGGTTACTTGTAACTAATTTAACCACCATTTTGAGTGGACCTTATTTATTCATGACCCCTTGTACACTTATCCATGCCAATTTTTATCCTTCTCTCTCTCCCTTTTTATTATATATTAAAGGATTTATGCCTTGTATTGTATCCCTTAGGATGATAGGAGGAAAAACTACCAGTGTTTGTACTTATGCACCTATTTGGACTAATCAATAAACTTTTGAAGCTATTTCATCATGAAATCTAGTGTATTCAAACTTTTTTAACATTGAAATTTGATGGTTTTCCTTCCCTTATAGGTCCTTATTTACTTAGATGACCAGAAGGTGTCTTATGTAGTTTGTGTGGAGTGTAGAAGTGTAGGTGATGGAGTTTTAAAGTGTAACATAACTGGTGAGAGTCTACTAATAGGCTTATTTCTCATAACCTTTGCATTCCATTCAGCTATTAAAACTTCCACATGAAACCTTTGTGCATAATAACTCATGAACGTTATTTTTTAGTTATTATTATCCCATTAGTGTGTTAAGGTTCAAGAGTGAGTGGATGAAATATTGTTCAAGTGCATCACCACTTTAAAATATATTTTGAAATTCATTTACCCTTTTCATCCCAATAAGACTAGGTCTTAGAAAGAGAGATCAAGTGAATAAATTAGGGGAGCTATCCCCATAAAATATAGAGGTTTGACTTGTAAATTAGGTAACCCATAGACTAAGGTCATTCCAATGTTATCCTATATTTGAGGTGGATGTGAATAGTCTTCTTCAAAAAGGATACATCCTAGATCACTAATATAAATCATAGAAGAGATAATTTTTAGGGTTATAGGGCTCAAAATCGAAGAGAATAAATATATCATATTGACTACAAACCTTGAGTAGGAAAAATATGAGTTTCTAGTTGGTGATGAAAGTCTTACAATTTTCTAAGTTGGATTTAAAAGGGAGGATTTCCCAGTTCCACTGAATTAAGTGGCTAAGCAAATCATAAGAGTATGTTACCCTTGGTGGATGCTATAAAGTAGTAAATTACTATCATCTTCCATTATTGAATTATCTCTATCATAATATCCCTATTATCATTCCTTTTTATATTCTTCATTCCTTGGAGCATTCTATCAAAGAGTTTCAAATGGGAAAGGAAATAGATCCACTTCATCAATTTCCTTATATACAAGTAATTTCCAGGCTTATAACCTAGTTCTTCATTTTTCCATTGCTAGAAAGAAGAATTTTAACATGAACACCTCTCCCATTGGGCCTTCTAAATGAATTATGAGAATTAATTTTAAACATAAACCTAAGAAGGTTAAGGAATTGATTTTGCCTCATAATAGGGTTGATAATAGGGAAGAGGGCTCATTAAATGATCAAGTTTCTTAGGACCCACATCTCATGATTGATATTAAGGATAGTGACAAGAATAATATTAAATAAATTATACTTAAAACAAGACTCATTTACATGTCATTGGGGAAGGCACTAAGCAAGATGTGATGGACAAAAAGAGTAATGGTCAAAATGTTAGTGTAAAAATAGGGGATCCTCATTCTAATGTTCATCCCATCTTTGATTTAAACTCAATGAAGGATATAAATAAGAATAAAAGAATAATGTAAGTGTTGGAGGATGAGGTGAACCTACATAAATATTTCCTTAGTTGGTTTATGAAAGATCGTACATGACTGAAATAGGAGATCAATAATTTCAACAAGAAATATGGGATTTTGTGCACAAGGGAGAAAGAAATAGAAATGGATACTCAAAATCATATTATTACTGATAGAATTAATATGTTGGAGAAGGAAAATAGAGAGATAAAGGATAATCTTAATCTTCTTTTAAGATTTATCAAGGTAATAGTAAATAAGGCAATTTATAATATGAAAGGTTTGTCTATGATTTTTAATACTACAAAACAAAATGAGGATGACACTAGGCCTAAGAAGAAGCTTAAAGGAGTCACTAATATGTATGAAAAGGAAAAAATACTAGGTGAATTGGATAATAATTTCTAGAGTATGATTGAGGCGTGGTCCATGGCATACTAGGAATGGAAAAAAACCCACAACTAATTCTCTTTGGTTTGTAATGTAGGTTATGTATAAACTATTTTTCTATTGTGTTTATGTTGTTTCTTTCTAGTAGAATTGAGTTTATTTAATGTGTTTGTTAATCCTTTACTATATGTTACTATACATGGAGGTGGTTCTTTTGTACAAGTAGGGTCCCACTAGAACCCTCTTTTACCTTTAGTAAGAACAATTAGTTTCTACTTCCTTTCACCTCAAAATGGGGAGATATTAGTGTGGGCATGTCATATAGGCATAACTTGCACATTTTCAAAATTTCATATTATAGTGGGGACATGTTATGTAAATATGTCCTCCACACTTATTTATTACTCAAAATATCTATATTATAGTGGGGGAATGTTATGGATACATGTCTTCGATAGTTGATTTTTTTAAAAAAATTGGCCAAATTCATAGTCATATGATTATTATACACTTTTTTGTTAGAATTATATACATTAGTTCCATTATTATAATTAGGTTTTATCTTGAGACATATATGAGGTGCATATACCATGGAAATATCACCTTAAAATGAAAAACTCAAATCAACTTTCAGATTTAAAATATTACTATGGACTATTATCATACCCAAGATGGATTTTTTATGGAATTTTATTGTGCTAATATACTGTAGTAGTTTGTTGACCTTTAGGAAAGGTTGAGGTGATTAAATAATCCATTCTCACCACATATATATTTTCATTTGATTTTATCAATCCCCATTACTAGGTAATAAATATTATTTGGTTGCATGATTGATATAAGATCAATGGTCGTGTGATAACTCACCTTCTCACCAAGGTTGGGGGGAATGTTTTCCTCTAATTTCTGTATACATATACACACAAGTTTATAAAGTGTTCTAATCTTAGCTCTAAGGTTTCATAGGAAATCTTCTATTCAAATCAAATTTCCAAAATTCAAGATGATTGCATCAATACATATGTTTACTCATAACCTTTCTCCCTTTACTTTCAATCATTTCAAATTCTTTCAAATCTAGATTATATGCACTGATTATATATGATTACATGCTCTTGGTTATACACACCTAAGTACACATTTATTTTCATTTAAACTAGAAATATCATTACTAGATTAGTGGGGGGGGGGATTAAAATGAAAACACTAAATCTAAATTATATAGCACCTCAGTCTTATAGAAATGGAAAATAACTATTATGGCTATAACCTTCAATTCTAAGACCTTCCCCTATAAAAATTCTTGTGTTAACTATCTATTTATGAAAATTTTATTATCACTTAGTCCAACCATTATTATTCTAATGACCAAGACTTCTATATTTTGAAAAACACTATAAAATTGATCATCATCCTTATTTTCTAGTTTTGGACCCATACATGTTTTCTAGCTTTTTGAACACTTACATCCCAACCAGATGCCTACATCGATACATGTATCACTTTTATAAGTATACAAGACCCAAAATTCATCTAATTTACAAATTGAATGTATCCTAAAGGTTATAATAAGTGATTTAGTGTGGCATATTTTAAAAAGGCATTGGTATATATACAAGATTAACCCTCATTAATTCAAAAACAAGAAAATGTTGGGAACTCACAAGGAAACATACCAAAAAGCTCTCAATAAATCATTCAAGTGAGTAGTTTTACCTTATTTTCCCATATTTCTATATCAGCCATAAGATCAATATCCTTATAGGTGTGAAGTACTGAATGAGAATCCCATGAGCCATATTTACAAAGGTACAAGCTACGTAACTCTATGGAATTTATTATCATAGATTATGTCCTTATGCACACCTAAGCCAACACATACAAGATAAATACATTATTATGAGGCCATATTCAAAGTATTGGATATGTAATTAGTTCCCATCAATAGAGGGGTCCTTGGGGTAGCTCAACACCATGTACACACTAACTGATTATTCCCATAGTTACTCCAAGGGTGAGGAAGATAGGGTTTGGTAATTTGAAGTAGAGTGACAACCTATGAATATAATTTGTATACATAAAAATAATGGTGACATAAAACCCAAAAAGATCCATGTGGTTTTATATATGTGTAATCAATATTCAATACTAGACACTTGCGTCTAATTTAGATACCGATATTGACATAACTATTCATATTTGACACAATCATCTGAAGCCATAAGGTGAAAAATTATAGAATTTGGTGACTATTATAGGATTTTGATCTAATTAACTTTTAGAATGTTTTAGCCCAGATTTACATGCAAATAGCAAACCAACTAAGTATTATTGTTTTCAATTTATTGTAATATCAATCAACAACTTACTTTCTATATTTGGCATATATTAGTTTTAAAATTTATAATATTTTAAATCTATTATCTAAGTTTATAAATTAATTAAGGTTCACTATTGATATCTTTATAACCTTTTTAATATTCAATTATATAATATTAATCCTAGATGACTTCACACATATAAATATAGGGTTAAATACTATAATATCCTATACAAAGGGATGGATAAAATTATTATAAAGTAGGTCAATTAATTGTAAACTTAGATAAATTAATATTTTAAATTTAAATATATAGATGTGTTAAAAATATAAAATACCAAAATTTAAATATATTATATTCATTTCAATGCCAAAGAGAAATGATACTTAGCTAGATTTATAATGCGTAGATGGATATAAATTATACACAAGTAGAAGTGTCTAGGATGATGATTCTAATATAGTCATAAATTTTTTGAAATGATGTTTCTAGAGCCTAAAAAACTACCATCAACCTTGGAATATTACCTTATATTCTATTGTTTGGTCTCCAATACTAATATACATTACATACTATGTTCTAAATTTCTATGTGAACAACTTCATAGTTGTGGGTTTTATGTTTTCTTTTTAATGATGTATTTAGATCTAAAACACAATTTGTATATGTCATATTATGGATCAAACCATATCTCTTTACCCTTATTCACCCTTGGAATGTCTGTTACAAAAAAGGGTTAGTGGTCTCATGGTGTTGAGTTAACCTTAAATAATCCTCTATCAATGACTGTTTCCTATATGTAATACTCTAAGGAGGAAATTATACTTATGTATTTATCTTCTTTATGTGGGAAATCATATGCGAATAGTGTAATATTTTATATGTAGATGAATACAATGATATAGATTTTAAATTGAAAAATACAACTCATGGGCTGCTACTTGGATGCTTTAGACCTTTTTATGACTTCTCTTATGATTGATATGATATTAGGTAAGAATAAGTTGTATACATAATATTTTTAAAAACTTTATCATTTATCGATGCTTTATCGCTTACAAGAGACTATTAAGTTTAAATATCTTTGAGTGCATGCCTTAAATAGTGCCCTAAGAAAAGTGTGGGTAAACCTTTGGTGATTCAAAATATTTTTGGTCCCTATACCATCACCTAAAACCATTATAAGTCACTTTTATCTAAATCCCTAATAAATTATAACCCATTCATCCAATCCTCTAAGCAACTCCCATTTATAAATATCCCCTGACTAAGCAAACATCCTTTTTCTCCATTTTCTTACTACATCATCTAACTTAATCTTGTTAGGGATTAAATGCATATTACAAAACCAAGTCAACCCTATTGACATAGTTCAATACCTAATATCTACTTGTTCCTCCTAATAAAATTGAGCATGTCAATCATGTTGGCTAAATTATTGGGAGGGTTTAGGGTCAATCCTTAGATATAAATACCACTTTAATTTCAATCTAATGAGAGGGAGATTAATTTTTACATGGTTACAACTAGAAATTATGGTAATTTTACACTTAAGTTATTACTTAGGGTTTTCCCTTGGATGGAAAGAATATTTTCTTATGGGAAAGTCTTGGATTCAAAGTATGAGTCTTGTATCCTAATGTTGATTTCTATAATGTGATCCTTACAAAGCCAAAACAACCTCTTGCAAATCACCATTGTCTAAGGGGGAGATGGAAGCACAACACATTCATTTAAAGGTATGTATTCCTAACTTTTACTTTGTCATATGGTACTAGATAGATATTTCACAAAGTAATAGGTTGAATGCTTTACTCCTTTCTTAGTTTACCTCTAAATTAACTTGAGTAGAGTTATTTTTACTTTTTAAGTGTTTTTTATTATTAAATGTTCCCCATTATGCCAAAAGATTTAGTGAGCACTAAATTAGATATAAATTTTGTATTGTAAGCCTAGTTAGGATTATTGCATTATATCATTTACATAAAGGCTTTGAAGCTCTCTATCATTTGGTGTTGTGTAGTAAGGGATGCCTTGGTTAGGTTTAGTAGATTGAAATTGGTCATGTCTCAATATATATAGTAATACAATGAGATGTTGGTAAGATTACCTTTTATGAACTTGGAATTCACTAAGCAAGACAAGTTATATATCCATTTTAATTTATTGCATACATTTTGATGAACTCAACATGAATCTAACCCTTATGTTTTCAAAATTTTAGTCACAATCCACTATATCAAGATGGTCGATCTAGTTTTGTTTTAAAGGTCTCTTTCTCAAATAACTAAATCAAGCTAGTCAATCTAGTCTATTTTTTATTTATAGGGATAAGGTTTAAAGTCAACTAGGTCATGCTAGTAGACCTAGTTGTATCATTTATTTATAAGTTCTACTTTTTCCCAACTAGAACAAACTAGTTGATCCTACTATTTAATTAGTCTTTTACATTTTCATTTGTCTAAAAAAATAATCTACTTGATCTTGTTATATAAAACATTCATTTTTCAAGTAACTAAATCAAATTGGTTGATCCAATCACATTAATACTTTATAAATTTTATTTACAATCAACTAAACCAATCTAATCGATCTTATTTAAAATACATATTTCTTATACTAAAAAACTATATCAATTTACTTGATTTTATTTATTTAACGATGTTTTTAATTTTATAACTTTACATAATTAAAATTTTGCCTAGATGACCAAGTCAAAAAAATTTCAACAACTCTACTAAATTAACTTGGTTGATACTTGATTTATCCTTTTAGGGTTATACAAGTGTAATTAATTATGTTTGGTAAGGGGATGAGTTGTCTGAATCATTAAAATAAATTACAATAATTAACCTAATGACTTTTAAATTAATTTGATCTTGATTTAATTTTTAATAATAGAAATAAATAGGGATAAATATAGACTTAGCTTAAAATAGACTATCAAAGATTATCCAAGTTCTAAAATTAGAGATATGAGTAGCTTTGAGTGTTGGAAGCAAGATATTGATATTCATCTATTCACTATATAATAGAGACCAATTTAGATAGTAGAACCATTTACGTGTAGTGTCCACAATGTGGAACTAGTGTCCTTTTTATGGGACTCTTGTTTTAAAGGAACACATGTACCTATGTCTGTGTGTTCTATTCCTCTAAGACCAAATCTTGTATATGTGTATTATACTTGAAAATATTAATTTTGGGAGAAAACCCTAGTTCTATTTTCAAGTGTGATATGATAAATATTTGAGTGTGTTAGTAGGATAGACTAAACATCCTTAACACCCTATGTATGTAGAGAGTTGCCTACATACTAGTACTCTAAAGAGGGATCAAGTATGATGTAGTTATCCCACATAGTGCTTGATGTATGTGAAATTAAATGCTATAATGAGAGTTACATTGGATTCTTTGAATGTGATTGAGCTTTGAAATGATTGAAAACCAAAATTAGGGTTATTGTAGATGGTAGTATGTAGAAAGTAAGGTAGAATAGGGAAATATAACTTGATTTTGCACAACTTTGTCTTTGACTTAAATAGATTTTGCATCTATTTTCCATCTAGTGAATAAATGTGAATTCAACTTGTATTTATAGGGTTATATTTCTTGTGTGGATATTAAAATGATCTTAGGACAACCTTATGAGGGCACATATTTGAAAAAGTATCCATTGGGAAGATTTAGGGTTAAGGATAGTAACATCCAATTGGGGACACTAAAACCATAAGGTTGTAGTGTCCCAAATGTGGTGATAATGTTATTTTGGTAGAATTCTAGGAAGGTTGGTTTGGATTCAAATGTGACAGTTCAAGGACTGTGTCTTGACTATTTATATGTGAGCAAGGTATGTTGAATGGCAGGAAATGCAAGTGTAAGGCTCTAGAATAGGTCTATGGAAATCCTAGGGATATGGTAACTCAATTAGAACTCTTAGCATCTAATTACCACTTTTGGGTTATTAAATTTTCTCCCCATTTATGCTAGTAATGCAACAAAGCAAAATGACTAGTATAAATGAAAAAGAAGCATACCTGGAGTTACTTTAGAAGTGAAGCCCATGTAGCTAAGTTTTAATGGGTGAATCTAGGTCTACGTATGTGAAATGTGATCCAAATCAATGTCCTATAATGAAACATGAAAAAATAAGTCCTTATTAATGAGATAATCAAAAGCAAAAGACTATGTTGAAATTAAATAACTGAGTAAACAGAGATGAAATGAATTAATACACCTTGTTGGGTACATGAACCAATGCATAAACCTGGTGATAACTTACATGTGTGAGAGTTCATAGTGATCATATCATTGAATAACTTGAACTAAGATGATAGTTTTCTCAATCCTCATATGGGTGGCTTGATAACTAAATCTAGTTTTGACTCCATCATTGCCCACCCATTCTTGGTAGATCTTGATCTCTATGAATAGTTTGGATAAGAATGTATGTGTGTTGAAAACTCTCATATAAGTGGCTCAAGAAATCAAGTAGGCCAGTAATCCACCATTGCCCCTATGTAAAGTAAATACATCTATAATTGTATTTCACAAAGTTATTAAAGTATCTAATTGAGTAATTTGACTATGTATTTGGTTATAAATGCACTCGAGTATATTAGATGGATTTTGGCCACTTAGGAATTCCAACCACTATAGATAGAGGAAGGAATGAATTTGGTGATAACCTAGAATGTGATAAAAAGTGTATAAATCATAGAGAATGAAATGAAGCTTCCCATTCCATCTAATCAACATGTCTAAAGCTGAGTATATGGAAACTACGTGTCATGCACATGCCCCCAATTTGGCAACTAAGTATACTAAATATAAATCAAGTATGTAATAGTTGAATCTATATAATGATATAAATGTATGAATCAAAACTAAATCTAAACATAAATTCCAAACCTATGAATGTATCTATACAAATATGTATCGTACGTATTATACTAGTCTAAATGATATAAACTATCCTAGAGCTAGGACTACTAGATAATAGTGCCTTATAGTGGATAGTAGCACCCTGTGGTGATAATGTCCTAATTTGGGAATTAATGATAGCCTATTTTAATCTTTGTGTAGTTTAGATTGACTGCTAAACTTCTATTATGTTATGTATTTAACCTGACTCTAATCTATGTAAATGAGCTTGTGTACTAAAATGTATCTTTGAAAATTAAAATAAGATCCTAATCTCTATAACAACCCCTATAAATTCCCCCTCTTTTGAGGGTAGTTTTGAAATTAGTGGAATAATTTCCCTCTAAAGAAGTAGCTCTACAAATTATGTTAGCTAGAGCATGATATTCCAATATAATATACAAAACATAACATCATAATGTAAATTTATCTAAGCACTAGTAAGAAATGCAATATGTATGTTGTATTATAGCACTAGACAAGGGTGTCAAGATAGATGTAAGAAATGTATAATAATAGTAAAATATTAGTAACTACCTATGGGAATGGGACATGATATCCATCAAGGCTCCCTAGTAGGATAGGTAGATGTATTAGAGCTCTCATGGAATCAAAAATTGGTGTGTAATAATAAAATGCAAATGTCATGGTGTATAAGCATAGAAGGAAGTAAAAATACAAGCACATGAGGCATGCAAGAAGTAGGAAAATGAGATACAATATATGGGACATGGGAAAATGTCACTAAATTTGAGAATAAAAACATACAAAGACATGTTCAAATGTCCACATACATAAACAAGAAGTAATTTGGTATAGATCCATAAATAAGGGCATGTTCAAATGTATTCATATAGAATCATGAAAGATCACACACAAGGGACATGGGAACATGTATAAGGCATGCAAATAGAGAAGTGAAATATAAGCCAAGGAACATTGGCATCTTCAAATTCCCTTGAATATGTAAGAAGCATAATAACACGATCAAGTATAATATAGGAACTATAAATGAAAGAATATATAACTATGTAATACAAATCTATTAAATTGCTGGGGTGCACATATACTAAAGCTAAATAATGAAATTTAACAAGAAAATTTAGCAATGAATAATATTGATCAATATAAAGATAAATCAATGTGTAAATGGAATGTTTAGTATGTAAATATAAAACCTAGTTATAGAAATTATGTAGGAGATTCCCCCAAGTGAGTATATGTAGCAATGTTTAAACATGGATCAGTGTAAACGCCCAAAATGGGTATATGATAGATGGTCTAGATTAGTTTAGTGTACTAGTGATCTATATGGAATATTCAAGCACTCAATATGAACAAGTGAAGTATATGTATATGATAAAACCAACTACAGTAGGGCATCTAGTAATATGAAATATCTGGAATGTAGTAGAAATGTAAACAAAGCAATGCATGTAATCTATAATATTTCTGTATTTTGAAATATTATATTATTTTTATGTTTTATGAGTATAAGCTTTCTGCAATTATATAAAAGAAAACTATGTACAAGGAGTAAGAGAGGGAAGGAAGTATGTACAAGGGTAGAAACCATACTAACCAATGAATCTCATGGTAGACTCACCATCATCGTGACTTGTATTGAAGAGTGGAATAGTTATCATGGATGTTATGTGAAAGGGTAACTTTGATCCCATGATATTATGTGATATATAATCTAAACTTACAGTTACCTATGTAGTTATGTTATGATTCTATGGCATTAACTGTAATGCCCTATGAGCCATTAGGGTCTTGGGGATCCACATGGTAGATGTAGGATCTATAGATGATGTGCATTCCTTATGCTAATAACATTTATACCTTAATATAGCTAATCTTAGTGTGAAATACATAGAGGGAGGTCCTCTACAATTCATAACATATCTCTGATGCAAAGGTCTCTCTAGTAATGGTATTCGAGGGAGAGTATGCATGTGTAGACACTCTAAAATTAAAACTAGCTTGTTATGAGGACTCTACTAAACACTATGGTGTATACATAATATTTAAACTATCTACTACAATAGATATCCATGTAATATTTGGTACTAAAATTAGAACTATAATTGGTGTTAGTGCTTGAAGTGTGACTAAAATCTATGTTGGAACTGTGTATGCGATGAGAAGAGGATACTCATATGGGATACCCTCAAACTGAAACACTTAGTTAGTGTGAACATATGAATGTAATAAGGGGAGATTAGTATCATGTTCGAAAACACACTAATGGACTAACACCTCAAGCCTATATCTTAGGGGAGCTTAGTGAAGAAAAACCATTGACAAATCACAACTAAAATTCAAGAAAACAAACTTTCTTACCTTCCTTGAATTCTCCAAGAGATCTCTTCATTGGCTTGGTTGGATTTTGTTTAATAAGTCTGTGGTAATGGATCTTGTATATCTCCTTCTCTCCTTAGCATCATTGGTTGTGTGGCTTTTGATTATGAATCTTGACTCAATATCTTGTCATAATAACACTATATCAAAATAGCTTTTAAATCATTTGTGCATTATAACTTTAGCTTATGAAAGCTTAAAATTATGAGTGTGAGGGCTTCAATTTATAGATTATCCAAATGGGCTAGGATCAACAATGATCATCCATCTCAAGATGAATATGTGTGGCCATGAAATTAATCTAATTATGTAAATAAAATCCATAAATATCCTCATCATGATTTGGGAATAAGGGGCATTAATGAGGCATGGGAGGGCTTAATCAAATATATGTTGCATTTATGGCCTATAGATACCAGCTTAAAAAATTATGTCACATGAAGATTAAAATATTAGAAACCAATTTCCAATAAAGAAACATTCCATAAGTTCCATGGAATTCTTACTTAAGCTCATAATTTGGTTTAATTTGCCTAAGTAAGATTTAACAATTTTAGTGCAATTATTTGGAAATTAGTGCAAAAATTAATCAAACTAGTCTAAATTCCATATTATTGGGTTCAAATTTGATTTGAGTGTAATTATAAGATGATTTTAGTTACATAGAGACCAATATCCTACTTAGGACATTGTCGATACAAAATAACACATGCACATATTGTGTGCTTTTGAATTAGGCAAATTTAGTGGTTTAGAGCATCAAAATGTATTTTTGGAATTTTGGCTTGATATGATTCAATAAAAAGTGAAAATGAAATAAAATTCATTACCATGTTTAGAGATACTTTTTTCTAAATTGACACATGTATATGACAAGTTCAAACCATTTAGCCTTTTTTTAGTGATTCTAGCCCAAATTATGGTGTTTGGTAGAAATTGGTCTGAAGCTTGGTCAGAGGTCATTAGTGGCCAATTATAGGTGTCTAAAATTTTCCACTATTTGGTAAGGCATTATAAAATATAGGCACAAAAACATCCTATCAAAAAATGAAAAGGTCCTACATGCCTCTGACTTTAACGGTAATAGATGAACTGTATGGTGCCCCCTCAAAGGAGCGGCTGGCAAAGGGGTCAACATATGTTCCCTCAAAAGAAGGAAATGAGTGGACCCACAGTAGATGAAAAGTGATGGGGAAGAACATAAATTTCTAGACAAAGGTGGTCAAAATCACCAATAATGCATGTGGGATGGTGTAAATTGGTTTGCCCAAAGGTAGTTTTAAGCATTGTACCTTGATAGTGGTAAACGTGGTATGATAACATAATGATTTGCCTAAAGGTAGTTATAATCATTAAGAACTTAGGTGGGATGGTGTACAATGGTTTTCCAAAAGGTGGATATAAACACTATATCCTAATTATGTCAAATAAGATTAATGACTAATGATTGAAAACATGATGGTGGCAACTTGATATAAAGGAAAAAGATGAGTTGGGATAACCTTCTAGTAGGAAGATGCTCATCCAAACTAAAAAAGGTTAAAAATCATTCATTGTTTAATAATATTTTTGGGATATAATTGGGATTGTTGTTGGGAATGGTGTTCATGCCAAGGAAATATATCATTGCTTTATTATTGTGTAGACTTGTAGAAGCTAATTTTTTCTATAACACTTAATGGTAGGAATCATGATAGAACATCATGAGGATTTGGAAAAAATATTTATAAGGACTAACTCCTAATATCTAATACTCAATAAAAAATAATGCCTCAATGATAAAACCATGATGATAATGTTGACTTGTGAATATGGATGGATTCAAAAATAAGTGTGCAAGGAATCACCTAATGAATGCACATAGACTAAATCAGGGAAATAATACTTAGAAGAAAACAAATAGGCATACAAACAACAAAAAAATAGAAACACACAAAAAAATAAGATGGCATTGATTTCCCCTTGAAAATAGGCAAAAACTTAACAAATAAACAAGATGGGGGAATAAAAGAAAAGGAAGGGGGTGGCCGAGCTGTCCCAAATGCACTAGGAAAGTGGATGATACCTACATAGTAATATAGACATAATATACAACAAAAATTCTAGCCAAATGTAGTTCTCCCATGAAATGGGAAGAAAATGATAAGTGATGAAAAATAAACATGATGGATGTTATAGAATAATATAATAATGATATTACAAAATGGCAAGTGCATGGGATAAAAGGACAAAAAAAAGGGGGAAACTAAATGATAAGTGATTTCTTATGACTTACTGAGGGTTCCTAAAATCCTTAAGGAAAAGAAGTGGTTAATGGTTTTGGTTTTTCTAATCAGTTTTAAAAATGTTTTTATAATTTTGGAATATCTCAAATTTCTCAAGAATGATGATATAATAAATAGTCCACACTCACAAAAAAATAAGAGCAAGAACCTAGGTTGATCAAAAAATGGTTAGAGAATTTTAATTTGAAATAGATGCTCATAAAATGGTGAGAGCATGATGGAAAAGGGGGGCTAATCTGACCTCAATATAAATCAAACATCACCCACATAGTCCTAAAATGACCTTAGTTCATAGTAGTTACACCTTACATCAGATGGATATGACTAGTGTAGTAGCCAATTCAAACAGAACAAGCACAATTGTTATGATGTCATAATACAACATATGAATTACTAGTTGGTATGTTAAGGCACAATAAACAATTCTTTCCCCTATTTTTCTCATAAGTTGTTATAACTAGGAAACAACAACATAAATCAATGATACTAATCTTCCCATATATTTTTGTAATTATTAATAAGACCGGTGAGACACTAATTTTTTGAAAGGTGGTTATAACTAGGCCCACACAAACAAGGCATGATATATAAAAAAAATGAAGGATAAAACTATCAAACTTTTATCACACTACTCCAAAATACAACCTTTGTATAGAATCTTGAAACAACTACTGAAACTAATCTAAATATTTATGCTAAAAGTGAAACCAATGTATAAAACAAGGTCAAACAATCTAGGTAGGAAGTGTCATAACATGTTAGTCGATACAAAAGGTGTTGTTGAATGGAATGACAAAAAAAGAAAGTGATAGAATTGTAGAATGGTATAGTAGAAAGGAGAAGGTCAATAATATGGTACAACTTGAAATAGTCCTCATAGACAATACACCAAGTCACTCAAGTGAAGTAATGCTTGAGGTGTATAATGTTTATCAACTCATCAAGCTCATCTCTGTCTGGTATGGAAAGCTTGTATGCTCTAGTGTCATAGTCTACAATAATGATGAAAGGACCTACCTAGTTGGGTTTGAACTTGCCTTTATAGTTCTTTTCAGTTATGGTATTTTTTTGGTTCTCTTTGAGGAAAATATCACCAAGTTTAAATTTTATATGTTTCTCATGCTAATTGTACTACCCATAGACTCAGTTCTAATATGATTTCAAGTGGTTCAGTATAGCCAAGCATTTGTCATCAAGCAACTATAGTTCTTGTAGGTGAGCCATGTGATAGTAATCATCATCCAAGACATGATTTAATGATATGTGTAAATAAGATAAGTCAAAATCAATAGGAATAATGGGTTTAGTACCATGAACAAGTGAGTATGGATTGTCTCTTATTAGGGTGTGGTTATTAGTATGGTATGTATAGATGGAACCTAATATCTAAAGGTGAAAATCATGACCAACATCATTGACAATCTTTTTTTATGATATTGACAATGGTTTTATTTGATTCTTTGGCCTGACCATTACCTTGAGGGTAATATGTCATGGAAAAGTCTTGTGTGATGTTGTGTTTGGTAGATATATTTTCAACATCATTATTTTTGAATGATCATCCATTATAAGAGGTATTGTTGGAAGGAATATCATAAAAACAAATGAGGTGGTTGAAAATGAATTTGGAAATTTTCTTTCCAATCATGTAAGTAAGGGGTATAGCTTCAACCTACTTAGTGAAATATTCAGTGGTGGTGAGGATGTGTTTATGGCCATCTGATGAGGTGGGGTTTATCTTCCCAATGAGATTAAGGACCCATGTAGTAAATGGCTATGGTGTCAACATTTGTTTTAGAGTCTTGGCTTGAGAATGCATTAGACTATCATATCATTCAAATTTATCACATCTTTTGACATATATAGTTGCATCTGCATCCATCATTAGCCAATAATATCTAGTATGCAAGACCCTTTTGGACAAGACTACCCCACTAGTGTCATATCTACATACCCCTTCATTAATTTCTCATAACACTAACTTGGATTCTACTAAAGGTAAATAATGAAGTAGAGATATATTGAAACTACATTGGTATAGGGTTGGCCTAAGTAAGGTATAATGGTGGGTATAGTGGATGGAAGATTTGGAGTATTTTGGGATAAGTTTGGTGGCATAATTTGGTTATGTAAATAGGCATATAGGTTACAATACCAAGTAAAGGTGGGACTAACAATATCAAAGATCATTACGACAATTGATAGTTCTTGAGTTGGTGTTGTTAGATTTTCAATGAGAAATCGGTAGTCTTTTTCCATGTATTTATGTTGAATCAAAGATATAATGGTAGCCATTGAATTTTTTTTTATGTTTGTTTCCCTTGGTATATGTTCAAACTAGATATCAATAATCTATTGCTTGAAAGTGTCAACCACGACCTTATATGGAACCAGCTTGTCATCTTTGGTTTGAAAGTGGTCTTTAACCTGATTGATGATTAATTATAAATATCTATAAACCTTTAGATGATGTATGTTCCATTGGACTAACTATCATATCCCTACACCAAGTTCTTCTTATTTGGCCATATTATTGGTGCAAGGAAAGCTGATTCTTAATAACTTAAGAATTAGATCCCCCTATGATGTGATAAACAAAAGTACTACATTTGATACATGTGTTGTGAATGAACCATCAAAATACAATTTCCAATGTTTCTCCCCAAGAGGTGTTTCATTGATGGTCATAATGGATTCATCAAGAAATCAGAATGTTAATGCCTATATATCTATAAGGGGTAATTAAACAAGAAGATCTACAAGAACTTGCCCCTTGATGGCTTTTTAGTTCACATATTTTATCTCAAACTCAATAATAAGTATGATCCATTTTTCCATGTGGACATGTAAATTTATTTCAATAATAGATATTTGAGAGGATCTAGTTTTGAAATGACCATAGTCTGATTATTCAAGATGTAATTTCACAATTTTTGGGCTATGAAGACCATAACTAAATAGGCTTTTTTGATGGGTGTATAATTATTTTCATATGCTACCAGCATATGGCTTAGTTATTATATGACATTCTCCTTTCATTTTTCACTATGTTGAGCTAGGAGTGCCCCTAGGGTTTGATCTATCACTAATAAGTATAAAAATAATGGTTTCCCTAGTATTACATGTAATAAAATTGGTAGATTTACAAGTTAGTATTTTAGCTATTGAAAAACTTTATGACAACCATTATCCCAAAGAAATATTACACCCTTCTTTAGTAGGTGTGTAAATAGCTGACATTTATCATCCAATTAAGAAATGAAGCATCTGATGGATTAGATATTTCCTTGCAAACTATGGAGCTATTTCAGATTGGTTGGTGGTGTCATGTTTGTGATGGCTTGTACTTTAGTTAGATGGACTTAAATACCTTGTCAAGACACAATGAAATGAAGAAATTTGCTTGAAGTAACTCTAAAAATTCATATCTTATGGTTGAACCTAACTTTGTATCCACATAGTCACTCAAATATCCTCTTCAATACTACTAGATGATCGACCTTGGTCTTTGATTTTACTATTATGTCATTGACATAATATTTAACAATTTCATGCATCATATCATGAAATATGAATGTCATAACTCTTTGATAGGTGGCCATTGTGATCTTGAGACCAAATATCATAACGTCATAATAGAATGTTCCTCATAGAGTGGTGAATGCTATTTTTTGTTGGTCTTATGGTGCTATTCTGATGTAATTGTAGCCTGAAAAACTATCACTTAGAGAAAGCATCTCTTAACACATTTTGGATTCAAAAATAATGTCAATGTTTGGGAATGTAAAGTCATACTTTGGGTAAGCTTTGTTAATATCCCTAAAATCAATGTAAATTCTAATTCTTTTCAAATTTTTATTGACTGGCACCACATTGAAAATCCATTTAGAATAGTTGATTGGCCTAATACATCTCACTTCTAAGACCTTTTCCAACTCTTTATTTACCATTACATCAATCCAAGGATGAAATTTTCATAATTTTTACTTCACTAGTTTGGCATTAGGATGTACTAAAAGGTGACTAACAACCAAATTAGGGTCCAAACTAGGTATGTCAGAATATGCCCATAAAAATATATCTACAAATTCCATCAATAGGGATTTTAAGACTTCACACTCCTCTTCATTGAGGGGCATGCCTATCTTAATCCATTTTGAGTCATTCAGTGTGCTGATGTTTATATTTCAAGTATCTTTCACTAAAAGGGTCAAACCATCTTCAAGAATAGTGGGTAAAGATTGGAATGGTTTGGCCATGTTAGAGTCCTCTATTAGGAATTGTTATTCAAGTTCTCCTAGGCATGATGAGTAAGGATACCCCAATGGGAGATATGGCCATGTGACAAAAATAGGTGGAAAATCTTATATGATTTGATTGAAGGCTTGTTATTCCTCAAGACTGAATTCATATCCATAGATAGGTTATTCATTATTATGATCCTGGTCTAAATTTAAAGAAGGTTGAACACCCCCATTTTTTGACACCTAAAAGAGGTTTTAACCACTCGATTGGCCTTTGTATTTACTCTTTCCCGAGTCAAAAAGTGCCTCAAAGAGGTTTTCACTTTGGTAACTTAATGTTTTATTTATTTATTTTTGGCTAAGGGTGTTCACCCACTCTCCAAAATAGGCTTTAGGATCCAACTTGATTGAGAATATAGATTTATGATGTTCCAATGGAACATTATCCCTAAGGCCTAGAAAATCTTAAAAGGCCTCATCATTTTGAAAATCATGAACTAGTACATTTCATTATTTTTGGTCCTAGTCTATTAGTTTGGGATAATATAATTGTAGTGGATTATGAAAAATGACTGGTCAAAGGGTATAAATAGCATTATTTTCAAATAGATTGGTTTGGGTTAAGTGATTGAATTGGTTAAGATCAAACTCTACTTCACTACCAACATCATTGTCACTAGCCATTGGTGATGGAAGTCAAATAAGATACATAGGGTCACCCATGGGTGATTTAAATCCAAGTCCATAGGTTAATTTTCACTTAGTCATATAAAATGGCTCATGTATTCCTTAATGATTTGGCCTAAGACCTCCTCCTTAATATTCTTGGTTTTTCATAATCTTATTAGCAATGCAATATTTGAAATTCTTATAATAATCAAATGATTTTTCATTATATAACCATGATTCATCTCCTTCGAGAGGGTCATTATATTTTTGGAGGCTAATATGAAAGTGATAGGTGTCAGACTATGAATTTATCCTTTACCCTTTCTTTTCCATTGCACGAGTGATTTGGCTTTTGGTATTCCAAAGGACTTAGTGTTTTATGGAAAATTTGTAATGTGAAAGGTGTCATGGGTCAAGTATTATCTTGAGCCATTACCTAAATTAGTGTAATAATTGGACATATCAGGAGGTGGCATGTGGGAAAAGTCAGGAGTATTAGGATCAATGTAGCCAGTCTCTAGTAAATCAACAAGTATTTCTTTCCCTTTGTCCTACTTGTACATTGGATTCATGATGAAATTGTAAATTTAGATTTTAAAATTGGGATTGAGATGTTTTCTATGCTCATATAGATGTAAATCTCTTAGAACACTAACCGCCATCCCTGAGTTAGAAAACTTCAAACACTGGTGTAGTGTCAGTGGGAGTGCATGAATCTCATGTAAGCAAGGTCTACTCAAAATTATATTATATGACAAGTCAAGATATAACACATTGTATAGTTAATCACGGGTCAAGATACCAATGATAACTAAAAATCTAATTGTGCCTCATGATTCTCATTCTTTGTTGTCATAGGCTTTGATGGTGATTATTTTTTCTTGGAGATCTATTGAGATGTACTTGAGAAGCTTGATAAGCTTTATAAAGACTATATTTTGACCCAATCCATTTTATATGAGGACATGTTATAATTTGTTCCTATTTATGTATGTTTCAATTTATAATGGATTATTGAAGGGCCAAGGGATGACATATCACTTTGATTGATGGTTACTTGTTGGGTTGTAGTTAAATACCTAGCCAAAGCTTGAAATTTGTCAAGATATATGTTATTTAGAACTATTGATTAACAAATGATCTATACCAAGATTTTTTTGTGGATTGTAGATGTAAACAACAAATCTAAAATGTATATTAGTGTTGGTATATTTTACAATTGCTCCATAATGTCAAACATCTTTGATTAGATATTGGTAAATGATTTGTTCTAAGGTAGAATGGATGGTTGGATTATGAGTGAAGTAGAAAATGGTTGTGTGCCTAGTATGATAATATTTTACTATCAAGTTATGATTGTAAAATTAGGATTAGGTACATGACAACTATTTCTAATAAATGATGGTGGAGGGGAAACAAAAGGATAAGTCTTGGTTGCATGTACACTTTTGAGTTATCATGGGATAATGATAAGTCATCATTAAAATGTCCAAACATGGGAATCCTTACTTGATGGTTAACCTATCTGTGGCACCAAGTTAAGGAATGATTAATGACATAATTTAGTTGATTTTGAATGATTAGCAATAGTCTTGCCTGATTGGTACTAGGTATGGGATTAAGTAAAATGGTGTTAACAGAACCTCCTACAATTATTGGAACACAATTAGATAATGAGACGAGGGGTGAATCAATATATTAACTAAAACTTGTCCTTTAAGTACATTTAATGAAAATTATAAGATATATGTGGATCAAATCAAGTATGTAGAGATCACACAAACTCAAATACACATGAAACTAGATTTATACATGGAAAACCCAAAGGGAAAAATGACGGTGAGAATACCTACTAGAATATAATATTATAATCCAACCTCATAACTCAAATCCTCATTGGAAAACCTCAATATTTATAATGTTTAAGGACACCAATCCTAAGGACATAATAATCCCCTTTTTTAAGAGCTTTAACTTTAGGCAAGCACCCACTCAAATTATCTGATAACACCAACCCATTAGACTCTTCTATGGAGCTAAAAATCTAATTTACAAATCATATTCATACATCAATACAAATCTTTGTTCTTTATTATAGGTCTAATCTATAATTGATCATACTCTACACATTCTCTTTGTGATTTTCTTCCTCTTTGCTTCTCACTATTCCATTGGTCTTGTGTCTAGATATGTTTCTATTCAACATACTTCATTGGATTCACCAACCACTCTACTCTTTTCTACTCGCTCTAGTTTTTTGTCTTTATGATTTTATATTTGACACACCTCATTAGATTTTGCTCTCTGCCTCTATCTATATTCAATTTGACTCAATAGCATAATCAATTATTCCATCCTTGTTTTATTTATCCTAGATATCATATATATATATATATATATATAAACAAATGGTCTAGGGTTATATATCTTCTAAGTGTTCGGACTCAGACTATAACATATCATGCCAATTCTAGACTCTAGTTTATTACGACTTGGATTTCATGTTTCCCACATCTTGATTCCATGCACCACACCATAATTTTAGGTTTATTTACTATCTATATCATCTATTAGACTCAATTTTTGATGCACAAGATCTTTATGTAGATTTGATTAGTTAGATTGATCAATATCATTGTTTATGTCAAGATATATATTTTAGATGTAAGTTACTTCATGTTTCTCATCTTAACCATAGAGATTTAAACACTTTAAATACTAATCTTTGATCTCTTTCTTCGTTCCATCTCTAAGCTCTCTTTTTCCATCAAATCTCTATACACTGGTGAAATTTAATGTTCCTCTTTAAAAGGCATCCATCAATCTCCAGATCCTATCTCCCATGTGTCATTAGATCTTTGAACTTGCATGAACTTTACCTTGACTTGGTTGTTAAACTTTGAAACTTTGACCTCATTTTGATACTTTCTACATCTTTAGATTGCTTCCGCCCCGTTGATCCTATCTAACTTTCATGGTTTTTAACTTGACACTATGTTGATAAATGTCAATCACTTTATAACATTTGAGTCCATTCACTCTATTGGATCTCCTTTGCATGATCACCTACCCACTACCAAATCATATAACAAGATCAATCTTTATATCTACCTAACCCTCAAGGATATGACACTTGGAATAAACACATGCCTTGTATACATAGCTATTAGTTCCCACTATTGAGACATTTGGCATCCTCACATTGCTTGTTGAATTTTTGAATTTAAACCTCGCCATATATTAACTATCTAAGATATATGATTATAACACTTTTCACTTACATTAACTTGGAGGTCCTTTTAACAATTTGACTTTATTTCACTCCATTGGATCTCTAATGTCTAATTAAGAGATAACCATTGATCTTCCAACTAGATCAAACATTAACTCTGACAAGATTACACTCATTAGGTCTCTATCTAACAAGCTTCATGAATTTGACACTTGTGACTAGCATGTTTACTCGGAGGAGCTTTTGATGATTTGAATTTACTTCACTTTGTTCAATCATCTGGGTATAATGAAGTGATATCCGTTGATCAATCTAGGACATATATTAAATCTTAGACTTAAGAAAATATAAAGTCTTTTGATAATTGCTCAGAGATAGTAATTACTAGGTCGAGGGGCTAGTTTCTTAATGATGATATAGACTTAATTTGTAGCTTAAGTTATTGGTTCCCAACTATACCAAGTGAACATTAAAATATAACTTTATTTTTTGATGCCATGGCTAAACCCTTAAGATTTTATTGTGAAACCCTATCTATTTTGAGAGCTAAATAAATAAATTATGAGCTCATTCCTTCTCCTCTAAACTTGTGGACCATATTTATATAATGTACATGAAAAAACCCATAACTGATCTTCTATTTGTTTGAGTTTAAACATCCATAAATGGTATCTTTAAAATCATGACAAATTTTTATAGTTCAATTATGAAACATGTTCTTCTCTCCATCAATCATGCCTGATCCTTTTGACATCAATGACATCTATAGTGTCCCCTTTGACATAAATGATAATCATATTACCAAAAATATCTCCCTTTGGCATTGATGGAAAACTAAATGCTCTAATTCAAACTTAATTTTCTCATATTATAATAATTTGGTCCTTCTATAGCATTGCTTGCACTAGCTTTTAATGAGTATGAACTGATGTTTTTCATACCAAACTTGATCCCCCTTAGGAAATGACACTTTTTTCTAATACTCAACTTGAACACTTGCTCTTCTTCTTTGACATTTGAAATTTTATAGAGAACATTTTTCTCTTTTTCTTACAAAGATCATTTGCACCTTTCTCTCTCCCTTTGACATCAATGGCAAAGGGACTCTAGTTGATTACTTGTCCAAATATTTCTCCCCCTTTATCAAATAAAGGAGTTTATCCAAGAGTCTAAAACTTTAAACTCATTAGTAATGTTTAAAAGTATACATACTTGAGTTGACTTTTTCTCTTCTTATAGGGATTAATAAAGCTTCCATGAGACTCCCCCTAGACTCATGCCCTATCACTAGTGATTTAGTGATGTGCTGTAGGATCCACCACTCCTAATTTTTGTCTTAGATATTGAAAATTTTCCTTAGGAAGAGATTTGGTGAATATGTCTACAATTTGGTCCTTAGTTGGCATATATTCCATTAACTTCTTGATCTACAACCCTTTCTCTTAATAAGTGATGATTGATATGTGCTTGGTTTTTGAATGAATCAATGGATTATTTGATATATTTAGAGCACTTGAATTATCAACAATAATGTAAATAGGTGATTTTTACTCAACCTTCATATCCTTGAGTGTTTGCTTTATCCATAAGACTTGAGTGCAACATGCCACTACTACAACATACTCTACTTTTGTTATAGAAAGAGTAACTAACTCTTGCCTTTTGTTCATCCATGAAATTGGTCTATTTCTAAGGAAAAATGCACCACCACTAGTGCTTCTTCTATTATCTACACATCCTACCCAATTATCATCCTTATATGTTGTCAAAGTGAAATATTCACTTGTAGGGTACCATAGACCATAGTCAATTATTCTTTTGATGTATTTCAAGATCCTTTTCACGATATTGACATGTGATTTTCTGGGAACAACCTAAAATCTAACAACCATGCATACTATTTGTATGATATCTAGTCTTGATGAAGTAATGTATAGCAAGATACCTATAATTGATCAATACATATTATGATTTGCATTAGGTGACTCATCATCTTTTCTCATATTTCATTTAGTTATTATGGGGGTATTAACTAGTTTTATATCTTCCATTCCAAATTTCTTGAGCATCTCTTTTGTGTACTTAGTTTGGGATATGAATATCCCTTCATTATTTTGTACTATTTGTATACCAAGGAAGAAGGAAAGTTCTCCTATCATAGACATCTCAAATTCACTAAGCATTTGTGTAGCAAATTTTTTTCACATTTTGTTATTACTACCACCAAATATGATGTCATATATATAAACAAAAATAATAAACATATGCTCACCTTACGATTTGAAGTAAAAATTACTATCTACACATCCTTTGTTAAATCCTTGTTGCTACAGGTATTGGTCCAATCCTGAATACCATACTATAGGTGCATGTTCTAGACCATATAGTGCTTTATTCAGTCTACAAACATAATTTTATTGTTTAGGCAATTAAAAACCTTCATGTTTTTCTATGTAGACTTCCTCTTCTATATTCCCATTGAATAAAGTTCACTTGAAATCTATTTGGTAGACTTCAAATTTTTTAATGAGCAGAAAATGCTAGAAACATTCTTATAGCTTCTAATTTAGAAATTGGATCAAATATTTCCTCAAAGTTTATGCCTTAAAATTGTGCATATCCCTTTCACACCAATATTGCTTTATTCCTTATAACAACTCCATCTTCATTTAACTTGTTTTTGTAGACCCATATTTTTCCTATCACATTATTGTTTGAGGGTCTTTGAAATAATTACCAAATTTCATTCTTTTCTATTTAGGTTAGTTCTTCTTCCATGGATTTTAGCCAATTCTCATCCTTGTTGGCTTCAACATAGCTCTTAAGCTCAATTTTAGACATTAGATCAAAAATTACTTACTCCTTATTCATTTAGGCTCTTCTCCTTGTTTTAACTCCTTCATTCTTATTACCAATTTTTTTCTCTATAGGATGATCCTTTTGAAAAAATCTTGGAGGTGATTTTTCATTCTTTTCCTCAGTATCTTCACTATTTGCTTCTTCTTCAAGATCTATCTCTTCATTTACAAATTTCCTTGTTAGGTTTAACATGTTTTATACCTTGTTCAACCTTGACATTTATGTTCACCATCATCTTGTGTAGCCTCTTATTGTAACATACATATGCTTTTCTTTGAGTGGAATAACCAAGAAATATTCCTTCATCAAATATTGATTCAAATCTTTTCAGTTTGTCTTCCTTTCTTCTGATGTAACATTTGCTTCCAAAAACTCTGAAGTACTTGATAGAGGTTGTATTTCCATAATATATATCATAGGGAGTTTTGTAACTATTTACCCTCAATTTAACTCTATCCAAGATGCCTACTACTATTTTCACTGCTTCTCTCTAATATCCATTAGATAACTTGGCCTCCTTTAACATTCTTCCGACCATTTCCTTGACTATTATGTTCTTTATTTCAATAAATCCATGGATTCCTTACTATAGAGTAATGCTTTTTGATCCCATGCTTCTAATAATACTCTATGAATTCATTTCAAATGAAGTCTCTACCTTTATCAGATCTTAAGCATTTTATTTTTCATCCAATCTCATTTTCAACCATGGCTCTAAAGATATTGAATCTCTCAAAGGCTTGAGATTTATCCTTCAAAAAGGTTACCCATTTCATTCTTGATTAGTCATCTACAAATATCATGAATTAAAGCTCTCTTTTAGATCCTCTTATCTTGGTATGACCATAAAGATCAGTATGAAATAATTGTAGAGGTGTTATATTTGTATACTTCTTTGTTTGAAATCTGACCCTTGTCTACTTGCCTTGTTGACACACCTTGCAAGTAGTATTTGTATGTTTGGTTATATTTGGAATGTGTATTATACACTTATTTCAGCTCACTTTGCCTAGATTATCAAAGTTGACATGGCTTATTCTCCTATGCCATAACCAACTCTGATCAATCTTTCCCATGAGCCAACTATTTCCATTTATATCAACAAGATTGTAGATATTGCTTTCAGTCCTTTTCCCTTTTATAACTATCCTTATTTATCTCCTTAACTTGTATCCTTATTCATCAAATGTGACCTTGTATCCATTGTCACACAATTGGTTGATACTTAGTAGATTATGTTTCAATACTTCCACATAAAAGACATCATATGTAGGTAGTTTAACATCTATATTCAAGATTATTTTACTTTTGATATTTAATGTTGTGTTGTCTCCCAAGTTGATATATCATTCCTTACATTTTCTTAATTTGGTGAACTTACTCTTGTCACTAGTCATATACTTTGAGAAACCATTATCTATCACCCATAAATTCTGCTCTTAAGCATGGAATGTATTTTGGGCAATCATGGATTGATTTTTCACTTTCCACACTTCATTGGTTTATTATATGTCCTCTTCTTCTCTTTATCATAGACTTGTGAACCTATGTTCACACTAAGAGACAATACATTGTGTAATTTTGATATTACAAAACTAGTTCTATAATGTTTACCTATGTGACCAAAATTATTACAATTATAACATTTTACATTTGCATCTAAATAAGGAGAAAATGAAATTTTACTTAAATTTTTTATCTCCTTATAGACACAACTCTACAATCAATATCCTTATGACCAAAATTATTATAGCTATAACAATAATAATAAAAAGATGAGGAATACTTATCATAACATTTCTTGGTGTAGCATGAGGAACTCTTCTAAGCTTTGGGTTCTTCAAGTCTCTCACTTTGGTGTATCCATATTTATTATCTAACTTTGTCTTCTTATTTTATTTAGGATTATTTTTAAGTTCTAATTTCTTCATAATAGTTGTGTTTGAGTCTATCTTTGTGTCCTTTTAAGCTTTCTCTTTTTTTGCTCTTGATTCTCCTTCTACTTTGAAGTTTTAATAAAGGTTAATAGATGTACTAGTTGAGGAACATTTTCCCTTATCATAACCAAGACCTGATCTCTCTTTTGAGGGATTTTGAGAGTTAATAAATTCATCAAGAATATCTAATCCTCTTATCAACTTCAAACTTTTATCTAGTTGATCTTTGGATTTTTTAAGCATGTTTTTCAAAGCCACTATATCTACCTATAACTTCATACATTCATCAAATTTAGATTGTAGTTCACATTTGATTACATATTATATTATCTTAGCCTCTTTAACCTATATATTTAAGATATTTACCTTGTAATCAATTTTCTCAAGACTTTTGGACACCTTTTTGATTTATTTTTATCCAAGATTCTTCTACCTTGATTTCTCTTTTCTCAACTTGTTAATCTCATGTAGAGTATAGATCAGCTCACATTCTAGATCTAGTTCTACTTATTCTTCATCTAAATCTTCTTCTCCTTGATCCAAAGAATCTAATTCCATTGTAATGAATAGGACTTCGTTTTCCTCAGCCATAAGAGAATGGTCATGATCATCATTAGAACTATCCCTATCATCCATTGAATCACTATCTTCTTTTATGTATAGACCTTTTTTATTCTTGAAGATATTCTTCTTCTTAAGATAGTAAGGTTTCACCATTTTTATACTCTCTACTTATTCAGAGTTATATTTGTTATTATGAGGCCATTTGGTAGTAAAATGTCCTACTTTACCACAATTATATCATTTGAAGGGTAACTTACCTCTATAATTTTTAGATACTCTCTTTAGTCTTCTGACAAAGTTATCTTCTTCTTCATTAGTCTGCTTAGATTCAATGTAGATGTTTCTTCCTTAAATTGCTTGGCTACTTTGAATTCAACTTCTCTCGTGAAGGTGTTTGTATCATTGATTCTCATCTCATAGGATGTGAAGGTCCCATGCAACTCATCAATAGTGAATTTATCTAGATCTCTTAATTCTTCTATTGAATATATTTTAGAATCATATCTTGATGGTAGAGATTTTAAAACCTTTTTGACAATGATTTAATCTTCATTTCTTCTCCAAGGACTCTAATTGCATTTACCTTTTCATCTACCTTAAGGAGGTAGTCTGTAATTTTTTCCTCTTCATTCATCTTAAGACTCTCAAAATTACATTTGTACGTTTGTAGCTTGGCCTACATTACCTTATCATCTCCTTCATAGATGATCTTTAGTTTTTTCCTGATATCTTAAGCATTTTGACACTACATCACTTTGACAAACTCTTAGTTTGATAGTCCACAAAGAATATCATTATTTTCCTTAGCATTGCTTTCATATGCCTTCTTAGTAGCCTAATCAATAGGATTTGTAGTAGGGGTTGTATATCCATTTACCATAGACATCCATACATCAAAACCTAATGAAGATAAATAAGATTCCATTCTTATGCTCTAGAAGGAATAGTTAGATACATCATAGAGAGATGATTTGTTTGATGAAGATCCTTCTTAACTAGCCATTATGTTCACTATTCCAAGATCTACCTAAGCTAATTAAGTTTAATTGAAGGAACCCTAGGCTCTAATACCAATTATTGAAACACAACTAGATACTAAAAAGGGGGTGAATCAATAGAATAACTAAATCTAGTCCTTTAAGTAATTTTAATGTAGATTAAAAGATATATGTGGACCAAAGGAAATATGTAGAAATCACATAAACTCAAATACACATGATACTATATTTATACATGGAAAATCCAATGGGAAAAACCATAGTGAGAATAGCTACTAGAATCTACTCTTCTAATCTAGCCTCACAGTTCAAAGCCTCATTCATAAACCTCACTGGTTCCAATGTTTAACGATACCAATCCTAAGGAGACACAAATCTTCTTATTTAATAGCTTTAACTCTAAGGAAGCACCTACTCAGGTTATTCGATGAAACCAACCTATCAAAATATTAAATGGAGCTACAACTCCAATAAACAAATCAGATTCATACATGAATTCAAATCTCTATTCTTTGTTATAGGTCTAATGTGCAACTAATCATACTCTACACATTTTCTTTGTTCCTCTCTTCCTCTATGCTCCTCGCTATTCCACTAGTTTTGTGTTTGGATGTCTTTATTCAACCCACTTCATTGACTTCACCAACCACTCTGCTCTTCTCTGCCCCCTTTAGTTTTTTATCTTTATGATTTTCTATTTGACACACCTAATTAACTTTTGCTTTCTACCTCTATCTATATTCAATTTGGCTCAATAGCAAAATCATTTATTCCATCCTTGTTTTCTTTGTCCCAGATATCATATATATATTAAAAAATGATCTAGGATTTCATATCTTCTAAGTGTTCACACTCAAACTATAATACATCATGTCAATTATGGACTTTAGTTTATTATGACTTGGTCTATAAGTTTATTGCATCTCAATTCCATGCATCACATCATAATTATAGGTTTATTTACTATTTATAGCATTTTTTAGACTTAAGTTTTGATGCACAAGCTCTTTAATGTAGATTTGATTAGTTAGATTGATCAATCTCATTATCTATGTCAAGATATAAGGCTTATATACAAGTTCTTTCATGTTTCTCCACTTGATTGTTGGAATTTAAATAGTTTAAATACTAGCTTTTGATCTCTTTCTTTGTTCCATCTCTAAGCTCTCTTACTTTGTAGGATCTCTGTATGCTACTAAACTTTAATGTTTCACTCTTTAAAATGCATCCATTGATCTCCAGATCTTATCTCCCATGTGTCATTAGATATTTGAACTTTCATGAACATTACCTTGACTTGGTTGTTAAACTTTGAGACTTTGATTTTATCTCACTGATTTTGATGTATTTGGATAACTTTCACTCCATTAATCTTCCCGAACATGCTTGATATTTAACTTACCATTGTGTTGATAAAAATCAAACACTTTATAACATTTAATTATATTCATTCCATTGGATCTCCTTTGCATGATTACTGACCATTAAATTATATAATAAGCTTGACCTTTATATCTATGAAAACCCTCAAGGATATGAGAATTGGCATAAGCATGTTCCTTGTGTACATAGCTATTAATTATCAATATTGAGACATTTGGAATCCTTGCATTACTTATTGAAATTTTAAATTTAAACTACATTATAGATTAACTAACCATGCTATGTGATTGTGACAATTATCACTCATGCATTAACTTAGAGGTCATTTTGAAAATTTGAATTCATCATGCTCCATTAGATCTTCAATGTCTAATTAAGTGATAACCATTGATCTTCCAACTAGCTCAAATAGTAAGTTTGATAATATTATGCTCATTGGTTCTCTATCTCAAAAGCTCTATGAATGTGACACTTGTCACTAATGTATTTACTCAGAAGATACTTTGATGATTTGACTTTTCTTAGCTTCATTGGATCATCTATGTATGATGAAGTGATAGATGTTGATCAAGCTCTTAGAGTTAGGAAAATATAAATTCCTTTGATCATTGCTTGGATCAGATAATTGCTAGGTCAAGGGGCCAGTTTCTTAACTATGATATAGACTTAAGTTGTAACTTGAGTTATCATTTCACAGCTATACCAAGTCAACATTAAAATATAACTTTGATTGTTGACACCATGGCTAAACCCTTAGGATTTTACTGTGAAGCCCTATCCAGTATGAGAGCTAAATAAATCAATTATGAGTTCATTCCTTCTCCTCTAAACTTGTAGACCATATTTATAAAATGTACATGAAACAACCCATAACAAATATTCTATCTATTTGATTTTGAAAATCCATAAATGGTCTCTATAAAAGCATTATAACTTTTTATAGTGCAACTATGAAACATGCTCTTCTCTCCATCAATCTTTCCTAATAATTTTGAAATCAATGACATCCATAGTGTCAATTTTGACATCAATGACAATTATATTTCCAACAACATGGCCTACAACTATATTGTAGTCATCTTCACCTGCATGATACGTCTGGTGGTTATTTTCACTCCTCTAACCTTGGTTTTTTTCATTATTTTCATTATTTTGGTTTTGATATTGGTTTTATTATTGGTTTTGTTATTGGTTCAGCGTTGGTTGTTGATGCTATTATTTTGGATGTTGCATTAGTCATTATTATTGTTGGTTGTTATGTTGAGGAAATGGATCCTGATAAATGCCAAAGTTTTTATTGGATATGGAATCTCTATGACCTAATGATGTCTCTCCATTTTTAATCATATTCTTGGTCACATGTTTGATTTACACACATCTCTACAAATTATGGCCATTGACTAGATAATATTTTTAGAATTCATTTGGCCTATACCAATCTAAAATATCAACACCCTCAGTAATTAAACCTTTTAGAATAGGCCATCTAATCAAATTATCTATGGTAATTCTATGAAACACAGTCTCAATAATCTCTCCAAGGTTGCTAAAAACATGTCAAGTTGGAATATTTCTTCTTGGAAGAGGGTTTTGAAAAGGTATTTGTTGTATTTACAGTACTGGTCTAGGTGGTTGTGTTTGATTCTCATGTTATTTCTACTAAAAATGTTATTGTTTAGGAGTGTAGACACCTAAATTTGGCCACCAATAAAGTCTGACCAAGCTTCAAACCAATTATTAGCAAATATCATAATTTAGCCTAAAAACACTAAAACACACTAAATGATTTAAATCTATCATATATAAGTAATAATTTTGGCCAATGTGTCCTTAAATGGGGTAATGCATTTTATGAGATAGCTAACTTTGATAATATCATTTTGAGTCAAAATGACATTTTTGTACCTAGGCGCTCTAGATTACTCTTTCCTACCAAATTTATTGCACAATACACATGCGCTTGTTATTTTGTGTTAACAACATCCTAAATGGGATAACGGATATAATGCATATAACATTTCCTTCTAATTCTAATATATTGAGCCAATAATATGATATTTTGACCAATTTGATTAATTCAAGTACCAATTTTAAAGATTTTTATCAAAATTGATAAATCATGTTTAAGACTAATCAATTTGAATCAAGAGCTTATGTTAATTTTACATGGAACTTGTTGAATATTTGATTAATATAAATTGTTTTATAATATCTACATCATTAGGTGAGGTCATTTATGGGGTGGCATCCACAAGCCATAATTAGAGCAAATATATGATTAAGCCCTCCCATGCCTCCTTAATTCTTATTTATCCTTGATATCTATAAGGGCATTTATTGATTTTAGCCTCCAAAATTGAATGGATTCTTAGCCACACATATTAATCTTGAGATGGATGATTCAGGATCATTATGATCAAATGAGAAAATATATAAATAGAAGGCCTCACACTCATAATTTTAAGATCTCTTAAGCCAATGTTACCTTCCCAAATAGCCTCAATCCATATCTTGATGTAGTGTTATTATGCATAAATATTGAGTTAAGCCATTCCAAACCAATCTAAATCCATAAAACCAATGGTGCCAAGAGGAGGTGGAGATATCCAAAGCTTAATTGCTAAAGACCTATGAATCACAAGCTGAGCAAGACACTCTACAAATCATTTGAAAGCTCCAAGGAAGGTGAAAGAATATTTATTTCATGTTTTATTTTTTATTTTCATATACATGTTTGTTACTAAGTTCCCCTAATGTCTAGGCTTAGAGATGTCATGTTTGTTAGTGTGTTCTTTTCATTTTTATTTCAGTGTGAAACTAACACTTGATATAACCCCCTCTCTTGAGTCAAATTCTTAGATTGCATAATGGCATTCTTGATGGGACCATGCCCTATGAATTTGATCAAATAGTTGCTACAAATAAACTAATAATAATTTACATGTAGAATCTTGGAGTTTGAGGCCAAAGAGAGTGAAATTTTTGATCAAAAAGACATTTTATAGAAGTCACAATTTTGTCACTATGGAATTATGCTATTGTCCTCTAGACCACAAAACTATAATTGACATAGTCATGGTTTTGTCTTACAGTATCATATTACATTTAAACTAAGATTCTAGACTAATGTTTCTCTATTTACAAGTTATGTTTTGGTATTGTAATACCATGAATTGATAGTCATGATATTAAAATACTATAATTTTGCAAGTTGTGATATTTTTAGTTGCAGTAATGATTTTGTAGCTAAATTTATAGTGACTAACATCTACCATTGGGATTAAGTGATAATATCATAAATCTCCTAGTTGTGGTTTTGATCTATAATTTATGATATTATTTGTTAGAGTAGAGATTTTGCCTATTTCTTTTATCTAACTTGTGAGCTGAGATATTATGTTAACTAGTTATGGATTTGAAGAGTTGCTATATTGGACTATGGAGTTGTGGTATTCCGCTATGCAAACCCGAGAGCTCACTTTTCAAAGTTACTTGTTTCATTCACAAAAGAGCTTCTAAAATAAATAATTTTTTGATAATTTTCTTGCAAGGCCTACTTAAAAAGTGATCAAGTCATCTATTTGGTTCTTAAATAAGTCACTCTAAACCTCTTTTGGATGCTTAAAAAGAATTAGGAATTACTATTTAGTTCTTAAAGGAAAATTTAGGGTGTTTTACTTGAATCATTTTGTAGTTGTTCTTTCAAAGATTTGAAACTTAAGGCTAAGGGGCCAAATAGCACCACCAAATATTTCATTTTAGTGCTTTAAAATTGAACTCATTTCCAAGTTTCTATTTTATGCAAGTTATTTACCATTTTCTTATTTAGATTTGTTTGTGCAAAAAAGGAAGTTGTGCATGTATGCTCTCCACCCATACTCTATAGGGAACTTGTGGGATCAAAATAACCATATTCATTGAAAAATTATGTTTTAGTCTAATGGCATAAAAAGGATATTGTGAAGGATTTCCCCAAGACCCATATGGGATCTAGAAATAAACATAAAGCCTTTTTACTTAGCTTTTTTTCATTTCACACATTTTATATTGTGATGGAGACTTCATTACCTACCATAAGTTATATAGGGAAGATTTGACCTGGGGATTCATCTCTCAACATCATCTTTAACCCCTCTTCATGAAGTGGTATATAAATTGGGATCCTCTCACTAGGATGATGGTTTGAGTGGTTAAACCATCTCTGTTAATAGAGGCTATTAGGAATATAGAACATAGAATAATATTAATGAACTAAATATGAAAATAAAATGTAGAAAACACAACATAATAGAGACAAAAATTTAACATGGTTCACTTAATATGGGCTACATCCATATATAAATAACTAGTCTTTATTATATAATCCAACAAATGAAATAAAAAACCTACTATATAACCACTATAATATACTCTTCACTCACATACAACATGCATCCATAATTAAAATTCCCTCATATCAAAAGGAAGTTTGCATATATGGAAAAAAGAAAAAACATAAATTCTACCATTAGATCTGTAACCTAATAGTGAATGATCTAGATTTACTATGAAATTATAATATTTTAGAATGCAATTTTAGAAAAAAAAATTGCTTCAAGGGTATTACCACTGAACCCCTACTAGGGGGGATTCCAAGTAGGTCACCAACCCCTTACACACCCATGGTGACTATAGTGGGGGGCATTGTTCCCCCACACCTCCTATCAAGAATTGGACATTATAATAAGATCAAGATACACCATCCAATAGAGGCTAAGCTTAGGACATATGAGCATGTTAGGCATCACACTACACTAAGCGAGTGATAGATGTAGGGGTTGAAAAAGGGAAAAACCTTTTTAAAATAATCCATATGACATATACATAAATGATGTACTACTTTTCTTATTCACTAACATGAAAATTGGTATACATGAGATCCATCTAAGTAGTCAAATTTTATAGAGTTTTAGATAAACCTCATTTGCCACAGAAGTATTATTGATGTGAGGTACACCCCAAGGTCCATGTCATTGTATTATCACTTTAGAGAAGGGGGTTATAAAAACCCTACTATATAATGCACTTTTATTTTGGATGAACAATTAATTTCCTCTCAAGTACACGTATAAAGATAGATTTCAATAATATCATGCAACCTTGTTAATTTAGGACTTAGGAAGATTACTTTGTTGATTTTGTCTTTTTCTTAGATTAATTGGTCTTGTTTGGAGTCAAAAACTTGATTTCTAGTAAAAACCTTAAACCAAACACATTTTTAACCACATTTCTTGAACAAGGATGTGTTATGCTGCCCAAGTGAAAATCATCTTTTATTTGTTCAAATTTGTCATCTAAAAACATTGTCATATCATCCATTTTGGCATAGTTATGTTACCCATTTGAGTCTAGAACATTGGCCAAATTTTTCTTAAGTGCTTCATTGATATTTTAAATTCAAAATTAAACCGTTATAAGTTCATAAGGTTTATGTGTTAATTGGGTTTTTCCATTTTCACTAATACTTGATGGAAGTTGGGTTCAATTTCTAATTTAGATTGATGGTCTTTTTAGACTCAATATCATTATCATCATTGGTAGGACTCAAGTCATCTTGTGTATCACTCATGCTTTGATTCCTAGACCACATTTCATACCATCCATTCATTTTGTGTCATTATGAAGTGAGTCTTGAGTCCATTTGATACAACACTTTTACCTTAGAGATTTGTCAAACTTTGTGTGTGTGTCATTTGAGTTGAGGAGAGTAGTGTTACGCTACCAAAATTATGTTAAACTATTTTTATTTAAAGTATTAAAGAAAACATTTGTCTCATATTTTGAACATTTTAGCATCATTACACCATTCAATTTATTTTTTAGACCTATTTTCATGGAGTCCAATTATTTTATAAATTCAAACCAATTTGAGTATACTTTATGAGCCTTTATTTAGTGCAGTTGTGTCGTTCACTTTTATTTATCTTATTAGTCAAAAGAATATAGTTTTATGCCATTATTTGGGAGAGAAATAATTTATCTCTAGGTGCCTTTTGTTTCATACTTCATACCCATTTATCAAGTTTGTGTCCAAGATTCAAATGCCTAGTTTTTGTTAAAAATGTTTCAAATCTGTTAGATTAAACATCTCTTCTTTATTTCAAGTCTAGATTTTGATGCCATTTGGCCAAAAGTCATATCACATCCCGTTTGAGCCTAGATTTTGATGTTAAATTTGGATAAAAGACCTAGCAACCTTTGTTTTTCCTAGATTAGACTTGTTTGAAACACTTTGATATTAAAATTTTGAATTTTGAGTTTTGGTCCATCTACATGGCCTTTTTATGTGACACGTGTAACATTAGACATTTGATGTTAACTTATTTTATCAAAAGTCATTACATTAACCTTATTGGATATACATATCCATACTTTTGACTAAGTTAGACCATGTGTGAACCCTTTTCCCCTTTTGATATTACTTTTTTAGATTTTGTATAACTCTATTCTATTTTGTAGAAAAAACATTTACTATGGATCCTAAAATGTATTCCTAAATTCATAGTGGCATAATGTATAATCCAAGGCTTATTAATGTAAGTGCCTAAGAAGAAATGGTTCAAGACTTCTATGCAAACAATGTTGTTTATGAGATAGATCATTATTCATCTTATAACACTCAAATAAGAGCACACAATTAAGACCCATTAGCTCATTATTTGTTTAACACACCTCCATACATAGAGCAAGATCAAGAACAAATAGAGAAATACCTAGCTATGGTACCTACCCTTGAAGAACCATTTTATTTCACAACTACACTATGTTACTACACCATCAATATATGATCCTTATTTGTTTGAGAGTCACTTATTGGAAAATAAGAATGACATTTTGGTCAGAGATATAGAAGCAGGGGATAAGTTTACAACATACTTACCCCATGAGAATTTGTCAAATCTAATAAGAATACCTTAAAACATACTATATAGTCAACAAGCTTCTTATAAAAACCCTTTAGCTCTAGTCCTAATGACATACCAAGACCCTATTATGCTTGTCAAAGGAAAAGGCCTCATGGAGGATCACTTCCCGTAGATTCATATAGTATACAAAACTTATTTAAAATTAACATGTAATTTTAATAATATGGCCATGTCCAATAGGCCTCTTATTGATTTAGCTCCTTCAACATGAGTTTTAATAGAATTTATTGGTCAAGAAAATCAAGGTGTACTCCCATTTATGCAAAAAAACTTTAGTTGACAACATGTTCCATACCCTAACAATCCAAGAAGTGTCTTATGATTCTATGAAGAACACTAAACAAAGCACAATGGACAATGCCCAAGTAACATCCAATCTAAACCAAAGTGGTGTAAGTGTAAAAACAATTACTCTATAAACAAATGTGCCTTTAACTAATACCATTAGTGGTTCTCAATATTGGGGAGTATGAGTTTTTATGCCCCAATTTCTAATAACTACCACTAATCCTCAACCAGATAATTATTCATGCACTCAATCAATACAATTAGGTATTCATCTAATAATCAATACCATGCCACAATAAAATGTGATGAATCTTACTCCTCCCTAATAGGTGATTGATAGCATTCCACAACATTGGGCATCATCTAATGTATCAATACATCATAGGCAAAATATATTGTTTCCTCAATAGGGGTAACTAATGTTTCACCTCACCAAGTAGTAGCGAATATACCTCTTTCATCATATAATAATATGCCAGTTCAAAACCAAATGATGTTTAACCAGTAATGTACAAATATTGGTCAGTAAAAAATGCCAAACCTTCATAATGCATCAACTTCCCAATAAGGATTCACATAAACTAGAGGTTCTAATGTTCTTAAATTACCAATTAGGTAACAATTTTTGTTGTTCATAGTGTACCACAAGCTCAATGATAGGGTCTTGGTTTATAAGTACACCTAAATCAACAAAGTTTGACTACTTGATAGTAGGTTATTATTCTAACTCAATATGCACATTACATCATTCCTAGCCATATCCTTCCCTCTCAGCCAAAATTTACCCAAAATAAAGACCATATAAAAAACCATAACAAGAATATAAACACCCTTAAATGTAATTTCAACAATCATACTCTAATTTTCACATGCGTATTCCTAGTCCATTCCCCAAGCAAACCAACACAACATAAGAAACTATACCTCCACTATACTCCAGTTAAGGTAATCCACTTGTGACCACCCATCTTCCAGCTCAAACTAATGTTCCCTATAGTTTCTTAGCACATGAACTAAAGTAAATGAAGGATGCCATTACCACCATCCAAGCTAGGAAATAAACCAAAAAGTTTAAGTTGGATGACATGTGTTCTTACCCCTTCAACATTGAATACTTGCAAATACCATTTCCTCCAGGGTATGAACCATAAAAATATGAAAAATGCAAGGGGAAAGGTGACCCTAAAGATCATTTGACATAATTATTCATCGCATATCAGCTAGTGGCATATAGAGGCATATACCTATTATTGTTTCTCCCAAGGAGTCTACTAAGACAAGCCTTGGAGTTATTTTTGAATTTACCCAAGAATTTAGTATCAAATTTTGATGATATTTTTTATAAGTTTGTACAACACTTCTCATACAATCTCGAGCATGATTTCATTGGTTAACTTGACATAAACTAATTAAAAGGTTGGTGAGTGTTTTGCAAGTTATCTATAGAAATGGAGAGACTTTACAAGCTAATTTACCCATAGTTTATCAAACAAATAATTAGTTCATATATTTACCAAAAATTTACACAGTAAGATATCCTATCATCTACAACTATAGCGTGCACATAATTTTAAAGAGATCATTGAAAAAGGTTTGTTGATCAAGTGAGCCCTTATTAATAAAAATATCATCAAGCTTAGTTTTTCAAATAAAAATTAAGCTAGAAATCAAGGAAATATACTGAACCAAAACTAGAACCAAGCCCAAGTATAAGAATTGTAATCAGCATAGGATAATATTTATGAAAGACCCAAGCCTTTCAATTGCAACAATAATGTTGTGGGAAATGGAGTAACTAAATTTTGATATGTCTAAATGGTGAAAATGCCATCTAATTAGCCCATGGAGCATATACATATTACTCCTAACCCATAACCTTTTCTAAAAATGTATTAAATGTAATAGCCTAGGCCCATGAAATAAACACAACAACATTTGACATTAAAAACTCCTCCTCCAAGGAGAACAGTGCCCAGTCATATAATTTTTAGTGACCCTAGAGAACCTATTGAGTCTATATTTCAAAACCTCACTAACAAAAATATGATTAGCTAGCCTATACTAAAACATTATCTTGAGGGCATTCCTTATCCTGATTAGTACCACCAAAATGAATTATATGAATATCATCAGGTTAACAGACATAATATGCACTGTTGTGTGAAAATCAAATGTTTGATTCAGAATATGTTAGAGAACTAGGATATAACATTGGATGATGGTGTTTCCACTTCCAATTATAACCTTGGAATCTATCAAAATCCTTTTCCATAACATAACAACCAACCACAAGAGCAACAAAAATAGTAGCAAAAATAACCAATGCAACATTAATGACAATAATATCAATAACCAAAGCTAAACCAACAAACTTAGCAAAATCAACAACAAAAATAATAACATCGAAACAATGGATGGGATCAAGGTCAGAATAATAATAACCATTAAATATACCATATAGTTGCATGACTTTAACAGGGTTATAATCCATATTTCATGAAGTCACATCTCTACCATTTCCATTAATGTGAGACCAAATACCAATCAATCAATACCTTTGATAAACAATGTCAATCAACCAATTCAAACACATAATATTTACTTGACCTAGGACTACATATAGGCATATCATCAAGCAAATATTACCAATTTTTGATCTTATACCAATAACTCATTATTACCTCATGACCATGCAAAAGTGCACTAGTAACCAAGACTTATCCTACCTAGCCCACACCATCACCATTATTTTTAGCAATTATGGTCTTATATACCAACCCAATTGTGTAACCATAACTCAGTGGTCAAATATTACCATCTGAGGCCCATAACCATCTACCACTTCACCCATCATCCAACCATTAATTCTACCTTAGAATAAGGCATTTAAAATTGTTCAATAAAAGACATTTGACATTGTGGAGAGATTACAAAAGATGCTAACATAAATATCCATTTTAGATTTGTTTAATATGTTAATAATCCATAAAATCATCTTAAATGAGTTCTTTATCTAGTCCATAGTCTCAAGTGACATATCCCTTGATAAATTTCAAGCTTTGATTGGACACCTAGCTCCATCCCAACAAGTAACCTTCAACCGAAGTGATATGTCATCCCTTGGCCCATTGCATAATAATCCATTGTACATTTAAGTTTGCATAAAGTGACACAAAGTGAAATGTATCCTTATAGACAATGGATCAGGTCTAAACATAGTGCATCTAAATCTAATCAAACTTCTTAGGTACACAAAAACTAATCTTTAAGTAGAAATAATAACCATTAAAGCCTATGATAATGAATAATGAGAATCATAAGACACCATTTATTTATCTTTATCCTTAGGACCTTGACCCATGATACACTTTTCCATATGCTAGATCTCAATTTCTCATATAATATGCTTTTGGGTAGACCTTGGTTACATTAAATTCATGAAGTCCCATCAACATTGTACCAATGTATCATGTTCTCCCATTTAGGAATGGAGGTTTGTATACTAGGATATTTACATCCATACTAGTATTGAAAATATCTCGAGGCTAATTTCAAGAGCTATAAATATAATTTTAGAATGAATCTAGTTCACAAATAAGATAAGGGAAAGGAAATACTCCTTGATTTACTAAAGGAAAACTACATTGATCATTATACCCTTGTTCAGTTTCCCACATACCACCTTTTAAACTATCCAATAATTATACCATCTTTGCTAATGGCCCTGGAGAATATTTGACCCATGATGCCTTTCAAATTTCAAACCTTCCACATAACCCAAAATCCTTTGGAAGGCCTCAATATAAGCCACTTCATCTGGAATGGAAACAAAAGGGCAAAGGTAAACTCTATAGTCAAGGACCTATCACATTTGTACCATCATCTAGCCTAGAAAAGGACCCTATTGAAGGTGATGAATCATGGTTGTACAATGAAAAAATGGTAGATTGTTATAAAAATAAAAATAATTATATTCCTAATAGGATCATGGCAAATCAAGACTATGAAGGAGGATGCCTCAAACCTAATCAATAAGGAACACTTGAGCTGATTTCTATGACTAAATACAAACGACCCAATGGAATTAGATTTAAACCTCTTAAGGGTGAAACCATGTACCTTAATCATGTTCCAACACCTATGACTAGTGATAAAAATGCTAATAATGAATCAAATTTTGATCATAGCCTTTTTGATGACCTTATAGAGACTAATCTGTTTGACACTCCTTCCATTTGTACCAATAGACCAGTCAAATTTGTTTGACACTCATTCCATTTGTACCAATATACCAGTCATATATCACAACCTACTTCTATTGTAGTATGTCCACCTAATAGAATAGGACCAAAAAAAATTAAATGTGCCTAGTGACACTTGTATTTTCACCATTGAGGTGATGCTTAGCTCTCCTTATCCAAGTGGCATAGTGGAAAGATCTCTCTTACTATGGGTGACAATTTCACTGAGATGAATCTATAGATAAGGGGCTATCTCCCATTGATGAACCTTTAAAGATATCTCTCTAACTTAACAATTTGTGTATGAAAAGGGTTAAGGAAAAAAACTAATAAACCAAGTGATGATGCACCAATATATAATTTCCTCCCAATTGATTGAAACCACTACTTAAAGACAAATAAGGTGTTTCTCACACAAGACTCCCAACTCAAGATTCATTATTACATCAATGTTTCATATGCTAGATTCAACAAGGTATATGATTCTTAGGAAGGGAATGAATGATTCCAAAGAAGGATACAATCATGGACCACTTCTAGGATATGTCTACACTTAGAAAATAATACTAGTAAAGACCTACAACAATCTCCTTTCTACAAATTGGTAAACCATCAAGAGTACAAGCTATAAAAGAGAATCTTTCGTTAGACTAGACCAACAAGATTAAATTCATTACTAAATATTATAACATATGAGTGGAAACAACACTTGTATATTTCTTCAAGACTTCTTTAAGTACAAATCTAGCCAAATTTTGACAATAATTGGTAGAGGCTGCTCAAAGAGCCAAAAGAATGCATATATATAGCTTTTAAGAAAGGAATCAAGTAAAGGAAGTCCAAAGGTCACTAGGATATGTGTCACATTGAGAATATTGATTAAAATTTCATGTGAAATAGGTCTAAGATGATTCATTCCATGTCAAGAGGTCTACTTGTCCAAAACAAATAATGAGAATGGAAAAAAGTGGTAGAAAACCTCCAAAATTTTCATAGGTAATTGCCTCCATAATAAACTATCCAGGAGCATTTGAAACTTAAAATGGGGAAACTAACACATAACAATGCTCAATGGACATGAGAATAAATGTGATAATTAGAGAATACCCTTTATAATTGACATCCATCCTATGGACACCTATGTTTATCAATTTCATGGGAGCTCTTTGGTTTGATCGACTCTCAAAAATGACCTAAACCATCGACCTATGTATTATTAACTTTTTTTACCTACACCAAATGCTCAAGATCTTTCCATTTGTTACCCCCATATTTAACCTTATGTTCCCACCAATATTTTTTGAATCCAATGGCTATTTTTTGTAGTTTAAAGTTGACTTTTGTGGGGCCATCACCTTCCTTATTCTTTTAGAACATTTTCCTCAGATTTAAGTTTCTTTCATACTTTTCCAAGTGATCTTTAACTAGGGAAAGTGCCTTCTAAATCATTGAAAGTGCCACTTTGGAACCTCTGCATGGGACATTTTTGCTTATAAGATGTATTTTGGGGAACATTTTGGGGTACTTGGCTTCAACGCTATCCTTTGAAAGATTTGTCTTGCTACTTTTCTTGAAAGAATTCCTTCAGGCTTATTTATTTATGCACTCTTTCTATTTTCTTCAAAAATTTTGGTGATCCTATCCTTCAAACTTTATCCTAAAGAAAATATTTTGGGATTTTTTGCCAAACCTGTCCTTTAGAATTTCTCTTGAAGAAATCATTTAGACAATATTTTTGGAATAAATATTTTAGGATTTTTGTTTGGTCCTTCGAAAATCTTGAAAGTGTCATTTCAGATTTGTGTTTGGTTCACTTCACTGTGGAGGGGTACCCTATGGAAACTTTGGAAAGAACCATTTTTCTCAAAAAAAGTACCCTTTAGAAGGATTGTAGAGTTTCCTTTAAAAAAGATGAAGTGCCCTCTAGGAAAATTAAAATGACCCCTTCAACTTGTCTAAAATGGACCTTTGGAGTTCTTGCAAATGACCCTTTTAAAAGGAAAAGTTTCCCTTCAAAAACTTTGAACTGAGCCAAAAGTGCTCTTCAGAAAAATGAAGATGACACCTTCAACTTATTGAAATACTCCCTTAGCCTAAAAAAGGTCCTTCGAGGAAATTGTTTCAAAAAAAATGTCTAAAATAATTATTGACACTTAAAAAAAAAAAACCCAATTTTTTTTTTGAAGGAATGAACACTTGTACTTTTGTTCTAAGCTTTATATGGAACATCTCCTCTGAAGAAATTTTATATAATAAGAAGACCTAAAGTTGAAGACTAAGATAAAATAAAAGTGAATAGCTGAGTTCAAATGACTAATTCCAATAATGTTTTTCAAGTAAGTTTTTTAACATGAACAAATTTTCTTGTGTTTCGACAAAGGACCTTTTTCTTAGTACATAGGAACTTTGAACTAGGATGAAAAAACCCACATGATCAATTTACTCTACAACTGATACATGTGTATGATTTGGCTCTTTGAAAATGTTCTTTAAACTCTACTCAGACCTATTATCATGACTCAAACAAAGTAAAATGACATTGATAACAAACTGATCAAAGCTAATAGCATTCACATTACATTGAATAAACTTGAGATCTCTCTATGACATGATATTTACCTCTAAAATATATAAAGGCCAACTTTTCAAATATGGTTCCCATTTTTGACCTGAAGGACCAAAATTTGGTTAATAAATTAGTGACTTGTAGGTGTAGTATGCCTGATATACTAACTAGAATAGTAGCCTTATCAGTCCATTGGGCTTATCGAGTCATTTAAGGACTGAAATAAACTAGAAACCTTGACCATGATTTAAAATTTGATCAATAAGACAATTAGTTACCACCTCAAAACACACAAGTGAAAGAACAAACACACATGAAGAATAAATCAAACACACCTGTGCTACTAAGCACTTAGGAGAAGTGAACATAGTATAAAGAAAACTAATTATGTATAGCTAACCAGGTATGCTCTTCCCCCTCTTAGATCAAAGGGGAAAATTGAAAATCATTTCACTTTATGGAATGAAGGATTGGATGAGTCAAAAAGCCTTTTGTCTCCTATCATTTCTACCTCCATGCTTCTCACAAAGTCTGCCAACCTTATTGGCATGATGCTCATAAGAACCAAGCAAATCCAAATAATATAACCAAGGAAATTAACTCTTCTTGTACGTGATCACTTGCTTCATGTTGGTGCCCATTCAATTTCTCATGATCAACTCCCATCCTCTCTATAGACATGATTTCAAAAGGATTGAATTCATGTTCATTAGAAACTTTAGGCCAATATGATCTTTCTCCATCCTGAAAAAGTTGATGAGTTCCTTATAGAGGGATATATACCCTCTTGATGACTTCAAATATATCATTCTTAAATTCACAATCCTCTTGAAATAATAAACATGAAAGATTGTTTCTCCTTTGTATAATTACTTGAGTTTGAATGCCACCTTATCCATCTTTAACCAACTGATAACTTCCTTGAGAAGGAGTATAGCCTACTCTAATGACTTCAAACAAGTCATCCAAAGTCTGATCAAGAACCTCTCCTAGTCCATCCATAGTATCTTTAAAATTAAGAAAAGAATAAATGATCATTTCCTCCTCATCAATTATGGAGGCAAATCTTGTGAATTGTCTTTTTGCTCACCAAGGTGGGTACCTATAGTGAATTCCTCCTCATCTACACTCATGAAGTCTCCTTGATCAATCATGAATTGAGCATTTATTCTTCACTTAAATTTCTCAAGTAAGGTTCCTAAACACAAAGAAAACATTATTCATCAACAAATTAAGGAAATTCAACACAAGGAATCTCAAAATCAGATGGTGAATGGAATGTAAGGGGTTCTTTTGAAAGCTCATGAGAAAGAGGGGGCAAACCATGGGATAAAATCACTTGATTCTCTTCCTTCCAATTGACCAACATTTCATCAACATCAAAATTAACTTGAGGACTCTCTTGATGAAAGGTAGATGGGGTATGTTAAGGCATATGATCTTCATTTAGGTCTAAACCTTCCATCTAACCTTGACTAACCAGCCTCATCTTTGTTTCTAATTCCTCAATTTGTTTAGCAAGATTCTCTTAGAAGATTCTTTCTTTGAGCTCATAGGAACCATCATAGATATGGGGAGTACATGAAGGCTTCCATTGATTAAAATAAGATCTTGATCAAGGGTGGAAGTGACTTGAGAAGGACTAGCTTCATTTTGCACTTCACATTCTTGAACAATACTCTTCTCTTCTTTCTTTCTCCATGATTTCACTATTTCACTCTAGCTCATGATCTTAGGATTGGGACTCTCTTCTTGAGGAAAGTTAGGAGAGGTTTTTATAGGATCAAGCTCCTCTTAAATTTTGTATTATTTTGAAAAAATGTTTCTCCTCTTGATGATAGGTAGTATCTTCATTCACTTTCTCAATATCTTGAGCTGGTTCATGATAGACATTTCTCCAACTTATAATCTTGACATCATGTTGAGGCGCTTGAGAAGGTTTAGGGAGACTAGTAAGTGTTTGTACATGCATAGGAGTTTCTTGAGGATGAATGCATTTTTGTTCAAAGGAAATAGGATGACCTTATTCAAAGGTGGGCTCATAATATATGGAATTGAAATAGTTGGTCTCCATAGAAGGATATTCTAATATTATTTGGTATTGGATTGCTAATTTTGAAGGATTAACAACACATGTAGTTAGTTTTGGTATAGTAGAAAATACATTATATGGGCTAGAATGTTGACTCACTTTATTTTGGTGAGCAAGTGCTATTTGATAGAAGGGATTTGGTGTATAAGATGAGGGTTTATTTTGTATGGTAGAAGGATATATTAGGATGGAAAAAGGAATACAAGGCTGATTGCCTTGAGTGGGTTGACTCCTCCATCTTACTAGTTTCTCCTTCATGGATTACATGGATTGAGTTTGTTTAAACAAACACTCCTCCTTATACATTAGCTCTTGTTGATATCTATTTTTCTCATTCAATCTATCTATCTCTAATATTTTCTTCTAAAACTCCAACATTATCTCCCTAACACTCTTGAATTGACTAGGAGAAGGACAATTTGGAGAGTTGTTTGAGGTGATTCCATGAACAACATGATCTTGATCAAAACTATATGAAGGAACATAAGGGCCAAATTGCTTAACAATGAGATTATACATACCAAATATGATTTACGGATAGACAAATATTTCTTGACCAACTGATTCAACTTGGATTCACCATTGGTGTTGATTGAAATGCCTCTAAAATGATGATTGGTTGAAGAACACACCAAGAATTCTTCACCTCATTTCATAAATAGTCCCACTGGGTGTGCTAAAAACAATTAATGCTTGGATTCATACCCTTGAGGATATGCTTATATCTCCTCATCCAAGTGGCACAATGGAATCATCTCTCTTTTTGTGGGTGATAATTTAATTGAGATGAATCTCTAGATAAAGGGATAGATCCCCTTGATGCACCTTTAAATCTCTCTCTAACTTAAGAATTTTTGTAGTAAAAAGGTTAAGTAAAACAAGTAAGAAACCAAGTGATGATGCACTAATGTATAATGTCCTCCCAATTGAATCAAACCACTACTTAAAGACAAACAAGGTGTTTCTCACACAAGACTCCCAACTCAAGATTCGTTACTACATCAATGTTTCATATGAAAGATTTAAGAAGGTATATGATTGCTATGAAGGTAATGAATGATTAAAAAGAGGGAAAAAATCATGGATAACTATTAGGATATCTCTATACTTAGAAAATAATACTAGAAAATACCTATAACAATCTCCTTTCTACAAATTGGTAGACCATTTAGAGTACAAGCTAGAAAAGACAATCTTTCACTAGACTAGACTAACAAGATCTAAGTCATTACTCAATATTACCACATATGAGTGGAAACAATGCTTGTATATTTCTTCAATAGTTATTCAAGTACAAATTTGGCCATATTTTTTCCAATAACCATCAGAGGTTGCTCAAAGAGCCAAAATAATTCATATATATAGCTTTATAGAAAGAAATCAAGTAAGGAAAGTCTAAAGATCACTCAAACATGTGTCACCTTGAGAATATAAGTTAAAAGTACATGTGAAAGAGTGGTGAGATGATTCATGCCATGTCAAGAGGTCTACTTGTCCATAAAAAGTCATGAGAATGGTGAAAAGTGGCACAAAAACTCTAGATTTTACACAGGTAATTGCCTCCATCATAAACCACTAGGAGTGTTAGAAAATTAAAATGGGTAAAATAACACATATCACTACTTAATGGACATGAGAATAATCATTATTGTTAGAGAATACCATTTCTAACTTCCAACCATCCTATGGACACCTGTGTTCATTGATATCATGGGAGCTCTTTAGTTTGATCAACTTTTAACAATGATCCTAACCATTGACATGTCTATTATTCACTTGTTTTGCCTAAACCAAATGCTTCGGATCTTACCATTTGTTACCTAATATTTTCCCTCAAGTTCTTAAGATTAATTTTGAATCCAATGACTATTTTCCATAGTTTAAAGTTGACGTTTGTGGGGCCATCACCTTACTTATTCCTTCAAAAAACATTTGTCAGACTTAAGTTGATTTTAGACTTTTGCCAAGTAATTTTTAACTATGGAAAGTTCCCTTTCATAACCTCTATGTGGGAAAATTTTTCTTGCAAGATATATTTCAAGGAAATTTTTGGGGCACTTGGCTTGAAATGTGTCCTTCAAAATATTTGTCTTGGCCACTTTTCTTGAAAGAATTCCTTCAAGTTTTTTCTTTATGCACTCTTTCTATTTTCTTTGGACTTTCTCCTAAAGAAAATCTTATTCTATTTTTTTGAACCTATCTTTTGGAATTTTTCTCAAATAAATCATTTAAACAATCATTTCAAAATAAATCTTTTAGGATTTTTGTTTGGTCCTTTGGAAATCTTGAAAGTGTCCTTTTAGCTTTGTGTTCAGTTCACTTCGTTATGGAAGGGGACCCTTCAGAAACTTTATGAAGTACCATTTTTTTGAAAAAAGGACCCTTTAAAAGGATTTCAAAGTTTCCTTCAAAAAAGATGAAGTGCCCTTTGGGAAAATGAAAATGACCCCTTCAACTTTTTCAAAAATGGAACTTTGGAGTTCTTGAAAATGACTCTTTTGAAAGGAAAATTTTCACTTCAAAAACATTGAACTGAGCCAAAAGTGCCCTTGAAAAAAATGAAGATGACCCATTAGACTTTCTAAAATTGTCCCTTAGCATAAAAAATGACCTTTGGGGAAATTGTTTCACACAAAATATCCAAAATAATTCCTAACACTTTAACAAAAAACCCAAAACAAAAACTCCAAATGAATGAACACTTGTACTTTTGTTATGATATTTGTATGGAACATCTCCTCTAAAGTAATTTTACATAATAAGAAGACCTAAAGTTGAAGATAAAGATAAAACTAAAGTGAACAACTGATCCTAAATGACTAAGCCTAGAAATGTTTTTGAAGCAAGTCTTTGAACATGAAAAACTTTTCTTGTGATTTGGTAAAGGAAGTTTTTATTAATACATAAGAACTTTGAAATAAGATGAACAAACCCATAGGATCAACTTCCTCTGTAAAAACTACACGTGTAAGATTTGGCACTTTTAAATGTCTTTGTAAACTCTACTCAAACCTATTAGCATGACTCAAATAAAGTAAAAGGACCTAGACAACAAACTGATCAAAGCTAATAGCATTCATATTATGTTTAATAAACCTAGGATCACTCTATGACATGATATTTACCCCTAAAATATCTAATAACAAAATTTTTAAATAAGGGTGCCTAATTTAGACCTAAAGGGCCAAAATTGAGTTAACAAATTAGTGACTCATAGGTGTAGTATGCTTGATATACTAACTAGACTAGTAGCCTTATCATTTTATTAGGATTATGAAGTCATCTAAGGACTGAATTAAAATAGAAACCTTGACCATGATTCATAACATTATCAACAAGGTAATTATTTGCCACCTCAAAACACATAAGGGAAATAACAAACACACAAGAAGACAAAATCAAACACACCTGTGCTACTAAGCACTTAGGAAAATGGAACACAATATAGAGATAACTAATTATTTATAGATAACTAGGTATGCTCTTCCCCCTCCTAGATAAAAGGGGAAAATTGAAAATCCTCTCACTTTATGGCATGAATGATTTGATGAGTCAAAAAGAATTTTGTCTCTTATCATTTCTACCTCCATGTTTCTCACAAAGTCTTCCATCCTTCTTGGCATGATGCTAATTAAGAACCAATTCCAAATAATCTAACCAAGGAAATTAACTCTTCTTATGCATGATCCCTTCCTTCATGTTTCTTCCTATTCACTTTCTAATGATCAGTTCCCATCCTCTCTATAGGAATTATTTCAAAAGGATTAAATTCATGTTCTTTAGAAACTTTAGGACAAGATGATCTTTCTCCATCCTTCAAAAGCTGATGAGTTCCTTATAGAAGGTGATATCCCCTCTTGATGACTTTAAATATATCATTCTTAATTTCATAGTCCTCTAAAAAGAATAAGCATGAAATTTTGTTTCTCCTTTGCATACTTGCTTGAGTTCCAATGCCACCTTCTCTTTCTTTGACTAACTGATAGTTTCCTTGAAGAGGAGTATAGCTTGCTCCAATAAATTTAACAAAGTCATCCAAAGTCTAATCAAGAACATATCCTAGTCCACCATAGTATCTTGAGAATTAAGAAAATAATCAATGATCATTTCCTTCTCATCAAGTATGGAGGCAAAATCTTGTGAATTGTCTTTTTGGTCACCAAGGGGGGTACCAATGGTGATTTCCTCATCTACACTCATGAAGTGTGCTTGATTTATCATGAATTTTTATTATTCTTCTTCACTTGCCTTTCTCAAGAAATGTTCCTCAACACAAATAAAACATTCTTCATCAACCAAGCAAGGGAATTCAATAGAAGGACTCTCAAAATCAGATGGGGAATGGAATGTAAGGGGTTATTTTGAAAGCTCATGATAAATAGGGGAAATCCTTGGGCAAAAATCACTTGATTCTCTTTCTTCCACTTGATCAACACTTTATAAACATCAAAATTAACTTGATGACTCTCTTAATGAATGGTAGATGGGTTATGTTTAGGCATAGGATCTTCATTTAGGTCTAAACCTTCCATCTCACCTTGATAAAGTAACATCATCTTTACCTCTAATTCTTCAATTTTTTTAGCTATATTCTCTTGGAAGAGTCTTTCTTGGAGATCATATGAATCATCATAGATATGGGGAGTATACAAATGCTGACATGGAGAAAAATAAGCTTCATGAGGATGGGTGGAAGGGACTTGAAAAGGACTATCTTCATTTTACACTTCACACTCTTGAACAATACTCTTCTCTTCTTTCTTGCTCCATGATTTCACTATTTCACTCTAGCTCATGATCATAGGATTGGGACTCTCTTCTTGAGGAAAGATAGGAGAGGTTTGTATAGTTTAAGATCCTCTTCAATTTCATATTCTTTGACAAAAATTTTCTCCTCTTGATGATAGGCAACAACTTCATTCACTTTTTCAATATCTTGATCAGGTTCATGATAGACATTTCTCAAACATGGAATACTGACATCATTTTGAGGGGCTTGAGAAGGTTAAGGGAGAATAGGAAGAGTTTGACCATACACAAGAGGAGTTTCTTGAGGATGGATGTGTTGATTTTCAAATGAAATAAGACAACCTTCCTCAAAGGAGGGTTCACAATATAAGGAATTGAAATAGTTAGTCTCCATAGAATGTTGTTCTAATATCCTTTGGTATTGGATTGCTAAGTGCAAAGGATTAAAAATATGAGTAGCTAATTTTAGTAGATTAGAAAATTCATTATATGGGCTAAAAGGTTGATTCACTTTATTTTGGTGAGCTAGTACTATTTGATAGAAGGGATTTGGTGTACAAGAGGAGGGTTTATTTTGTATGGTATAAGGTTGTCTAGGGATGTAAAAAGGTATACAAGGTTGATTGCCTTGAGTGGGTTGACTCCTCCATCTTACAAGTTTCTCCTTCATGTATTTCATGGCTTGAACTTATCTAAATACACACTACACCTTGTACATTAGCTCTTTTTGATATCTATTTTTCTCATTCAACCTATCGATCTCCAATATTTGTTTCTCAAAATCCAACATTATCTCTCTAACACTCTTGGATTTACTAGGAGAAGGACAATTAGGAGAGTTGTTTGAGGTGATTCCATAAAAACATGATCTTGATCAAAACTATACAGAGTAACATAAGGGCCATAGTACTCAATAATGGGATTATACATACCAATAGACTCAACTTAGTGGCACCATTGGTGTTGATTGAAATGCCTCCAAAAGGTTGATTGGTTGAAGAACACACCAAGAATTCTTCACCTCATTACACAAATAGTCATAAATAGTCCCACTGAGTGTACCAAAAACTATTGACACTAAAATTAATGCCCTTGACTAGATGATCAACCCTTCTCATCTAGGTATCACAATGGAAACATCTCTCTTGTTGTGGGTGACAATTTTGCTGAGATGAATCTCTAGGTAAGGGGCTAACTCCCCTTGATGCACCTTTAAATATCTCTCCAACTTAACAATTTTTGTATTAAAAGGGTTAATGGAAAAAAATAATAAACCAAAAAATGATGCACCAATGTATAATGTCCTCATAATTGACTAAAACCACTTCTTAAAGACAAACAGGGTGTTTCTCAAACAAGACTCACAACTCAGGATTCATTACTACATCAATGTCTCATATGCTAGATTCAAGAAGGTATAAAATTATTAAGAATGGAATGAATGACTCCAAATATGGATACAATCATGGACCACTTATAGGATATCTCTACACTTATAAAGGAATGCTATCAAAGACCTGTAATCATCTCCTTTTTGTAAATGGGTAGACCATCAAGAGAATAAGCTATAAAAGACAATATTTCACTAGACTAGACCAATAACATTTAATTCATTACTCAATATTATATCATATGAGTGGTAAAAACTCTTGAAATTTATTAAATAGTTCTTCAATTACAAATTTGGCTAGTGTTTTCCTAATAACTAGTGGAGGCTACTCAAAGAGAGAAAAGAATGCATATATATATATATATATATATATATATATATATATATATATATATATATATATATAGCTTTTGAGAAAAGAATCAAGGGACGTCCAAAGGTCACTTGAACATGTGTCACCTTGAGAATATTATTTAAAATTGCAGATGAAAGAGGGGTGAGATGAGCCATGACATGTCAATATGTCTACTTGTCTAAAACATATCATGAGAATGGTGAAAAGTGGTATAAAACCTCCAAAATTTGCATAGGTAACTGCCTCCATCATAAACCATTCAGGAGTGCTTGAAACTTAAAATGGGTAAATTGACACACAACATTACTTGATGGACATGAGAATAATCATGAAACTTATATAATACCCTTTCTAACTTCTTGACATCCTATGGATACCTGTGTTCATCAATTTCATGGGAGCTCTCTGGTTTGATCAACTTTCAATAATGACCTAAACCATCGACCTATCTATTATTCATGTCTTTTGCCTACACCAAATGCTTTGGATCTTGATATTTTTTACCTCCATATTTTCCCTCAAGTTCTTTCCAAGATTTTTTGAATCCAATAGCTAATTTTTATAGTTTAAAGATGATGTTTGTGGGGCCATCACCTTCCTTATTCCTTTAAAACATTTTCCTCGAACTTAAGTTTATTTCAAAATTTTGCCAAGTGATCTTTAACTATGGAAAGTTCCCTCTGAATCATGGAAAGTGCCCTTTTAGAACCTATTCATGGGACACTTTAGATTTCAAGATGTATTTTGGGGAACTTTTGGGGGCACATGGCTTCAAAGGTCTCCTTTGAAAGATTTGTCTCAGCCACTTTTCCTGAAAGAATTCCTTCAAGATTTTTTATTTATGCACTCTTTCTATTTTATTCAAAAATTTTGGTGAACCTACCCTTCATACTTCTCTCAAAAAAAATATTTTGGGCTTTTTTTCAAACCTATCATTTGAAATTTCTCTCAAAAAAATCATTTAGATAATCTTTTTGAAAGAAATATTTTGAGATTTTTTTTAGTCCTTCAAAAATCTTGAAAGTGTCCTTTTGACTTTGTGTTTGGTTCAATTCACTATGGAGAGGTTCCCTTCAAAAAAAATTCAACACACCATTTTTTCAAAAAAGTAATTGTTAAGAAGGATTGCAGAGTGTCATTTAAAAAAGATGAAGTTCCCTTCGGGAAAATGAAAATCACCCCTTCAACTTTTCTAAAATGGACCTTCAGAGTTCTTGCAAATGACTATTCCAAAAGGAAAATTTTCCCTTAAAAAACTTTGAATTGAGCCAAAATTTCCCTTTATGAAAATGAAGATGACCCCTTCAGTTTTCTGAAGTGGTCCCTTAGCCTGAAAAAGTTCTTTTAGAGAAATTATTTTGGATAAAATATCCAAAACAACTCCCAACACTTTAACAAAAAACCCAAAACAAAAAATTTGAAAGAATGAATACTTGTACTTTTGTTCTAGGCTTTGTATGGAACATAACGTCTAAAGGAATTCTACATAATAAGAAGACCTAAAGTGGAAGACCAAGATAAACCCAAAGTGAATGGCTGAGCTCAAATGACTATGTCCAAAAATGTTTTTGAAGCAACTCTTTAAACATGAATAGCTTTGCTTGTGCTTCAATGAAGGACCTTTTTCTTAGTACAAAAGAACTTTAAACCAGGATGAACAAACCCACATGACCAACATCCTCTACAACTACTACACATGCAAGATCTGCCACTTTGAAAATGTTATTTAAACTTTGCTCAGACCTATTAGCATGACTCAAAGAAAGTAAAAGGACCTAGACAACAAACTAATCAAAGCTATTATCATTCATATTACGTTGAATAAACCTAAGATCACTCTATCACATGATATTTACCCCTAAAAGATCTAAAGGCTAGATTTTCAAATAGGGGTGCCCAATTTTGACCAAAAGGGCCAAAATTTGGTCAATAGTGCCAATTGATGAGTTTCAAAATGATGAGGCTTTTTATTATTTCCTAGGCCCTAGAGATAATATTCCTTTGGGGGACCGTAAATCAAGGTTCTCAATCAAGTTGGATTTGCAAGCCTATTTTTAAGAAAGGGTGAATACCCTTAGTCAAAATCAAATAAATAAAACATTGAGGTCTTACAGTGAAATTTTTTTTGAGGCACTTTTACACCACGTAAAAAGTAAATAAAAAGGCTAGTCTAGTGGTGAAAACTTGTTTTAGGTACCATTAGATGGGGGTGTTCAACCTTTTTCAAGCATAACTCAGGAGACCACCAATGGTGAACTTGTATATTTGTCTAAGTGTAGTTTTAAATAACAATAAGAATTTCATTAAATCATTTAGGAGTTTACAATAGTCTTTATTACATGGCCATCCTTCCCATTGGGGGATTTTGATTCATCATGCCTAGGATAACTCGAAGAAATAGTTCTAACAGAGAACTCTAACATTACCAATCAATTTAAATCATTGCCCATTATTTTTGAAGATGGCATGAGCCTTCTAGTAGAGGAAACAACAAAGGTTAACATTGGGTCCCTAGATGATTTGAAATGGATCAATCTAGGCATGTCCCTTACTTATAAGGAATGTGAAGTACTTATAACCCTTTTTAGGGAATTTTCTAACATATTTGCATGAGCCTATTATAACATGCCAAGTTTGGACCCCATCTTGGCTATGCACTCATAGTCATATAAAATGTCAAAATTGGTGGTTTGAGTGTGGCTTGTGACACCCCGTCCATATGTCCTTTTTACATGCTATTGTAACCCTTCTAGATAACTTTTTGCTCATTTTTAGTCATCCAGAAACTTCTAAATGGTCATTCCACCTCATCCAAAGAGTATTCCCCATGTCGATCTTGTTATCCCAAGTCTTGATCTTGTATAATAGGAGTGTCCCATTTGTACTATAGCACCCCATAGAGAAGCTTCCCATTTTTGATGGTCCTATCCACTTTCACTTTGAGCCTTAACAATCATTTTCATATGATCCTTATCCTTAATTAGGTCAACCTAGCATGAATACATCTAACCCATGACTAGTTGTTCTCTATAAAATCCCACTCAAAGATCATTTACAAAGGGGGTGACCAAACCTACAAAGAAGTCAAGAATACAAGAAAAGAACTAAGGTAAACTCCCCTATTATTTGTACATAATCACCCAACATAACTAAAAACTTACTTAAATCCTCATACCAGTCCCTAGCCACCTCAAACACTATCAATTTGGAATTTGCATTCACATAACACTATTTCATAAATCACACTAAGTGGGAAAACTACATATGGATTGATCCCTCATTGGAGTATTGGTATGTAGGGAATGTGCCTGCACAAGGGGTATGAATTGCACATTCAATACATCTATCACATTAATGCCCCTCTTTCTCAAGTGACTCAAATGTCATTTTATCAAGCATGATGGAGGCTTAGGGTTTAAAGACAAAATCAAATCCATAGTGAGTTTCATCAATGACCATAAATCAATTTTTCACAAGCACACTCACACATACCCAATGCAACTACTTAGAAATTTTTAGGTCTCTGGAATTAGTTCAAACAACAATGGCAGGAATGGACAACACCAGATACCAAAGCATCCATATTTTTTCACTCCTATCCTTTCACCCAATGAAATCCATATTCGAGTTTATGATACCTTCCTAGTCTTTCAAAACCATTTTCAACCTCTATATTAACCATCTTAGTCTATTTTCTAGCAATGTTATATTTCATTTTATTTATTGCTATTTTTAGAAAGGTGAAAAAGACAAATAGTTGCACAAATCAAGAGTTTATTTATTTCTATATTCTTTACTAATTTATTAATCTAGACCCTTAACTCAAATACAAATAAAATCCATTATTCCTAAATAATTTAAATCATTTGGTGAAAATAACTTACTTCATTTGGACACAAAAACCTTAGAAACCCTATAAAACATTTCTTGCTAATTTTTGTAATATTATACTAATTTTTATTGCATATATAAATATTAATTTTGCATTAAATTTTCAAAATTTACCATATTAATCTTGAAAATCATTTATTTCAAACCTTAGTAGAATATACTAGGTCCCTATGCTTTTTAGGTATCACCTTACATGTTAGTGATCTTCGTATCCTTTTCATGCATATCCTAGTTTGTTGTTTCTAGGATTTTACATTTATTTTATTCAATATTTTCCTTCCATCACATTTTTATTATTACAAATTATTGTAAAAAATTCAATCCACTTTCACTTTGTTTTCCTACTTTAACAATGGCCCAATATACTAGCTTTGTCAAAACTGATATGAGGGAACTTCAATACCTTTTAATTAAGAATCTTGATGTGCAAGATGATATGATAAAAATAATACAAGAAGAAAAATAAAAATAAAATAATGGTCAATCCTCTCAAACCATAAAAAAACCAATTGTAAATGACACTATGGGGCTAACTTTGTCTCAACAACTCCCTGTAGTAGACCAACCTTCTTATGTGGCACCACTAGTTAGGGCTAGTACATCTTCACCTCCTGATGTGGTTACCCTTGTTTAAGAGATTATATCTATTAAAATCCAAGGTGCTACATTATAATCAAGGTGCCTCTATCCAACACAGGCTTTGGACCTTTTTATCTACTTCATACACCATTGGTACGCCATATTGCTTCTACACCCTTACCACCATTTTTAATCAACCCAAGATCACTCTATATGATGTCAAGGGTGATCTAGAGACACACTTGAGATATTTTCACACAACATGCTTATACTATGTGACAAATGACTGGTTACAAACCAAAATATTACCATGGATTTCAAAGGATTATGCTCTAAAGTGGTTCTATAGTCTACTAAATTGGTCAGTAAAAGCATTCAATCCTTTATCTGACATGTTTCTAGCTCATTTTAACATTGGCATATGTGACAAGGTTTTTTATGCCCAATTTGCATAATAGAAACAAAGGTCAAATGAGCATCTCAAAGATTATGTTTTTCTATATAAGACTATCTTGGCTAAAATGACTAGCCCCATGGACAATTAATAATATAAGATCTCTTCAAACAGAGTCTTCTCCTAGCTTTTCATGAGTCAATAATGTTCAAAATGTTTTTTTGTTTCACTGAGTTATGTCATACACTAAAGGAAGGGGATGTCAAATTACTTTCAATGGGTAAACTCAAGTACACAAGCATATCATAAACAACAAATAAGAGGACAAGTAAAGTCCCATACAAATTAAAGGTTAATGATAGAAAAAATCAAAATTAACCTACAATTAATGTAGCTTCAGATCTCCCTCAGTGAGTGGTTTTATCCATGTCTCTTTAGTGAGCCTTTACCAATTTAATAGTATCTCCAGCCAGAGTCTTACAGTATCTATTAGAGTAAAATGTCCTATCTCTCCCTCCTACTTAAGAATTTTATTAAAAAAAGCCTCTTCCACATGTATATGATTAGAATGCATTCTACAATTTTCATAGGTCATCAAGACACAAAACAAACAAATGCATCCATTTACGACATAAGATACAAGACTGGATAGATGAAAACCTTATTTATCTTGGTAATCCAATTGAGCCTCTTTAGGTAAAACAAACATAGGACAAGGCTCTAAATTTTTTCTTAGATCCTTTCCCATAACATTCTAAAAAAGAGATATGGGGCACATCAAGTGTTAACCATTCATATAATGGACACCCTTCACCATATACATACCAAACACATTTAGTTAAATCACATCCTTTGAGAAACATGATTGGTGTGTATACTTTTAAAGTTCTAACTAAACCTTTGATCTCCTTAGAACAAGAGATAGTTGAGGATGATTTGGATTATTATGCACTCTTTATCAGAGTCTACATTAATCACCATCCCATTCATAGTGTTCTCATAGACAATGGATCTAGTGTGAATATGTGTACTATGACATTACTTTAGAATTTGGTATATTTAGAGTAGGATATCACCCTGATGGACATAGCTATTAGTGGATTCAGTGGACACATATAGAGTTTATTGGGTGAGATTATACTTACTCTATAGGTTGGTCTAACACATGTGGCCACACCATTTACTATTGTTCCTAATGCAAGAGTCTTCAACATGTTTCTTGGTCGACCATGGATCTAGAAACTTCATGTAGTATCTTCTACAATTCATATATATGTTAAATACATTGTTGCTAATTAGGGTATTAAAGTTGGTGGATTTATATATGAGTTACCACTCCCCACTTCAGAGCCATCACCTACTCTATAGTAACCAATTTCAGCTCCTTCACCAGTTATATTTCTTCCTCTAGTTGAGATTCAAACATAATCAAGGCCTCCCTCACTAACATTGAGAGTTCATATACTTCCATGGAGGCCTCTCTTAGAGTGACCACTACATTAGAGATATCTTTAGGACTCTAGATAGTTTATAGCTATAATATTCACACCTAAGGAAGTATCATGGAGATCTCATGCCTCTACACATAGATCATATTTTTAGAGAGATTCGTATACTACCAAATGGGACCCTAAGAACTCCATAGTTGCATCCACTTCTTAGAGTTATTTGGGGACCTCACAGTTAGTTTCCACTATAGAGATTTAAAAACACTTACAACATATATAACTTTTAGATTCATAGCCTCATCCTTTTCATAATTCTTCATGATCATTCATGATATATTTCTTTGATAAAAGACACCATGATATGGAGTCTCTTATGAAACTCATCGATTAGTATCATTTCTTCTCAATCTTTCTTGAACATAATTTCTTAGCGTACTTATACATAGTGTCTTTTTGCATAATTTTGCATAGCTTATCTCAATATACCAAAAATAATATAACATGTCAAAATGCAAACATATTTAGAGAACTCAAAACATAAAATACTTTTCAATTCCATGCATTATCCATGCTTTACATTTATACTACCATGTTAGACTTACATTTTGTTGTTCTATGCTATTGTTTGTTGATTTATTTACATTACGATGCTTCACTTGATCTTCTTTGAGTGTGTGTAGTGACACTTAGATCCTTGATTGCTTCACTCTACCCATTAAGGGGGCATCTTAATTTTACACTCAATACATATATTGACATATCTAACCACTGAGGGCATCTTCTACATGACTACACCATCCATGTTATGTCATTCCTACACCAATCACTCTAGTTATCATGTTGATATACATTACTTATAGGCTTACATAGATTATTATATCAGTACTCAATATTATATATCACTTGAGTATTCATTATCATCTACCTAGTCTTATACTACATGCTTAGTATAATTTCACTTCTTGTTTTGATTAGTTAGATGTGATAGTATTTCTAGCATTTATATTCCTTCCTTTTTTGATTTGAGAGCTAGATGTGATTACATTTATCAGTTCCTATTTTGTTTCTTATGTGTGACTTAATAAATTTTCTAATGTCATTTGCTTGTACTCTTGTATGTATTTGTATTGCTTGTTTTTAATTGTATGTGTATGTAGGAATTTTAACATGCCTTGTATGATTGTTTTCTTAGTTTGATTGACATGTGCCCATGTACCTTGTTTGCTTGGCCCCTTAGACTATATTGTATGCTTCTTACCTTGCATACTTATTTGCTTGTCTAATTCTTAGTTATTTGCAATACTTTGATCCACATCATGCATTATCTTTCCTTCTTGGATGCCATGATGTATATCATTCTCCATTCCTCCTTGACAACTAACCAGATTTCTAGTTTCAGTTTAGTATACTAAAAATTCTATTAAATTGTTACATCTATCTAGGCATACCTCTATTGATCTAATAATCTCTAACACAAACTATGATATTGTTGAGACATTTTTTTGATCATCATTACTATATCGTGTATTTTACAGCATAACACACTTGCAGGTCTCTTTCTTTTAAGATAAATCATTGTAGGGTCTTCATTCCTACCCTCAAAAGAGGGGGAAACAAATAGGGGTTTTGTCATAGATATAAAAACCCTCTACTAGTCAAAATTAATTTTTAGAACACTTAGAATAGTAATTAGAATTCAAAACATGTAGAATATACTAGAAAAAAATAGGGACAAACATAGAATAGCCATTATAAATAGTAAACAACAAGAGCACCCCATTTGAACTATAGTATCCTATAGCAAAGTGTCCACTTTTTGGTGCTCCAATCTAAATAGTCAAAAATCCAATTTTTTTAGAAATAAATAAAAAGATAAGGTCAATTACAATTTTTTCAGCTATAATCTAGTTTAGATGGGGTAGTTGTAATACAATTTTAGTTAGATTATCTATATATAGGGGAATCATGCATGGCATGATGGCTCTTGCTTCTAGTTTTAGATAATGTAGTTGGTACAACTTCCAAATCAAAATACATGTTACAGACACTAATGATTGGGGGAAATGTGCATGACACATTTTCCTTCCTTCCTTTCTTTCTAGTTCATTGTAATACCCAGGTATTCTTAGTACTTTCATTTCCTATTCCATTTTTAGGTGGTTGACATCATTTTAAAGTGGCTTTCATATAAGCCTAGTTCTCAGTTTTGGAGTGGATTTCATACAAGCCTAATATCCACCTTTCAAAGTGGTCAAAATTGGCCTAGTTCTCAGTACACATTCATCTATCCATGCCACATTATTAGATTAGAGAGCATTCATGGGATTCATGATCCATTTCATAAGACACACATTCATATCGATATAAGTTCATAGTTCACACTTAATGGGAAATGATGGAGATAAAGGACTAGCTAGCCTTTCTATTATTGAGCCACATACTCAAAGGGATTGGACACATAGTCAAAACATTGGCTAACACATGCATGATCAAATAGATTCAATAAATAGTTGGCAATGATGGAGCCAAAGGGATAGCCTTTGTATTATTGAGCCACCCTTGGGGAATTTATCACTCAACTGCATTCACGATATTATTCTTGGTACAACACATACCCAACATCACTCAACATATCTCAACATCACAATAGGTTTTGTATTGGTTTGTTTTGGCTATATTTTATGCATAGCTTAAAACCTAGGCAGTCATAAGATAAATCTCCTTTATTTAACAATGAAGATCTCATTTATTTTATTTATTTAGTCTTGATTAGTCTATAACTAAAAACCTATTAATTTGAATTAAAATTACTTTACGTTGAGGGTATTAGTTTAATCTCTTCATTCATGAACCACAACAAAGAGATTCTATAGTAAGTAAGTAGCTTTTTTTGAGAATTTTGAAAGAAGATGGATAATAAGAAAATAATTATAGTATTTGAGGAAATAGAGTTTAATTTTCACAATAGATAGCTTTTGTAGAGTCTATTATATTCATGCAAGTAGATAAACACTTTAAAAGAGATAAATTTTTAACAAATAACTTAATAAAACTAAGAATTTAATTTAGATTTAAGGGTAACACAAAGTTTACCATTTTATCTTCATAGAACACATGAAATAATTCCCCTTAGACACAAATTTCTTAAGAAAATCCAATTGTCTTCATATTCAATTTTAGTACAACTCATACAAGAAAATATGATTATCTCAAACATAAAGTTTTGGATTTATTAAACTTACTTGTATACTTTTCTATCTTTTCTTCTTTGCCAAAAATTTGTCATCCCTTGGCACATAGGCCAACATTCATATTTATACAAAAATAAAACTAGAATCCAAATAGGAAATAATTTACTCAATTTGACATGTGATGCGATAAAATTGGAAACCATTGAGTAAAAACTTCCTTAAAAATCTCCTTCATGTCATGTAGTGATCAATGCTAAGTAGCCTTCTTCATTCTTATTGTTTGAATTGAATACATATTCTTTGGATGTAACACAAAACTAGATGAAGTATTTTACTTTCACAAAAATACTTCAACTAAAGACACTTGAATAAAAATTGGAGAATGAAAGTGAAATAAAAGACACAATCTACTTCAATCTTTACACATGATTAATCCAATTCTTGAAATTGATCTCTACATTTTTCTCTATACTTGATGTGCTGGGAAATTATTGATTGAATGACTCCATCTGGTTTAACAATTACTTGCCTCTCTATTTTAAATCTTACAATTTCCCTTTCAAGATTTTTACTTTGAAATTTTGATTTCTCAATCCTTGGACTTATCCTTTTCAACTCTTTCTGACAATTAATCAACACTTTGATAGACTTAGTTGTAAAAGGAGTCATGATTGTGTCTATTCTTCGCTTGAACTACTCTATCAATTATTTAGCTATTCTTGGGACAATAGTTGTCCATATGCCTATGATTCCAAAGAAGTAATATTTAAGATCAACATTGACATCATGTGACTCTTCTTCTATCATATTCATTTCTACAATTCATCCAGAAATTCTTGAGTGTTGAGACATGAGTATACTCAAGAGAAATCATATTTTGAGCAACAACTCTATAAAAATTCTGCTCTAGCCTCAAAATGAACTTGATTATAATGATGAGAGATTTCCTTCTACACATTCCTAGCTTTATAGATGTTAGGACATTGATAGTGATGAATAGAAATTGGAAAATTAATGAGTGCCTTATATGTTTTGGATTATAAATCATGTAACTCAACTAATTATCTTCTCATCTCCATCAAGATCCACTTGTCACTCAGGTACCTTGGTAGTTTGAGTGGTTCTCCTAAGAATCTTCCTATTCTGAGATAAGTGAAGTCATGAAATTGGATAAAAATACATCCATACAAAGCCACTGCATTAGATGCTTCATCTGACACCCTTTTATGCTTCAATGGTTTTTTTAACTTAAAAATAAGCTCATAAAAGAAACTATCATTCACAATGATTTAATCTGTGTAATACTTTACAAAGACTAGCTAAGGATAGGATTCATAGATTGGTACTATTGATAAAATACCAATAGTCCTTAAACCTGAAAAAGCCCCAGTGGAAGCTGCTACATATACCAAATATGATGTCATCTTGAAATCAAAAGACTGCAATACATTCTTCAATTGTTGATAAATGTTATCACTGATCATTTTTTCTCAATCAATATTATAAGAACTCTGGGTTATATCAATGGTTCTGATGTAAGCATACATCCATGGTGAAAACCATTTATCATTATTTTGGCCATTTATTCTACATAGTAGTTGAATAATATCATCTACTTCTTGAATGAAATCAGACCTAACAAGGTGTTTGTGAAACCTTGTGGGTTATTGACCTTTTTCAAGTAGTAAGTATTTGTGATCTTGATGCATTCAAGCATCTTGGTTTCCCATTGCTTCTCAATTGTTTCCATTGAAATGTCAATTACCTTGGGTGATGTTGGGATTTTTAATAAATAATTAAAATATTGAAAATCAAGCCTTATAACTACATTCATAGTAGTATCCCTTACTACTCTAGACAAGAAATCATAATATTTTTCACATGCATTTACAAACTCAAGAAGCTGAGCTGAGCTGGGGAAAGTTACTGATTATATAATTCCATTATTGGTCATGGTATTTAGAAGTGGAATCTTTATAGTAGACTTGCATCTTTCTAAGAGATCAATAAAAGACACATGCCCCATGTCTGTGTCACTTATCTCAACGATCTTTGATGAAATGGATGATTCAATAGGATATGCTTTATATTCATACTTCATTGTGGTTTCTTGGATTGTTACTTTCTTCACCTTTGCTTTTCCCTTACCCTTCTTGATCAATTTAGGAATTTTCTCAATTACTAATTTTGGGACCTCTTCAATGACTTTAATTTATGCTTCTTCTTTCGCTACTTTCCCCTCTGGCCTTCTTGATGCTTCTAACCTAGATATTTACTGCTTTAAATTCTGAAGAATGCTTGGTAAATGTTTTGAGATACTCACTAAATACTTTAAAAGATTGAGAAATTTGGGAATGAGATTACCTTAGATACTTTTTAACTCTCAGTAAGTTATAAAATACTTTTTAAAAGAATAAGTATTTCTAAAAACTTAAGTAACTTACTTTTAAGGTAAAAGTCTTAACATATTTAGGTTGCTCTTTCAAGTTAATCAATTCTAGGTTTATAATACTAGGAGATAACTTCAAATTTACAATGTTACAAGACTTTGGGTTTTCTTAGTTTCTTTAGGTCATAAGTCTTCAGGTTTAAAAAAGCATAAGACTTTGAGTTGTTTAAGGCATAAGACTTTAGGTTTTCCAAGGCATAAGACTTCAAGTTTTTTAGGTCAAAAGTCTTCAGGTTTTCCAAGGTGTAAGACTTTGGGTTTTCCAAGGCATAATACTTTGGGTTTACCAAGGCATAAGACTTCAAGCTTTTTAGGTCACAAGTCTTCACATTTACAAAAGCATAAGACTTTAGGTTTACAAAGACTTATTACTTATATCTTTAGAAACTAGTAATAAGTATTAGAAAACCTAAATGGATCAATCTTTGGGACTTGGGTTTCTCAAGACAAGTTATTAATAGGTATAGACCCAAAAATATTTAAGGTGACTAATAAACTTGATTTGGTCTAAGAAATTAGGGCATCCTTGGAAGTTTTTTGATTTTTTGACTTTTGACATGGAAAATTCATAGTTAGGTCTACAACTATAGTTTTTGGACCAAAAATGATGATTTTAACAATGAAAATGAAAAAAAAGATGAGTATGCAAACCTTAATAGAGGAGAAAATGAATAGAACAAAAAGAAAAATAGAGGAAAAACTAAACCTTAAAAATAAGAAAATAATGAAATTAAAATAGTCTACCTACCTCAACTACAAATGGGTCAGAAAAAGAAATGCTCAAAATTTCTCCAAATTGTTTTAAGTATTGAAAATGCTCAATTTGAGGTTCACATAGGTAATCTCTTAGTTTTAATGACTTGGAGTGATGTGAAAATTCTGATTTTATATATTTTCCAATGCATTAATTACAAGTGTGCTAATGCCACATTAGCTCACCTTGTTGATCGAGTTATTCAAATTACTTTACTTATTTTAGGATTTTATAAGTAAACCAATCTAATAATCCTAATCAGGTCTTAGTTTATAAGTAAATCAAGTTTTTAAACCTAAAAATCTTTTACTTATAAACTTTATAAGTAAAGCAGTCTTGAGAACCTGATAAGGTCTTGGTAGTGTTAATTAGATTTCATGACCTACTAAACTCATTTAATTTTTATAAGTAAAGTTCCTTAATAAATTTAATTTGGTCTGGGAAGTGTGATCAGGTTTTCAAGACAACTTAACCAATTTTTAAGGAAGTAAAGTAACTTAAAGAACCTGATTTGCATTAGAAAAAGAGATAAGTTAACTGCAAGCTATAAAAGATGAATGGATAGAGGATATGGGTGACACTTTTAATATGGAATTTTCAATCTTCTATAGAGACCTAAAGTAATTGAGAAGATAATAATAATAATAATAATAATAATAATAATAATAATAATAATAATAATAATAATAATAATAATAATAATAATAATAATAATAACATAAGACTCAAATCCTTTATTATGAAGACTGACTTCAAATAACACAACTGACATACACATACTATTAAGATGTAAATTTTTAAATGGGTTGTCTCCCAAAATCTTGAAGTATCAAATTTTGGGGACACCATCTAGCTCTGATTGGGAACACTCTTATTTATATCATAAGAAAAGAAACAAGGGTGAGATCTCAGTATCTCTAGTTTTGCATTCAGTTCATTGGGTATGGAGTCATTACAGAAGCTTAGTCACAAAAACTACTAGACTAATTAGAACACAAAGTCTTTAAACAAAACAAAACTAAAGAAATAAATTTATTTATGTATAGGCAAGAGATACCCTGCTACTCAATTTTTGTAGAGCTTCAAGTTCTTCCCATTGAAAGGAAGAGGTAGTGTAGTCCCATCTTGATGAGTTAGAAATAAACTATCTTTCCCATCAATAATCTATATAGTAAAGGGTCCTTTTCACAAGGAATCAAACATCCCATGATTTATTTTTTATTCATTTTACTTATACCATAGAATAAATAAATCTCCCACTTCAAATTGTCTATCTCTGGCTCCTTTGTCAAATATCTTCTTAACTTTCGTTTGATGATCCATTATCCAATCAAAAAATTGAACATGAACTTCTTGGTGTTCACTAAGAAATAAGATTCTCTTATCAAGTGAATCTTGATAAGTGGTGTCTTTAATTGCTTTTACTAATTTCAAAGTAGGTAATTCAAGTGTTATTGGTATTTCAACATTTGTTCCATAAAAAAATTGAAATGGAGACATACCTATTACCTTCTTTAGAGCAATTATATTAGTCTATAATGCATCAAACAACTTCTTATGCCAGGTCCTTTGATTGTTGTCCACCAACTTTTGAATGATATTCATCAAATTATTATTGCTCAACTCAACTTGTCCATTACCTTGAGGATAATGATTTGAAACATGAACTAGGTTTATCCCATAGGAGTAACAAAATTTAGTAAGTTCCATAGAAGAGAAGTTTTATAAATTATTTGTCATAATTTTAAGTGGTACACCAAATTTGACAATAATATTTTATTTTATAAAATCACACACTAATTCTGATGTAGCATATTTGACTGGGATAACCTCAACCCATTTGTTGAAATAATCAATAGTTGTCAGAATGTAGTGATGTCCATCACTTGATGGAGGATTCAACAAACCAATGAAATCCATTCCCCATTGCTAAAAGTCTCATTAATAATTACTAGTTTTAGTGGTAAATTAGGTAATTTAACTCTTCCTACAAAAAGCTAACATGCTTGAAACTTAGAAACCAATTCATATACATCTTGAAACAAAGTAGGCCAAAAATACCTTGCTCATAAGATTTTATGTACATGACTCTAGCTAAAAAATGACCTCCACATGCTTTATCATGAAATGCATTAAGCAATTCAATTTATTTTTCTTTATCTATACAATGGATAAAAACACCATCATTTCCCTTTTTGTATATACCATTATCCTAAATGACATAATCCTTGTATTTCAGCTTGATATTCCACTTCTCTTTCTTTGTCAAATTAACTAGCAAATCTCCATAACTCAAATAGTAAGAAATCTTGTTGTACCATTCATTAACCAAATCAACAAAAAGTACCATGGGTAATTTTTATTTAGTTTCTCTTTGGTTTAGAGATGTTTTAGCTTTAGGCTTGCTTTCAGTCATCAATTGGCAGTATCCTTTACCTCTCACTAACTTTTTTGGTCTGATGTCAATATCAAATTCTTGTATTTAGCTACCCAGGTGCCCTTGAGTAGCCCTACCTCTTGCTGAGTTAGAATAGACTTAACTATAGAATATATAACATATACCAAAGTGTTAGAAGACAAAATATAATACCTAAAAACTTTACATCCTTTCACTACTGCATATGCATGTTTATCCATTTGAGAGTACTTCAACTCTATGTTTTTCAATGGTTGAATCATAAAGGCTATAGGTGCTTCAAATCCTTCATCATTATTTTACATGAGGATGGATGACATTGTATGTTATGAAGAATAATAGTAAAGAATAAATTCCGTACTAAAATTTTGAGAAACTAACACTGGAGCTTCAACTATTGCTACTTTGATTCTTTCAAATGCCAATTTTCCTTTAGAATTCCATTTAAAATATGGATTTTTCTTCATCATATCTGATATGTGGCATGTTAACTCAAAAAATTCTAGGATAAACCTTCTTAAAATATTAACTTTGCCAAAGAAATAATGTACACCTTTCTTAAATGTAGGCATAGGTAAAATACGAATAGCTTTTATTCATTTTTGATCAATTATAGTCCCTTCACTTCATACCAAATGACCAAAAGCTTACCTTTAGTTACAAAAAATATGGATTTCTTAGGATTTAAGAAAATCTCATGTGTTCTACATTAGGTCAAGACGTCCTCAATGTCAACTAAGTGGTTACCTCTTTGTTTTTAAAACATAGTCAAATCATCTAGATATACCACAATACTCTCGTTGCTCAAATGAGTAAATGATAAATCCATAGATCATTAAAAATTTGCACTAGCATTGATTAGCCCAAAAGGCATCTTATGATAAGTAAAATTCCACCATGGTGTTTTTAAATTTGTCTTGTATTTATCTTCTTTAGCTGCCTTTATTTGATTGTATTGTAAGAATCCATCTAACATGGATAACATTTTAGAGCCTATAACCACATATAAAATATGATCCATTATAGGCAATGGATAGTTGTCTTTTAAAGAAGCCTGATTCAGGCTGTGAAAATCAACACATAAATGTATCTCTCCATTTTTATTTCTTATTAGGAACATGTTTACTAGCCATTTTGAATGATGGATCAGATAAATAATATTTACATATAAGAGTTTTTAAATCTTAGCATGAATCATACTTGACATGGTCGGATTGTGATGTCATAACTTATGCTTGAATGGAGTTATACTTGGTTTAAGTGGAATGTATTGATGTACCTATTTGACTAAAAGGACTTGAGATATTTATATGACCAAGCAAATATGTCAATATATTCTTTAAGAAGTTTAGTAAAATCTTATTTTTCCTCTTTTGAGCATCTCTTACCAATGTTAACCATTTTAGGCTCTTCATTGACACCTAAATTAACTTGTTCTATTTCTGTATAAGAATTCTCCCCATAATCCTTTTTCTTCTTTAAGAACTTATTATGATTGTCAAAAATCTCTTCTAAAGAAACTAAGCCTTTAGGAATCATATTCCCTTTAAGTTAAATTATGGCTTGATCTTTAGAAAGTTTAGAATCAATAGTACCTATTGTTGTTTCATGGGAATGTGAACTGCTTCCTTCAAAATTTAATCCTTCAAAATTATCTTATTGTTCTAAGAAAGTTGTTATTTATTTATCATCATTAAAAACTTGCCAATGTTTAACATTATTAGGGATCATTGGGTGATAATCCATTTTCATTTTATAATCACCTTTTAATATTGTCGATCAATGATCAACTCTAAACAAGAATGTTATTATTACAAGTTAATCAGCTCCAGAGTTATGATCATAAGATACTAAATTAATTGAGAAAGTAGAAATATCCATTATAAAATCAAAATTCTATCATGGTAATGTTTCAACTTATCTTTATTCACTTGATATTATCCTTTGATTTTCCTAACTATAAGTTTGGCATCTCCCTAAAATCTAAGGAATTTTATTCCCCATTATTTTTCTTTCTCAAGTCCTGACAATAGAGCTTCATATTCAGCTATGTTATTAGTGTTTTCAAACATGAGCTTTAATGAATAAGGAAAAAATTCTGTAGTTGGAGAAATTATCACCACTTCTATACCTAAAATAAGAAGACTATAACTAACATCAAATTCCATATTCCATAACTCCTCTTCATCTTTTTATTTTTTAGTTTTACTTGTTTCAAGATAATAAATTCCATGACCTGACTCATCAAAGAGGATCTATGATCTTGGATCTTCAGATTTGGAAATTGTGTATTTTGATTTCTTCTCTAGTTCCAACTTATAATTTACTCCTTTAATAAGAATATGTGCACTTGACTAGTCCATTTTAAATTCTCCTCCCAACTCTTTACAATTTTTTTACTAATCAACATTTCATATGAGACCAAGATATCTGTAACCAAGATTGTCATTTTAAACCTTTTTTTTGGAACGCTTCTAGAATAGCTTGAGCATCTTTAATCTATCTAATTATGAGAACTTATCTTTCCATTGAGTAACATTTCCCTATGGACTTGGTTAGATAATGACCTAAGGCATCAACTACCTTTACTAGTATTACATTTTAGAGGCTTTTGAGTCAAGGATGCAATTACTTAGATTATATCCATTGATCAGTAGAGATACATAAAATGGTTCTATCATGTCTAAAATAGGAGAGGATTAGGATATAACATCAACCAAGTTATTCTAGCAAGGGGTTAACCTAGGAATGGGTAAAATAACCTTAGAAGAATTGGACATATTATTTGATCCCTTACTCTAAACATACTTCAATAATTTGTTTAGTTGATCTAGGTAAGACATTAGATATTCAACTTCTAACATTTGGATTTTAGTTTTCTTTATGTACTAAATAATGTCAAAAAATGGAATGGGTATAGGAGACAAAGAACTAAATTTAGTTACATCAGTGTTTGAATCAAAACATGAGAAGTGGAGGGAACATACTTCTCTTTAGGAATAAAATAAGGAGGTATAGAACTACCTTTGTTAAGGATACTTACTTCAGTAGTAGGTTGATTCTTCCCTTTTTCTTATTCTTTTGATGACTTATCAACAACTTGTTGAGTTTGAGACCTTGTAAAAACTACACAAGATTGACTATGATCTTCATGAAATGCTTCATCATAGTCAATTTATGATTCATATTCTAGGTAATAGTTGGAGTTACCAACAAGATCTACAAAACCATTTTCGTCAGCAAGAGGCTAATCAACACCTTCAACTATTAAGTCTTCTTAATTTATCTCAATATGATATCTTGAGAAATCTTTAATTACTGTCTTTATTAAGGACCAAGAATTTTATTTCTATTTTTATTATTGAAGTTGCATACATGAGCATTCCTAGTTGGAGCTATATGAGTTCTTTGAGCAATTTGCCTCTTAACTTACAATAAGTCATTGGCAAGTTTTTGAAATAACAGATCTATAGTTTGAGGTGTAATAAAAATAGATGATTCTCCTCTAGATACAGTCTTTTTTATCTTCCCAGCCATTATTAAATCATCCTCAACCTCTATTGAAATATTGAGTAGCAAAAAGATCAGCTAGACGTGCCCTCTGAAGTTGATAGTTGACTTTTGAAACTTGAGTGTTGATGAAGAAACACTTTTGATTATCTATTATAGGCAATGTAGATTGTGGGATCTTATAGAGAAATCTATTAAATCTAGCAATGAAATCATGTATATGCTCATGTATTTGCTTCTTTATCTAGTTTAATTATGTGAGTAGAATGTGTGCATCCTCTATAGCTTTAAATATTTCTTTAAATTGCTTTCACATAATAACCCAATTGGTCATAGTGCCCAGAGTTAAATGGTAAAACCATTCTACTACCAAGTCATGTAGGGTTTCAATGAAGAGTTTTAAAGAGACATCTTCATGCTCTACACCAATAACTCCACATGTTATGAATAAAGTGGCCAAATGTTCATCAAGATTTTTCTTACCATCTAGTAAGGTCATGCAAATGAGGTGTCAAATTTAGTGGACCAATAGTTTGTCCCTATGGAACAAGATGCGGTAATGCCATAATTCTAGAGACTAAAAACTAGAAACTAGCTCATTGAAGAATTCTAGATGAATTATGATGAAGTTGATGCACATTAGGAGTTATTCACCTAATAGGTGAAAGAATAGCTCTTTTGGTTCTATCTTGAATAGGGAAACTAAAATTACATTACTCTAATAGCTCAAAGAAATGATCTATTTTCCCTTATACTCTTCTTGCTCTAGTGAAAGGTTGATTGGCTAGTTTGAAAATTACGAAAATAATCTAAAGAAAGAGAATTTTATAGCTTATTATGATGGCATGCAATGATTTTGAGACAAAGTAGATTGGGAACAGACTAAATTTCCAAATTCACATGCAGGTGACTTACTGGTAGGTAACATTTAGTTCAAAATAGAATAATTAATTTTAATGGTTTTTTCAAGATGGGCTGATGTGTTATTTCAAGCATGCAAACTTATAGTGAGTGATTAAGAGCAATTAAAACTAAGGATAAGCTTCAAACTGAGGATAACCTTCAAATTTGATGTTTAGGAGTTAATCACTTAGAGATTCTGATTTTGGGTTTGATCCCCAGTAGAGTTACGAGAAACTATTGGCTAGATTTTATGCACAAATTAAAACCTAGGTAGTCATGAGTTAAATATCCTTCATTTAATGATGAAGCTCCCATTTATTTTATCTATCTACTCTTGATTAATATATAACTAAAAACCTATTAAATTAAATTTAAATAACTTTACTTTGAGGGTATTACTTTAATCTCTTCATTCATGAACCATAACAAAGAGATTTTGCAGCAAGTAGCTATTTTCGAGAATTTTGAAAGAAGATGGATAATAAGAAAAGAATTATAGTATTTAAGGAAATAGAGTTTGCATTTCACAACATATATATTTTACAGAGTTTATTATATCCATGCAAGTAGATAAACACTTTAAAAGAGATAAATTTTCTACAAATAACTTAAGAAAACTAAGAATTTAATTCAGATTTAATGTAACACAAAGTTTACCATTTTATCTTCATAGAACACATGAAATAATTCCCCTTAGACACAAAGTTATTTATAAAATCTAATTGTCTTCTTATTCAATTCCAATATAATTCATACAAGGAAATCCAATTATCTCAAACATAAAGTTTTGGATTTCTTAAATTTACTTGTATAATTTTCTATCTTTTCTTCTTTACCAAAAATTTGTCATCCCTTAGCATGCATACCAGCATTCATATTTATACAAAACTAAAACTAGAATACAAATAGGAAATAGTTTCACATGTGATCCACTAAAACAATAAATCATTGAGTAATAACTTCCTTAAAACTCTCCTTTGTGCCATGTAGTGATCAGTGCCAAGTAGCCTTCTTCATGTTTCTTGTTTGAATTGAATACAAGTTCTTTGCATGCAGTACAAAACTAGATGAATTATTTTACTTTCATGAAAATACTTAAAGTAAAGACACTTGAATAAAAATTAGAGAAGTAAAGTGAAAGAAAAGACAAAATCTACTTCAATATTTAGACAAGATTAATCTAATTCTTGAACTTGATCTCTACATTTTTAAGTAGACTTGATGTGTTGAGAAATTATTGATTGAATGAATCCTTCATCTAGTTTCACAATTTATTTCCTCTCTATTTCAAGTATTACTCTTTCCATTTCAAGATTTTTACTTTGAAATTTTGCTTTCTCATTCCTTAGAATTATTCTTTTCAACTCTATTTGACAATTAATCATCACTTTGATAGACTTAATTTTAAAAGGAGTCATGACTGTGTCCATTCTTCACTTGAACTACTCTATCAACTATTTAGTTGTTCTTAGGACAACAGTTGTGCATATACATGTGATTCCAAAGAAGCAATCTCCAAGATCAGTGTTGACATCACATGACTCTTCTTCTATCATCTTTATTTCTATAATCCATCTAAAAATCCTTGAGTGATAGGACATGAGTATACTCAAGAGTAACCATATTTTGAGCAACACCTCTACAATCAAAATTTTATCTAGCCTCAAAATGAACTTGACTATAATGATGATAGATTTGATTCTATATATTCCTAGCTTTGTAGATGCTAGGACATTGATAGTGACCAATAAAGATTGAAAAATTAATAACTGCCTTATGTGTTTTAGATTTCAAATCATGTAACTCAATTAATTATCTAATTATGTACATTAGGATCCACTTGTCACTTATGTACCTTGGTGGTTTGAGTGGTGATCATGAGAATCCTCCTATTTTGAGATAAGTGAAGTCATGAAATTGGATAAAAATACATCCATACAAAGCCATTGCATCTCATGCTTCATGTGACACCCTTTTATGCTTCAATGGTTTTTCCAACTTGAAAATAAGATGAAACTATCATTCAAAATGATGTAATATTTGTAATACTTTTCAAGGACCAACTGAGGATAGAATTCAAAGACTGGTACTATTGATAAAGTAGCAATAGTCCTTAACCTTGAAAAATCCCTAGTGGAAGCTGCTGCATATACCAAATATGATGTCATCTTGAAATAAAAAATCTGTAATACATTCTTCAATTATTGATTAGTGTTATCACTGATCATTTTTTCCCAATCAATCTTAAAAGAACTCTGGGTTAAATCAATGGTTCTAATGTTAGTAGACATCCATGGTGAAAACCATTTAACATTCTTTTGTCCATTGATTCTACACATTCATTGAATAATATCATCTACTTCTTAAATGAAATTATACCTAATAAGGTGTTTGGGAAACCTTGAGGTTTGCTTGACCTTTTTCAAGTAGTAAGTAATTGTGATCTTGATGCATTCAGGTATCTTAGTTTCCCATTGCTTCTCAAATTTTTCCATTGAAATGTCAATTACCTTTGGTGATGTTGGGATTTTTAATCGATAGTTAGAATATTGAACATAAATCCTTATAACTACATTCCCATTAGTATCCCTTAGTAATCTAGACAAGGAATCATAATATTTTACACATGTAAGTACAAACTCAGGAAGCTGGGTTGAGTTAGGGAAAGTTGATACTTGTATAATTCCACTATTGGTTATGGCATTTGAAAGTGGAGTCTTTAAAGTAGCCTTGGATCTTCTTAAGATCTTAGTAATAGACACATGCCCCATGTCTATGTAACTTATCTCAATGAGATTTGATGAAATGGATGATTTAATAAGATACCCTTTATATTCATACTTCATTGTTGGTTCTTGGATTGTTACTTTATTCACCTTTGCTTTTTCCTTACCCTTCTTGATGAATTTAGGAATTTCCTCAAGTAATAATTTTGTGACCTATACAATGAATTTACTTTGTGCTTCTTCTTCTTCTTCTACTTTCCCTTCTGACCTTCCTTCAACTTTTTCCATTTAAATGTCAATTACCTTTGGTGATGTTGGGATTTTTAATCAATATTTAAAATATTGAACAGAAAGCCTTATAACTACATTCACAGTAGTATCCCTTAGTAATCTAGACAAGGAATCATAATATTTTGTACATGTAAGTACAAACTCAAGAAGCTGGGCTGAGCTAGGGAAAGTTGATACTTGTATAATTCCACTATTGGTTAAGGCATTTAAAAGTGGAGTCTTTAAAGTAGCCTTGGATCTTTTTAAGATCTCAGTAATGGACACATGCCCCATGTCTATGTAACTTATCTCAATGATATTTGATGAAATGGATGATTTAAGAAGATACCCTTCATATTCATACTTCATTGTGGGTTCTTGGATTGTTACTTTCTTCACCTTTGCTTTTCCCTTACCCTTCTTGATCAATTGAGGAATTTCCTCAAGTAATAATTTTGTGACCTATTCAATGAATTTACTTTATGCTTCTTCTTCTTCTTCTTCTTCTTCTTCTTTCCCTTCTGACCTTCCTGATGCTTTTAACCCAAACATTTACTTCTTTGAATTATAAAGAATGCTTGGTAAATGTTTTGAGATACTCACTGAATACTTCAAAGGGTTAAGAAATCTAGGAACAAAATTAGCTTAAATACTTTTTAACTCTCAACAGGTTCCAATTTTTTTTTAAAAAGAACAAGTGTTTCTAAAAACTTAAGTAACTTTCTTTTAAGCTAAAAGTCTTAACACATTTAGGTTTCTCTTTCAAGTTAATAAATTTTGGGTTTATAGTAGTATGAGATAACTTCAAATTTTTAATCTTACAAGACTTTAGTTTTTAACTTTAAAAGACTTTAGGTTCTTGTTAGTAGAAGACTTCAGTCTTTTAACATTACAAGACTTCAAGTTCTTGCTAGTAGAAGACTTTGGCTCACAAGTCTTTGGGATTATAAAAGCATAAGATTTTGTGTTTAGAAAGGTGTAAGACTTCAATTTTTTTAGGTCACAACTCTTCAAGTTTAAAAAACCATAAGAATTTAGGTTTATAAAGATTGATTACTTATATCTTTAGAAACAAGTATTAAGTAATAAAAAAACTTGATTAGATCAGTCTTTGGGACATGGGTTTCTCAAGACAAATTACTAGTAGGTATAAACTTGAAATAAGTTAAGGTGACTGATAAACCTAATTTTTTTTAATAAATTAGGGCATCCTTGGAAGATTTTTTATTTTCTAGCTTTTGACATGGAAAATGCATAGCAAGGTCTGCAACTATAGTTTTTTTAATCAAAAATAATGATTTTAAAAATAAAAATGAAAAAGAAGATAGTATGCAAACCCTAACAAAGGAGAAAATGAATGGAACAAAAATAAATATAGAGGAAAAAACAAACCTTTAAAAGAAGCAAATAAGAATAAAATAATGAAATTAAAATAGTCTACCTACCTCAACTGCAAATGGGTCATAAAAAGAAATGCTCTAACTTACTGCAAATTACTCCAAGGATAAAAAATGCTCAACTAAGGGTTCATAGAGGTAATCATTTAGTGTTGATGAGTTGGAGTGAGGTAGAAATAAGGTGGAAATTATGATTTTATATATTTACCAATGTATTAATTACAAATGTTCCAATGCCATGTTCACTCAACTTATTGGTCATGTTCTTCAAATTACTTTACTTATTTTAGGCTTCTATAAGCAAACCAGTCTTGTAATATCGATCAGGTCTTGGTTTATAAGTAAATTAGGTTTCTAAACCTAAAGAGATTTTACTTATAAACAATATAATTAAAGTAGTCTTGAGAACCCAATAAGGTCTTGGTAGTGTTAATCATGTTTTGTAACCTACTTAACTCATTTAATTTTTATAAGCAAAGTTCCTTGATAAACACAATTTGGTCGAGGATGTGAGTCTAGTTTTTAGGATAACTTAACTTATTTTTATATAATTAAAGTAACTCAGAGAACCCAATTTGCATTAGAAAAAGATCTCGGTTACCTTTAGGCTATAAAAATGGATGGATGGAGGATACGGGTGATGCTTTTAAGCTAGAATTTTCAATATTTTGGAGAAACCTAAAGCAATTGAGAAGACAAAAACAAAAGATAAACAAGCATCAGTAGGACCCAAATCCTTTATTCTAAATACTGAATTCAAACAAAACAACTGACATACACATACTATTAAGATGTAAAATTTTTAAAATGGGTGTCTCCAAAAATCTTGAAGCATCAAATTTTAGGGACAATAGTTTGCATACTTGATGAGGTTTATTCATTCCTTTCTCTTCCTCTCTCTTTCACCCAATATATATACATTCTTATTTTATACATAGCATGTCTAGTAAGAATTGATCTACTCTTTGTTTTCTCTTATAGATGTATAGTTCAAACTATTCTCTCTCTATGAACACTCAATATCACACATCTTCATGGGCTTCACCATTGTAGGTAAGTTTAGGTACACTATCTATTTTTCCTTTATCCTAGTATTTCACATTGCTACATCACTAGGATAAAGGGGAAAATGTAGTCATATAAAATTTCCAAATTGGTTGTTTGATTGTGGCTTGTGACACCCCATCCATTGGTCCTTTTTTATGGTCTTATGGCCCTTCTAGACACCTTTTTTCTCATTGCCAATCATCCAAAATCTTCTAAATAGTCATTCCATCTCACCCAAATAGTATTCCCCATGCCAATCCTATTCCCCTAGGTCATAAACCTATAGGATAGGATCACCCCATTTGAACTATAGATCCCCATAGAAAAGTGACCCATTTTTTGTGGTCTTGTCCATTTGTAATTTGATCCCCAAATTTCATTTTCATCTAGTCCTTATTCTTAATTAGGTTGAACTAGCATAAATACATTTGACCCATGACTAATTTTTTCATATAAAATCCCACTCAAAGATCATTTACAAAAGGAGTGACCAAAATTATAAAGAAAGCAACAATACAAACACAACACCAAGGTAAACTTCCTTGTTCTTTGCACACAGTCACCCAACACAACTTCAAACCTAATCAAATCCTCATATTAATCCCTAGCCACCTCAAAAAATATCAATTTGGCATTTTCATCCACGCCACACTATTTCACAAAGTACACTAGGTGGGAGAACTACATATGACTTTATCCCTCTTTGGAGTATTGGTATGTAGGCAATGTTCCCACAAAAGGGAATTGGATTACACATTCAGTACATATTTCACACTGAAACCTCTCTTTTTCAAGTGAATCAAATGTCATTTTATCAAACATGATGGAGGGTTAGGGTTTAAGGACAAAATCAGATCCATAATAAGTTTCATGGATGATTAGTTCACAATTTTTCATAAGCATGCTCACACAAGCACAACACAACTACTCAAAAAGATGCAGGTCTCTATGATTAGTTTGAAAAACAATGGTAGGAACATACAATAGCACTAAACACCAAATCATCCACTTTTTATTACTCTTATTATTTCATGCAACAAAAGCCATACTTAGGTTTATGACACCTTTTCAGTCTTATATAACCATTTTTAACCTTTGTATCAGCCTTCTTAGTCTATTTTCCAGCTAAGTTATATTTCTTATTATTTATTACTATTTTTAGAAAGGTGAAAAATACAAATAGTTGAAAAAATTAGGAATGTATTTATTGCTATATTCTATACTAATTTATTAATCCACACCTTTAACTAAAATAAGAATAAAACTCCATTATTCCCAAATAAGTTAAATTAGAATCACCTTATAGTACATCCTGACACCAAACTAGTGAATCAAAATTTGTGTAAGATGCATCCTTACATTTCTATATTAGTGAAGAAAGATTTGGAAAATTTTTTGGAAGGAGGGTGTATTTATTTGATCAACTATTCAGAGTGGATCTCAAATGTTGCGTTAGCTAGTAAACATACAAAAGGAACTAGAATCTATACTAATTTCTATGACATAAACAAAGCATGCCCTAAGGATGACTTTCCTTTTCCAAACATTGACATGATATTCAAATCCACAATGGATTATGAGATGCTTTCCATGATGGATGGATTTTTAGGGTACAACCAGATCAAAATTACACTAAAAGACCAACACAAAACAACATTCACAATACCATGGGGAACATTATATTATCAAGTTATGTTGTTTGGTCTTAAAAACTCTAGAGCCACATACCAAAGAGCTATAACCATCATATTTCATGATATGATGCATGACATTATTGAAGACTATGTTGATGACATTCTTGGTAAATCAAAGACCAAGGCTGATCATCCAACTATGCTATATAGAATGTTTGAAAGACTATGAAAGTACAAAGTCAAGATAAATCATACAAAATGCATCTTTAGAGTTACCTCAAATAAATTTCTTATCTTAATTATGTCTTATCAAGGCATTGAAGTTGATCTAGTTAAATTACAAGCCATAACTCAGATCTCACCATTGACTAATTTGAAGCAAGTCCATAGTTTTTAGGGAAAGATAAAATATATCTGATGCTTCATATCATAATTAGCTAATAAATGTCATCCTTTTATTCATATTTTAAATAAGGGAGTCATATTTCACTGGAATGATCACTATTAAACAACTTTTTAGTAGTTAAATGGCTATCTAGTAAACCCACATATTTTTTTACCTCCCATGTCAGGAAATCCATTCTTATTATATATATGAGATAGAAACAATGCCCTAAGGGTAATTTTGGTTAAACACAATGATAATGGAAAGGATCATGTCATGTACTAATTAATTCATACACTGGTCGTGTATGAACAAAATTATATGCCCATTGAAAAAGGTTAGTTAGTTATGGTCTTCATAGCTCATAAATTATGCCATTGCATGTTAAACAATAAGACCATGATTATCTCAAAAGTAGATCTACTGAAGTATCTACTATCTAAAACAACATTGCAAGGCTGCATGTCTAAATGGATCATGCTTCTCAGTGACTTTGACATCGATTATGTTAACGAAAAAACCATTAAGGGATAAGTTATTGTAGATTAGCTTGTTAAAGCATGCCTTACTAATATAGAACCACTCACATTCCAATTTCCTAATGAATCCATAATGACCATCATTGACACACCTCTCAAGGAGTAGCATTGGAAGATATCTTTCTTAGGATCATTCACAATAAATAGATCAAGGGTAGGTCTTTTATTTATTACACCATAGGAGGATCTAATCCTTAAATCATTTAGGATAATCTTTCCTTGTATGAACAACATGGCCTAATATGAATCATTTATTTTATGGATTTTTCAAGTGGTACAATGGAATATATCTCATCTTAAGGTTTATGGTGATTTTTAGTTAATCATCAAACAGGTACAAACTACTTTTAGACTAAAGATTATAAGCTAGTGCCATACAAGGCCATGGTTGACACTCTCAAATAGCAGCTTATTGACGTCTAATTTGAATATATACCAAGGTTAAGTAATAAATCCACATATGCTATGGATATTATTGGATATTTGATTGAAAAAAAAGACAACTAAAGAATATTAGCTATTCATTGAGGATTTACGAGTGCCAACTCATACACCATCAACCATCATAATTATTTATGATATTATTGGTCCCATCTCTATTTGGTATTATGACCTATACACTTATTTACATGACTATATTTTTCCACCTAACCTATCCCTTAATAATTCAAAATCCTTCATTCACCAAACCACTCATTATACCTTACTCGGATCAATCCTTAAGCATCATAGTTTTGATGGAAGTCTACTTCATTATTTAACTTTGCTAGATTCTACTTTAGCATTATGGGACGTTCATGAAGTAGTATGTGGATCCCGAATTAGAAGGGCCATATTCTCTAAAAATATCTTATGTAATGGGTACAATTGGCCCACAATTTATGTAGATTCAGCTGCATATGTGAAGTGTGAAAAATGTCAATACTATGCTAATATGATTCATGCCCTACCCAAAACTCTGAAAATAATGTTTACAACATGACCATTTTCTATATGGGGCATATACCTCATTGGGAAGATAAAACCTACCTCATTTGATGACCATAAACACATTCTTACAAGCACCAAATACTTCACTAAGTGGATTGAAGCTATACCACTCACATGACTAGAAAGCAAATTTCCAAATTAATTTTTGACCATCTCATATGTGACTATGGTATCCAATCTGACATTATATCTGATAATGGTAGATCATTCTAAAATAAAAATGTCAAATCACTATGTGTTGATTACAAGATCACTAAATATTTTTCCATGACATATTACCCACAAGGTAATAGCAACAAAAAAGCATCCAATAAAACCATTATCACCATCCTTAAAAATATTATCAATAATACTAGCCATGATTGGCACCTCTAAATATTTGTTTCCCTCAAGGCATACCACACCAATCATCATACACCCATAGGAGCCACTCCATACTCCCTTATTTATGGCACTGAGTCCATTCTTGCCATTGAGGTTAAATTACCTTCTCTATGCATATCCTTGAAACATGTCCTAGATGATGAAGACTACTAAGTATCTCACTTATAAGAGATACAAATACTTGACAAGAAACACATGGTCACACTTAAAAATATACAAACATAACATAATAGTCTTTGTGGATAGTACAATCAGAGTGTTAAGTGTCGATGTTTAAAATTGTACTTGTTCTAACACCAACAATGGGAAGTTTCAAGATGTGGGACTTGTGACTTGAAACAACCTCCAGATTTTCAAGAAGCTGGTCTCTTCTTTATAGTAAGTGTATACTAGGAAAAGTGATAGGAATTTTAATAGAAACACAAATGCAAGAAAGAAAATCTAACTATGGTGATGCACTTGAATGTAATTCAATCTTAATCCTGAGCACAGTGAGACTATATGTAAGATTCAATTAAATTTAAGAGCAAACAAGTGCATGATCAATGAAAAAGATGGAAACAATAGAAATAAAGACTCACATCATAGACTAATTTTGCAGTGATACAAAAAATATCAACAAAGGCACATGGTTCAATCTTCTTATTTGAATTCTCCAGTCACATAAGAGGCACATAAACATGCACAGTTATATAAACCTTCCAACTCAAGAAAATGAAACAAAGGCAAATGACATTCCTAATCACATCACTAGAAAGTCTAAAACTATTGACAACATAGCCTAGACTACTTTTGCAATGACACAAAAATTATCAACCAAGGCACAGGATTCAATCTTCTCATTAATTCTCTAGTCACATAAGAGTCACAAAAACATGCATAGTTACATAAACTTCCAACTTAAGAAGATAGAACAAAGGCAAATGATATTCCTAGTCACAGATCTAGAAAGTCTAAACTCTTGACAATAATTCTCTCAAAAAATTCTCTCTGGTATTTGATGATCATGCTTGGTGATCTTTGCACCCTTATTTATAGCCTTGGATTCACTCTAGATTGTCTACTTGTTCCCAATCTAATGGCCCAACTGAAATCTAACCGAACTCAAAGTGTCTAACAGAAGATATTTCTTATATTCTAAAACGTTCTATCTTTTGGTAGTTCGTTGGCTAAAATAGATCATAGGATACTCCCTTCTTTTAAATGGAAGAGACACTTGGCCAATTCTTTGAAAACCTTCTTATTACTTATGAGACACTGGAAAATGATACTTGGCATGTTTCGCAGCACCTGCTGAAGACACGCAACACTTTCTATGTAATTTATACTCTTTTTGTGTCTTTTCTTATGAGTGTTCTGCCTTTGACACCTATCACAATCTACTTCGTCAAAACCTTAACAACTTAACAAAAATAATACCCACATCATTTCTTACTTGAGTAACTTTAAAAGGGGCATAGGGACAGGTGGCAATCTTTGCTACTTCATCAAAGGACATGTGACAATGTCCTCTTTATTTATCTGGGGTTACATGGTGGTCTCCACTTCTTTTAACTACCTTCTTAGAAACCTATGGAAGGTGACACATGGTGGTCTCTGCTTTACTCTATTTATATCATAGAAACAATCAAGCCTCATTTCATATTTACATAGATAGTGACACTTGGCAGCTTCCACTTGCTTTAGAAATAAAACTTGAGACCCACCACAGTCTTTGCTATATCGGTGAAGCAAAATGAAGATAATTTTGATCTTGACACATGGTGGCTTCCGCTCTCTCCTCCTGGGATATGTGGCATCTTCCATCACTTTTAGAAAAGCAAAATTGAGACCTTTCACGATTGCCACTTGGCACTTTTCACCTGATCCTAATACTTAGCTTTTGAAACCTTTCGCTAAAAAGAGATTTGGAACATGGATGCCAATATGAAATGCTTGAAATGTAGATGTTGATATGAAATGTGGATGATAACACTTGTCATGCTCCACTAAGTTGCTATAAGGTACGTGGCAATCTTTGCAGCCTTATTGAAATTATGAAAAGTGCCTCAGATGATGACACTTGGTAGCTTTCACTTGACTTTGACACTCAGACAAAAATGAATCAAAAGGAAAATTAGCGCTTGTGCTCTATTTCAAAACTTTTCTGTCTCGAATCAAAGTATGTGGGAACAAAATTTTGCAGTGTTCAGCTGAAAAATAGAATGAAACATAGAGTAAATCTTTACTCTACAGTTATTGGCAACCCCAAGGACTTTTGAGCTTGCTCAAAAAGAAACCACAACTCCCACTAGATCAAAATTTCAAAATTATAGCTTTAGCAATGTTGTTTGGTAGGTAGACCACTCATCATCAAATAACCCTTGCTTATTCTACAATTTATTGAAGGCTCAATCAAGGTTAATAATATCCTTGTGTGAAAATTCTACAAAATTTGAACTGTAACCTTCAATTTGAATTTGAGTTGGGAAATAGGAACCAAGATAGCTTCTACTTTAGGGACTGATGAATCATCCCTTAGATCTTAGAAAACTATCTGATCATTCTAATTGGCCAACAACAAAGGTTTAATTTCATCTATCATCAACACGGTGTTGTCATCAGGAAATGGAGAAGGAAGACCTAATTGTACTAGATCTTCAACATGTTGTTTCATTTCATTAATTCCTTCCTTCATGACATCTAGAAGCTCTCTACAATTGATGGCTATGGAATTACAACTGAGAACTTCATTTACTCACTTAGCAGCAACCATTGTATTCTCAATTCCTACTACTAACAATGTTGCATCCATTGCATGATAAAGCTTTTGCAGCAACATTTTTGAGTCCAATACTCTTCCAGAGACTGTAGCCAAAGTGTTTACAACTGAACTCTCCACCTTTTTACATAATTTTTGTGTATTTATTAGGAAGGTGAGAGAAGGCCTGAGCTGAATAATCTTTGAAGAGATTCTCTTCCACATGGATTCATATAACTCCTTCACCAGACTTAATACTCTGACATTCCTTGGCCTATTGGCCAGTTCCAATGTCAATTATGCTACTCTCTATTGCTCTACTTGAAATTGGGCTTGTATAGCTGGATTATTATTTTGTTCAGCCAATAGCTTCTATTGTAATTGAGTAACCTGCAATAGGTGTTCCTCACATTTTTCTTGCAATGTTGCCTTTTCATGCCTTAGGTTTGTCACTACATCCTTTACCTGTGTGAGCCCTCCTTTTAAAGAATCATTTTGGGCCTAAACTACCCAGTGAGTCTGAAGAGAAACAATATCTTGCAATTATTTATTCAGACTCTATTTTATTATCTTTTCTATTGATCTCTAAGTTCAAATGTTACAATTTTCCTTTTCCTTGGCTAGATCAACTTCCATCTTCTATAGCCTCCTTGATGTCTTCAAGTAGTCTTCAATAACTATAGAAGTGGATTCGATCAGTAGCTCAATTTTGTCTTTTGGCCTAAAGAGGGACATGTCGATGGCCACTACATTCATCGTGTAATCTTCTAGCTGCATCTACTCAGTTGGCTTTATTACATTTGTTGACAAATGAGTCACTATCAATTACTACTGGATGGGGTCAAATTGTGACTATAGATGGGGTGTAGCCAATGCTTTATTTTCCTTGATCTTCTTTATCTCTCTTCAAGCTTCCCTTGCCTTCTTAGCAGCATTCGCTTGGGTTTGGAAGGTAGAAGGAGAGGCAATGTGCTGACCCATAAAAAGATGTCCCTGTGGTAAACCATATTGAATAGCTAGTTGTTAACAATGGGTAATATGAGGGGAAAGTTTCTTAGGAATAAAAGGGGAGAAATGAGGTAATGTTAAAGCCTGAGGTGGCATAGATGGGGTGAAGTGAGAAATGGGAATGGCAGAAGTGGCAGGGGATGTCATCTGGATAAATGAAATCATCATGCCAATAAGAGAAGAAATAGATTGAGAAGGAGAAAAAGGAATAATATTTACCAGAGGATTAATTACAGTACTCTAGAATTGGTGTTGTGGGGTGTTTGTCTCCTCTTTTGAACCAAACTAAAACTACACCCTCTTTCACGTCTTGGGTGTCTCTTCTTTTGGCTGTGTTCTTTTTCCTTCCACATCTAGTACTTGTGTAGAAATGGGACTATCTATAACCATTACTGATGGGGAATCTTGTGGTGGTGAAGGCACCACACTCTTTTTCTTTTCCATGACACTGAGAGATTAGGACTAAATTGATATAGCTACTATAGTTGCATCTTGCTCTGAGGCTTATGACTCTTAGCTTGACCTAGCCCTAGCTTCCTGCTCTTCACCAAGTGTTGTAAAATTACTTGTCTCTAGGATAGATATAGGGGAGAGATGGCACTCATCCCATAGTTCTTCCTATCTCTCATCTATGTCTATATTCCTGAAAGAATGGGTTGTTTGACAAATTTCCTTCCTATATTTCCAATAGGCTTCTATTTTCTCAGCATCCCAATCCTTATTCTTTAATGTCCTTCTTAAGCCAAAAGTCATTTTGAATTTAGGATCATAATACCTCTGCTTAACATAGAATGTTTCCTAGGGTCTTTTTTATGGCAGGGGCAAGTCTGTTAACTCAACATAAAATCCAGGAGCATCTTCTCTAGGATTTTTCCTGGTTTCCCAAAAAGGGTGGCCCTCATGTGCAATTCTGGTTGCAACTCTATTAGTCCTTATCCAAGGAGCTATGAAACCATTTGGGTCATAAACCCATTTGTCCTCTATTAGAAGGAAACTAAAAATGGCCAATTTTCTAAGCAGCAGAATCTCAGCGTCTCTGGCTTCCAAATACCATGTTGGTTGTCATCTATGGAAGGTCATACATTTTCCTCTTCCTTTTCCCAGAGCCATATTCATTTTCAACTATGGATACCTACCTGGTGACCTCTAGGAATTCTAACCTAAGAGTCAAAATATTAGGTAGCAATATTGGTTCCCCATAAAAACCATGGACTCTTATAATTTTATGGTAGGATCTAAAATAGAAATCACAAGGAATTGGGCAACTAGCCAAAAGATTTGAAACACTTGGGAATAATCTATTCAAAACTAGTTCGGGGTTGAGATGACAAAAATCAGGGGTAACAAATAATTCCCAAAATTCATATGGGTCACTAGTCTTTGACAAAATATGTGTCCATGCAGACACAGGAATGGTCCTTTGGAGATCAAAATTTGGGTCATACATATCAAGATACATGTGTTGGGCAAAGAGGTCAGAGTTTTGAAACAACATAAGGTGAAACAAATAAGAAGAGTACCTTAAAACCCCTTTTGATTTGAAATGGGCCAGTTGTTCCACCATTGAGAAAGTAATTTGTTTAGAAAAGTCAAGCCTATACTCCTGAGTTTTGTCCACAGTCTTTTGTCTGAAGAGGATAGCCATTTGTTCTACATAAACTACCATATCATATTTCATGCTAGAGATGAAAGCCATCATAGATAGTGCATCTTGGCTAGCTTGTGCAAATTGGGCTCTTGCTATAGGGAGTGTGGGCACCATAGTGTCATCATTGCCCATTTGTAATTTGGATCTCAAGAATCTTGACTAAGTATTGATGTTTGCCCATGTTCTTTGCATTTTAGCAATAGTGGGAAAATGTAGCTGTACTATCATGATACAAGGCTAACATATCCCTGATAGCCTATAGTGTGATTTGCACTATGAATGGACCTCGTTGAATGCTACATGAGGGTGCATAGAACAAGTTTGCACATAATTTGACCAAGTCGGGGCATGGATGCATAGATGGGACAATGAATTGTGCCAGTTGTGAAGTACATATCCTCATGGCAAATGTTTCATATTTCCCTAACTTTGATGTGCCCCTTCTCTAAGAGTTTTGCTACTAGCTCTCTAAAGAATTAGGTCTATGACACCATCTGAATAATCTTTTATTCTTTCTGGGTCACTTGCTTGACCAACTTCAGGAATCCTGGTCCATGGATAGGTCTTTAATGGTTGCATGGGAACTGAAGCATACGACTTACTTGCAAGAAAATTATCTAGAGATTCATACATCCCAGCTCCTTATTTTGAAGATTGTGCCCCTTCCATCTTTTGTATCTTTTCTTTGATAACTAGTATGAACTTTTTTAAAACAAAAAAACTTTTGCTAAAGCAAATTTACTAAGCACTAAAAAAATACAACTAGCAGAATATTTTCTCACAGAAGCAAGAATGTCTAAGAACTTGTAAGCTTTAACTCTTGCTAAGAGGTATTTATTGACCTATCAAGTCTCAAAATGGCATTAAACTCATATAACCATTAGCAAATCTTATTCAATCTTTATGGGACAACCAGGTAGACACATTATGCAAGTGGCAGTGCAAGGTACCTTGGGGATTTCTAAATATTTGGGAGACATTCAATGTATTGGAGAATTTTGAAAATTTTGAAAATTTTGAGCTGCCAATATTTAAAATAAAAGTGGGAAAACAAAAATGGGAAAACAAAGCAATATGGAAAGGGGAAATTATCTAACTATAATACATAGTATCTTTATCTCCCTCCTAGATGAAAAGAAGAATTTCTAAAGTCTCTTTCATGACAAGATGACTTATGTTGCTGGATAAGTGGTTAAATTAGATGTAGGTCAGATGGCTTGCTCTCTTTGTATGACACATTGATTGGCCTGAATTTGAATGAGTCTAAATCAAACATGCTTCCAACATACATAAGATTTTCTTGTCCTTGGAATCTTGTCGAATGCCAATTCTTGATACTAGCATGTCTTATCAAGAAATTAATGATTATTTGCTCATCAATAGAAGATCTTTGATATAGATCATTTATTGACTTATCCAATTTTGCCTTAAACTTAGGTTCTATTGCATGATCATCCTCTTTAATAACTTCAAAATTATGAACCTCTTGAAAGGATAATTCTGAAAGTTTGCAATAATTTTGCACATGTAATTGAGTCTCAATGTTGTTTTGTTCATGTATAACTAGCTCACAACTATCCTAAAAAATAGTATAACCTGACCTAATGATTTCAAACAAATCATTCAAATCATGATCAAGGAAATGTCCATACTCCTCCACATCATCTTGCAAAGTAAGAATAACATCAAAAATTATTTCTTCTTCACCAGAGATTAAGGCATACACTCGTGACATCTCACTCGAAATCTAGAATTCATGTTGAGAGACCCAAGGATCAATAGAAGAAGTATCTTTTGACTTTTCTTCCTTTAGAACATTTGGGATTTTATGATCTTCATCAATTATAATGTAAGTACCCAGACCAATAGAATCGTAATTTCCATATGGGTCACTTTGCATCATAGCTAATAAATTATCATTTTCTTCTTCTTGATTATGTCCATTCCATTCACCTAGCTCCTCAACAAAAACCCTTTCTTCTTTATTCATCATAGCATGAGATACCTCTAACTTTGCAGTTGGTTCATTGGTGATATGATCCTTATATAATGGCTCAAATAATATCTTCATCTTTGAACCATATTTGGTTCTTAAGATGAGGTGAGACCAATCAAGGGACATATATCCTCCTATCTTGGATGTAAAGTCTCTTGATAAACATAAGCCAAAAATAGGAGGTATATCTATCACTACTACATCTTGATTTACAATTATATTGGGACAAGTATATAATTATAATTGGAGTCATTTAATTCTCCCTATTGTTTGTACTACTTTGCAATCTAGCTGCATGACTCCTTTAGTGAGTGGTTCATACTTAATTTCTAAAGCATCAGCTATTTGCTTGGGCATTACTATAGTACTAGCCCCTAAATCAATCATTGCATTATGTAGCAGTTTCTTACCCACTATCAAAGTTAAATAGAAAGGATCCTGTTTGGATTTGCTTACCTCTACTGCATTATTCACTAGGGCTGTTGTCTGCAGATGAACTGTATCTTTGAGCTTTTCTTTTTCAGCAAGTCCTTTGATAACAGTACATTTGGGCACTACTTGGCCTTGTAGAGCTCTTTGTAGTAGTGTCTTCTATTTAGGAATATCCAATATATCCCATATTGATACTTATGCTGGAGTCTTCTTCAATTGATCCACCACATTTATTGGTCCCAGAGTCTGAGTTCTTTGAGAATAAGGATATCTTGTTTTTTCTTGAATTTGTGTAGGAATCACTTGATTCGGCACCAGTTGAGGCACTTCTTGTCTGACAGCTGTGTTTCTTTGTCCTTAAAATGGAGGATTCTCCATGACTTGACTATTTACAACCTCAGGCTATTCCACCATCCTTCTCTTTGATTTAGTGTAATAATCAAATTGCACCACTAGTTTCTTAGAGGTAGATGCTTCATTCAAGAAAATTGATTCTTCATCTTCAACCCATGAGAATAAAACATGTTCTAGGGCTATTTATTCCTCTTGTTGTAAGGACATCCCTTGAATTTGAGCCACTAGGATTGAATTTTGCATACCAAAAGATTGATAGGCTTGATTGTCACTGGAACTTGCAAACTGTCCATCCATTCTTCTTTGTTCTACCACCTTTTGTTGTAGATTACCCATAGGATAATTTCTAGGTATATGAGCATTATTGAAAGGAAAACACTCAGCATTAGTGTTATCTACATGGTTATTTTGCCTTGGAATAACCTCCCTATTTGAATTTTGAAGAATAGTCTATGAGGGTGTGGGGACTACAACTAACTGGTTTGCTGGCTGAGGGTTATTTTGTCTTAGAGGACCCTGGTATTGTTTGGCTGAGATGAAAATATATTTCCTTGATAGCCTTAATATGGAGGCCTAGGGAAAGTATTCTACTATCTTTTTATATTAATCAGCTCATTAGAAAATGTCCTCAAGATATTCTTGATATCATCAAGCTCAGATGACTGAGCATGAACAATTTCTTTAGCAGTTGGTTGAGGATATCTGTACATAGACATAGGTGGGGTTATATATTTAGGGGCTTCTTGAGGTAATGGCAAGGAAATTTCTGGGAACATTCGCATGGGTGGCCTTGGGGGTAGCTTTCCAACATCTATTAAATTATTTTTAGCTCTGACCGCATAATAAAAAGCCTCAAGCAAAGTGTGTCCTCCAAGTGATTAAATCATAACAGATATATCTAAATTCAAAGCCTTAAGATAAAATACTATAGCCATACCTGGTAATGGTCTAGCTATAGTAGGGATTCTTTCCCAAGTCTTTTGAAATCTAGAATTGAAGTCAGTCATGGCTTCTTATGGTGCCCTATGAATAGTAATTAATTGTCGTAATAAAGAAGACTTATCACCCTTCTCTTCGAATCTTTCAAAGAAAAGATCTCTAAGCTAATCCCATTTAGAGATGGAATTTGGGGTCAGGGACCGATACCATACTATAGCCTTCCCTTTAAATGAAGCTTCTAATAGTCTTATGGCCACATTTTGCTGTGTGAAAACATGTATAGCATAGACATTTAATACATCTTGCAGATGTTCTTCAGGTGTTTTAAATTCTTGCCCACTAAATTTGGTCAGAGCTTTTAAGGTATTCACTGGGATAGGGTCCCAAGTGGCTAGTTGTAATGGGAGAATCAATGGACTACTAGTGTTATAACATGCATAATTTCTTGAGGGTATAGGGGATCCCATATTTGCTCTTGGTATTGGTATAAATTGGTTGACTCTTCTTCTTGGACTAATTACCAAAGGTGTCAAAATAATACTTGGATTTATAGTAGATTGTGATCTGATTACTGGTCCATAGCTATGATTCCTCGTAGCTCTCTGGTTCATACGATCTTGAAAGGAACTTCAAGATTGGTCTCATCAAGCGTGCCAAAAAATGTTGATGTTTAAAATTGTGCTTGTTCTAAAACCAACAATGTGAAGTTTCAAGATGTGGGACTTGTGACTTGAAATAACCTCCAAATTTTTAAGAAGCTGGTCTCTTCTTTATATCAAGTGTATACTAGGAAAAGGGATATGAATTTTAACAGAGACACAAATGCAAGAAAGAAAATCTAACTATGGTGATGCACTTGAATGTAATTTGACCTTAATCCTAAGCACAGTGAGACTATATGTAAGATTTAATTACATTTAAGATCAAACAAGTGCATAATCAATGTAAAAGATGGAAACAATAGAAATAGAGACTCACAACATAGACTGCTTTTGCAGTGATACATAGAATATCAACAAAGGCATAGCGTTCAATCTTCTTATTTGAATTCTCCAGTCACATAAGAGGCATAGAAACATGCAAAGTTATATAAACCTTCCAACTCAAGAAAATGAAACAAAGGCAAATGACATTCCTAATCATAGCTCTAGAAAGTCTAAAACTATTGACAACACAACCTAGACTACTTTTGCAATGACATAGAAAGTATCAACCAAGGCATAAGATTCAATCTTCTCATTAATTCTCTACTCACATAAGAGGCATAAAAACACGCACAGTTACATAAACCTTCCAACTTAAGAAAATAGAACAAAGGCAAATGATATTCATAGTCATAGCTTTAGAAAGTCTAAACTATTGACAATATTTCTCTCAAAAAATTCTCTCTGGTATCTGATGATCATGCTTGGTGATCTCTGCACCCTTATTTATCACCTTGGATTCACTCCGAATTGTCTGCTTCTTCCCAATATAATGGCCCAACTGAAATCTAACCAAACTGGAAGTGTCTAATGGAAGATATTTCTTAGATTCTGAAATGTTCTATCTTCTGACAGTTTATTGGCTGAAATAGATCATAGGATATCCCTTCTTTTAAATGGAAGAGATACTTATCCAATTCCTTGAAAACCTTATTATTACTTAGGAGACACTAGAAAATGACACTTGGCATGTTTCATAGCACCTACTGAAGACACACGACACTTTTTGTGTAATTTATACTCCTTTTCTGTCTTTGCTTATGAGTGTTCCACCTTTGACACCTATCATAATTTGCTTCTTTGAAACCTTAACAACTTAACAGAAATAAGACCCACAACATTTCTTACCCGAGTAAATTTAAAAGGGACAGAAGGAGAGGTGGCAATCTCTGCTGCTTCATCAAAGGACACGTGGCAATCTCTGCTTTACTTATCTAGGGTTACGTGGTGGTCTCTACTTCTTTTAGATACCTTCTTAAAAACCTATAGAAGGTGACACATGGTGGTCTCTACTTTAATCTATTTATATTATAGAAACAATCGGGTCTCATTTCATATTTGCATGGATAGCGACACTTGGTAGCTTCTGCTTGCTTCAAAAACAAAACTTGAGACCCACCACAGTCTTTGCTATATTGGTGAAGTGAAATGAAGATAATTTAGATCTCAACACGTGGTGGCTTCTACTCTATCCTGCTGGGATACGTGGCATCTTCTATCACTTTTAGAAACACAAAATTGAGACCTTTCATGATTTCCACTTGGTGCTTTTTGCCTGATCTTGATACTTAGCTTTTGAAACCTTCAGCTGAAAAGAGATTTAGAATGTGGATGCTTATATGAAATGCTTGAAATGCAGATGTTGATATGAAACATGGATGCTGAGACTTGTGATGCTCCGTTGAGTTGCTATGAGGTACGTGGAAATCTCTATAGCCTTACTAAAATTATGAAAAGTGCCTCAGACAATGACACTTGGTAGCTTCTGTTTAACTTCAACACTTAGACAAAAATGAATCAAAAGGAAAATTAGTGCCTACGATCTATTTCAAAACTTTTCCATCTTGGATCAAGGTATGTGGGAACAAAATTTTGTAGTCCACAACTGAAAAATAGAATGAAACATAGAGGAAATCTTTACTCTACATTAGGCATAGACTTTAAAATTGGTGATTTTGTCCTTAAAGAGAACCAAAAGAATACCATTGTCAAAAATAAAATTGGATACACCCTTTCATCATTATTAAAAATTCTAGCATCAAAGCATATAGGTTCAATACACTAGATGGATATGAACTTGATGAGTCGATGAACATTATACACCTCAAGTGTTATTTTTCTTAAGTGACCTAGTGTATTGTCTATGAGGATCATTTAGAATTGTATGATATAATCATTCTTCCTTATACCATCTATCATTATACCACTCCTTTCCCATCAATTGAGTTGTTTTCTCCCTCCGTACCCAGCCCTAAGACCTTGGTTCCTTTCCATTGATTCCATTTCCTCTTTCATTAAGATGAATCTGATTCAATTTCAATAGTGGATTTAGTATTCCAAATAGATGTAGTATTTTGGAGTAATAAGATAGAAGTTTGGTACTTGCATCCTTCATTTATTTTTTCATTCTCTCTCAATATCTTGTTACTAATTATAACCACCTATGGGAAAATTAGTACCATTGAAATATGTCATTGTCTCCTAATTATAACTGCCAACATTATGGGTAACAATTGATAATCATGCCTTGACATACCAACTAGTCATTCCTATGCCATATTAAGCCATTTACCATCTTTGATTATTTTTTTTGAATTGGCTACTACACTAGTCTAATACCAACACTATAAGGTGAAACTATAGTGACTTGAGGTCCCATCCTAGATCTATGTAGGTAGTGCTTGATTCAAATTGAGGTCAGCTCAATGACCCTAATCCATTATCTCTTCATTTTATGAGTAATTTAAGCCATGCTCTCATCATTTTGTGAATAATTTAAGCAATGTTGTTATCATTTTATTATCAATTTAAGATACAATCTCATAGTTTTAAGAGCAATCATTCATGTTTTACACACTCACCATTTTATGAACAATATTTAAGTTTGAATGCTCTTACCATTTTGTGATCTTGGACCATTTAGTATCTCATCATTCTCGATCACGTTTAGATACTCCAAAAATCAAAAAATATTTGTAAAACCATTAATAATAAACAAAAACATTCACCACTTATTTGCCTCAAGGATTCTAGGAACCCTTACTAAGATAGAAGAAAATAATTCATCACTTAGTTTCCCCATCATTTTTGTCCTTTTATCCTATGCACTTGCCATTTTTCAAGACCATTCCTATTATTATATCACATCCATCATGTTTATTTTTCTTCCATTATGATTTTCTTCTCATTACCAAGGATAACTACATTTGTCCTAAAGTTTTTGTTGGATATTATGTCGATGGAAATATGTAGGTAGCATCCACTTACCTAGTGCATATGAAGACAACTTAGACACCCCATTCCTTTTATTCTATTCTACCATCTTGTTTGTTTCTTTAGATATCTCCTATTTTCTAGGGATAATATTCATCACATTATTTATACTAACATTAGGACTAATTGTTATTTATTTGTTTCTATTTTGATTGTTTATTTATTTACTTTCAACACTATTGATTTGATTTAGTCTATGTGCATTCATTAGATGATTCGTTCTGCACTTATTATTGAATCCATCCATATTCATATTTACACATTGTCATCATGGTTTTTATCATTGGTGGCTTGTTTTATATTGAGTATTGGATCTCAGGAGTCAGTCCTTGTGCATATATTAGCCCTAACCTCATGGTTTTCTATCATGAGGCCTTCTATCATATGCTATAGCAAAATTTAGCTTCTAAATATCTACTCAAAAATGGAAACATTGACATCTCCTTGGCATCAAAATTATTCACATCCTAATCTAATCCCAATCATATCCCAAATAGAGTAATTAAACAACAAATGAATTTCTACCTTTGTTAGTTTGGACAAGCATCACCCTACTATAAAGTTATCCCAATTCATCTTTATCCTCTATATCAAGTACCCACATCATATTTTCCATCACCATCTAATCAATCATGTTTTCAATAATTTAGGTCTAATTATTATAACCATTTATGGGAAAAGAATTATACACCATCCCACCTATATTTCTCAATGATTATAACCATGTTTGGGAAAATCATTATGTTATCATCAAATTTACTTTATTTTACCCAAATAGGTGCATGCTTTTATCTTTTTTGTCTATCCTAGCTAGGGTAGCTCCATATTCTTAATGATTATAACCAACTTTTAGAAAATCATTGTGTTATCATATCATGTTGCCACCAACGAGTTATAATGCTTATAACCACCTTTGGGAAAACCTTTTTACACCATCCCACTTATATTCTTAGTGATTTTGATTAATTTTTCACAATCATTATATTTTCACCACATAAGCTTTATATGTTTGGTCCCCTCATCTCATTTATTTCTTTTTGAGGGACTATTTTTCAACCTCCTTGTGCCAATCATTCTCTCGAGGGGGTAGCATACAATTCATCCATTGTCATTAAAATTATAGGGATAAAGGACCTTTTCATTATTTTAGAATATGTTAACATGCTTATATTTTCAACACCTTCCCAAATAGGGGAAAACTTTAGACACCTAAAAGTGGCCACCAATAACACCTGACCAAGTTTTAAACCAATTTATAGCAAATATCACAATTTGGCCTAAAAACACTAAAACATGCTACATGATTTGAATCTATCATATATGAGTGTTGATTTTGGCCAATGTATCCCTAAATGGGGTAATGTTTTTTATGAGATAGATAACTTTTATTAGATCATTTTGAGTCAAAATGAGTTTTTGCACTTGGGTCTTTTGGATTGCTCTTTTATACCAAATTTATTACACGAGATGAGTGCCCTTATTATTTTGTGTTGGTAACATCCTAAATGGGATGACAAATCCAATGCATCTAAAATCACCTTCTAATTGTAATCCAATCAAATTTTTATCCAATAATAAGACGTTTTGACTAATTTGATTTATTTGAGCACCAATTTCTAAGATTTATACCAAAATTGATAAATCATGTTTAAGACTAATTAATTTGAATCAAGAGCTTAAGTTAATTTTCCATGAAAATTATTGAATATTTCATTAATGGAAATTGGTTTCTAATATTTTCATCATCAGGTAAGCTCATTTATAGTATGGCATCCATAAGCCATAATTTTAACAAATATATAGTTATGCCCTACCATGCCTCTCTATTCTAAATATTTATGAGGGCATTTATTGATTTTAGCCTCTAAAATTGAATATATTATTAGCCACACATATTAATCTAGAGATGGACCATTCAGGTTGATTCTGATCAAATGAGAAAATCTATAAATATGACTCACACTCATAAGTTTAAGTTCTCTCAAGACAAAGTTACCATGACCAAATAACTTCAATCCATATCTTGATGTAGTGTTATTATGCCCAAATATTCAACCAAGCCATTATAAACCAATCTAAATCAATTAAAAAAGATGGTGCCAAGAGGAGGTGAAGATATCCAAAGATCCATTGTTAAAGACCTTTAAAGTAGAAACTGAGCAAGCCACTCTATGAATCATTTGGAAGATCTAAGGAAGGTGAAAGAATGATTCTTTCATGTTTTACTTTTTGTTTTCATTTGAATGTTTGTTACTAATCTCCCCCTATTATCTAATCCTAGAGATGTCAAGTTTTCTATTGTGTTTCTTTTATTTTGATTTCATTATGAAACTAACACTTAATCTAACCCCTCTCTTGAGTTAAATTCCTAGATCACAAGGAGTAAGTTAGAAAGGTGGTGTAGGCTGAGTAGATGGTGATTGCATTATTTGGACATGATGTGATTATGCTACTCCATTCCATAAAACATTCTTTTTGTGATGGAATTGATTTGGTTTATCATTGTTATTGGCCTATTTTGGTTGTGATGCTTGTACTTGGGCTGGATGTGGATGTGGATTTTTGACACTATTATGGTTTTAATTTTGGGCCATTATTCTAATTTGATGAGGTTAATTTAATGATCCCCTTGTTGATGAGGTATCTTTTAATTAACAAATATTTGTTAATGATCATTTTGAACATGTGTACACAATAAAAGTCCAAATTTTAAGATATCTCATTGTGTAGATTTTTGGTTAACATAGTAAAGAGTTGTTTATCTGGTAGACTATGGGTGAATCAACTTACAAGTGTTCTCCATCACTACAAATATCTTTCAAATCTTTCACCAAGTTTCTATTTCTCTTGTGATAAGTCTACCAATAAAATATCATGCTTAATATTATAAGAGAAGTGTTGTATGAACTTGTCTAAAATATATCCAAAATTAGATACTAAATTTATGGGCAAGTTTAGGAACCATTTAAATGCTTGCCCCTCTAGGCTTCATGGAAATAATAACAAAAGATAAATGTCACTATAGGCCACTTGTTGTCATGCAATAAAAAATTCCATCAGATGGGCCTTGGGGTCACCTTTCCCCTTATATTTGTCAAACTTTAATGGATCGTACCCTATAGGAAATGTTATCTTTAAGTACTACATATTAAAAGGATATGAACACACATCATCTAACTTGAACTTTTTGGTTTGTTTTCCTACTTGAATGAGGGAAATTGTATCTTTAATTTATTGTAGCTCCTGTGTAAGGATACTAGTGAGATAATTGGCATGTTGAGGTGGAGGATATGTAGTTGTAAGTGGATTAATTTGACAAAATTATTGTGGAGGTATTTATTAGGAAATGTTGGATTGGCTAGGAAATGGATAATGAATATGAATTTGTGGATTAAGGTGCAATTATTGAAATTGAACTAATGGTTGTGTGATGTTCCAATTACGGTTAGGTATGTAGGTCTAATTTTGGGAACACTATAGTTGGGATGGAGGTATATGGCCATACTATGCCTATTGAGGTTTAATAGGTATCTGTTGTTGATTAGTCATACCTTAATGATTGAGATAAACTTATGACCCAAGACTCAATTTTTGAACTTGTGGCACATTTTGGACAAAAGACAATTATTTCCTAGAAGGTACTTGAGTAATATTAAAACCTCTTTATTGTGTTAATCCTAGTTGGGAAGCAGAAGCATGTTGGATATTTGACATATGTTATTGACTACCACTTGTACATTTTTGGTTAAACATCATTTAGTTTTGGATAGACATGTTAGTCTATGATGGTAGAGGTATGTTTGTTGTTACTTGGTGAGGTAGAACATTGGTTTACCCTTATTGAGGTGGAAATATGTTTTACATTTACTACATGGGTTGATTAATGGTGCTTACTATTGTGGAATATTACTCATCACCTATTGGGAAGGAGTAAGATTCATCACATTCTATTGTGGTATGACACTTGTTGTTAGCTGATTACTTAATCCTTATTGATGGGTGCTAGAAAAAGTAGCTAGTTAAAGATTAGAAGTAGCTGGTTGAGGTTGGGACATATGAAATCCTATTCCATGAGTTTGTGAACCACTAATAGTGCTAGTTAAAGGCACATTTTGTTGTTGACTATATGTTTGTGCTTTAACACTACTTTACTTTAGATTGGACATTACTTGCATATTATCCACTACATTTTATCACTGTTATGCATATAATTAGAAGACACTTCCTCTATGGTTGGGCTATTAAACATGTTGTCAATCAAAGTGTTCTATGTAAGTGGGTAAAAACCATTAATTTCTTGACCTGTCAACTCAAATAAAACTCTTGTTGAAGGGAGTGACTAAATAATAAGTGCATTTGACATGGTCATTTGATTAAATTTACATGTTAGGTTTTGATATTCATGGTATACTAGCTACATTTGTATGAATTAGTCCTCCATGAGACCTCTTTGTGTGAAAAACATACATGGATCTTGATATAGCATTGGTATTATGGCATTAGGGTTTCTAGAAGAGGCATGATCATTGTTCAAATTATAAAACATGTTATAAGGTCCTCTTTGTAAATGTGGAAAATTATCATGCCCTACCCTTATGACTATATTAGGATAACAAGACAATGGATGGTCTAATAATAAGGTTATTGTTGAGCATTTTTTACAATTAAAGGTACACTAGCCAAATATTAAGTTGTCTACTCTTGGTATTGCTATGCGTATAGAGGTGTGATAACTAAATAATCAACCAAAAGATCTTGAATTTGTTCCCCTTTTTGAGTGTTGAAAGGTGGATAAGTATCTTTATCCTAAATAACATCATCTCCATAAGGGTCTTGAACAAAGTTCTCTTGTGTGATAACATTCCCATATCCTAAATTATACATGGCTCCATTATGTGTATAGTGAGACATGGTCAAATCAAATGTAAATATTTCATGATAAGATGGGTTAGAGTTATACAGACTCTTAAACATTATGTTTGAAAATAAGAAAGGTTCAACTAGGTCTAACTTGGTCAAAGGTGGAGTTGTATCTCCAAAAGGTCTATGTTAAGTTTTTGTAAAATTAGTATAACGTCAAATGTCTAATGTTAAATGTCTCACACAAATTAGGTCAAGTATATGAACTAAAAATAAGATGCCAAAGTCTAGGTTCAAATATCTTCCAAATATGTATAAATTAGGATAGGGAAGTGTTTCTAGGTCTTTTGTCCAAAATTAGAGTCAAAATCTAGGCTCAAACATGTTATGCTAGGAATTTTGTCCAAACTCAGAGTCAAAATATACACTTGAAACAAAGGATGATTAATCTAAAAAACTTGAAACACTTTGGTAAGGAGTAGGCACTTGATTCTAGACATAAAAATTATCAAATTGGTATAAAATACTTTTAAAAAAGAAATTTGAAGATGTACCAATTTTTAGGAATTAAGGCACAAATAATATAGTTTTTTATTTTTGTGTCAAAAAGTAACCTAAGTTATGTAACTCAAAAGAGAAATATATGTGTATTAGCCCCTATATGTTGAGGCCTAAATAGAAATAAATCATATTTTGGATTTGAACTTGGAAAAGTTAGTTGAAGAGTCAAATTAAGAAAACTTAGGCTTTAATGACTAACATGCTAGGCAAATTTGAATGGCATAACAATGCTAAAAGAAAGATACATCAAGGTAGATGTGATCTATTTAAATAATGATGATTTGGATAAGACACAAGACAATTCCTTTGAAATAATTTATGTAGCGTAAATATGTTATCACTCATAAAAGATGTAAACAACGTTTTATTTCAAATACTTATAAGGCATGAAACTTGAATTGATTTGGGTGGTATAATGTTACCCATCTCAATCAAGTGCCACACTCAATGTTTTGACACAAAATTTTTCTAGGTTATATCAAGGTTTCAAATGGATTGTATAATGCCTCCTTAAGCAATGGAGTTATGTGGACGAAAAAACTCATTTAAGACATGGTTTAAACAACAAGTTTTAGACCCAACACACCAAGAAAAAATGACAAAGTACAAATAAGTATATCATCTGAATTCCTATCAAGGTGTGGTAAAGTGGGGTTGAATAAAACTAATTTGTTTTCAATCATATAAATTGATCCCATGTGCATACACTTTCATATATACATATAAGAGAATCAACACATCAATTGAGTCCATGTTAGTTAGCTTATTATAAAAAGGTCTTGTGCTTTTCAAAACCACTACATCTGTCACTTGCTAAGTGCAGTGCAATGTCCATATTGATCATATATCCCTAGCTTAACATGCCACTAACAAAGATGGTTTAACTACTCAAACCATCATCCTAGTGGGGCAATCCAAATTTGTATACCCCCCATAGAGATGAGTTAAATATGATGCTGAGATATGAAGCCCTTGGTCAAAGATTCCCTATAGAACCTCTGGCAAGTAATGATGTCCCCCTCATAAGACAAAATACATGAAATAAAATATAATTAAAAAGGCGTTATAGGTTGTTTTTAGATCACCCAAACCATGTAGGTTTTTAGGAGAGCCTAGACAACTTATTTTTTATGCCTTTGGAATAAGGTACAATTTACAATGAAAATGGCACTTTTGATCCCATAAGTTCCCTATAGATGATGAGGGGACAACATACATGCACAAATTACTTTTTGCTCAAATAATTTTAACCAAGTAATGATAGATTACTTATACAAAACAAAACTTTAAAGTGAGTTTGGTTTTAAAGCACCAAATTAAAATTGTTTGGTGGTGTTATTTGGCCACTTGGCCTTAAGTTGCAAAATGTTTGAAAAATAATCACAAAACATTCAACATAAACATTCAATTTTTCCTTTTAAATCACCAATTTTAAATCCCTAAAAGAAAGTTAGTTATTTTTAAGCACCAAAAATAAATTTTCAAGACTTGGGAATAATTTTAATCACTAAAAATAAAATGTTTCTAAGACTTAACCAATCCTATATTATTTTTAAGCATCAATATCCAAATATGTGAGATTTGACATGTTCATTTTAGGACCCAAATTTAAATGTGGATGATTATACTAAGTTCCTTTTAGAACCCAAATTGAAATGTGTGAATATTTAAAAAATCTAATCATATCTTTAAACCAATCCTTTGACTTGCAAATGTTAGATTATAACCCCTAATTTGAATCACTTTCTTGATTGATCAAATGATGTTTGAATTTTAGCTCTTTGGTTTGGATTTAATTTCACATAGTGACCATTAGTGGTCATAGATAACCATCAATGGTTTAGGAAACCATCATCAATCAGTTAAGAGATAGACATTGATAGTCGAGTAGAATCACCATCGGTTGATAAAAGACCATTAGTGATGAATTGTGATTACAAGGGCAAAAACATTATGCTTGAAAATGTTTATTAGGGTAAAATTTATAGAATTTAAGCTTTTGGATCAAAACTAGAGACTTAAAAAATCCAAATTATTAGAAATAAACTTGAATAAAGCTAAAAATGAAAATTTTAGGTTGTATTTCCCCTAAAACCCAACCCTTCATGGTTATAACTAATCATCGACAGTCACACAAAACTATCAATAATCACTATGTAACCTATGTGTGAACAAAAAACTTAAGAGAAATATCATAAAATTGATGTTTAAGGACTTTTCAATGATAAATAGAAATTTAAAATTGTTAAAGTGTCTTCCTTATTTAAATGGACTCAATGAATCCCATCAGGTATGCCATTTGTGAACATATGAATCTAATAAGGGGTGATTAGTATCATGTTAGTAGATAAAATCAAATTAAAAAACACACTAATGGACTAATGATGTAGGGACATCATAAAATTATTCCAGTTTTAATTCAGAAGGATGGTTTTTCATGTGTTGTGTCAAGTTGATAAGAGTCATGAATTGTAAGCCAAATTTGAATTTTATTTTAAAAACTAGTTTCCCTCCCTTTTTCTAATTTAAATTTTCAAAATTATAATGAGAGTATAATTATGTGTTTGAAGTCTACAAGGTCATGTAAGGGAAAACATTGTGTAAAGGAGTTGTAGATGTCATACTAGAAGAATATGATTAAGGTGGTAATTAGGGAGTCCACCACCCTACATGGGTCTAGAGGTTGTTAGAGATTTATTGAATCGAGAAATGGTTATAATTATTGTTAAGAATCTAAGTGTGTGATTGGAAACTATATAGAGTTTGTGGTTTGAGGTAGAAAATTAGTAATTAGGAGTTAGACATCAGTCTGTTAAGGCTTTTGAAATACAAAGGCATGAAGGAGAATTGGACTATGTGGGACCTCTATATTCTAACTTGAAAATATAACTATTGATGAATATATACATAAAATAAATTAAATATAAACAATTTTAAGTGATTTATTTGATGTTATATATTTTATTATTTAATAGACATAAATGATGTATGAAAGGTCCTTAAGACCTTGAAGAATAAGATCTCTGTTGTATAGGGAATAAAATATGGTGACTACAATTTTAAACATAATTTTTTTGTGTTTGATCATTGGAATTTTTTAATAATAGGTAAAAATGTGATTTTAAATATTGGAATTCAATTATATGGTGTGTTAAGGTAGATGAACATCTAGGCTGCCTTTAATAGTCTAAGATACAAGAATGTAGACTATGTATGTTCTACTTTTGAAATATTGTCAAGTATCCAAGTATGATTTGTATTAAAAATTTCAAGATGGAAATTCTCATAGAGTAAATACCATTTTAAATTAAGAAATAAATAACTAAAAAGTTGGAGGAAGGTTCAATAATTGTTAGGTAAGTATCATACTTTCATATCCTTGTTTAATACATTCACAAATAGACTATGTACAAAAATTGGTGAGATTCCTAGTTTTAATTGTGATTTAAGGATAGAAAAAAGACTTGAGGTATATAAAGGTTGAAAATAATTATATATATATCTTCATATTTTATTTGGAAACCTATTTGTGGACCAAGAACTTCAACTCCATGTTTACATACCCTGTGTTATGTAACTGTGTGCATAGACTGTTAAGGATTTTGTTTGAAAGGATGAACAAAGGAGTAATTCAGGTGAGAAATAGACTTGGTTAGGTTTGGATACATATTATAGACCTTCAAAATCTTACAATATATTTTTAAACCTTTTATAAAGCAAATCTTATCTTTTTGTGTACTCTCGAGCTCTTACAGGGCCTGTAAACCCTAAAACTAGGGTTTTGATGATTTCTATAGAATCCACTAGTGAAAGTTTGAAAACATTTATATTTTTTTAATTTTTTAGGGCCCTTTAAATTATTTTTAATATTTTTTTGTGATTTATTATGGTTTCATACCATTTTTAGACATTATTTGTAAGCAGTGTCTTGAAAGGCCTAATAGCTCTAAATAGGGAAGAAAAAGAGGCTAGTAAGGTGGTATAGGAAATGAATTAAATGGTATTAATAAATTAAGTCATTTTTACAATGTCTGACCATATGAATATTCATTAACATAAATTTAATAAAAAAGGCTACTAGCCCTGTATGCTAAAATTTACAGAGTTGTAAGAAATGTGGATAATGCAATGAAGGGTTATTAGAGATAAATAAAGAGTCTAATAAGAGTAAAATGAATATGAAATTGATGTGTTGAAATTTATTGGGGGTCATAATTAAATAATTACTTGGTTTTAAACTAAATAAATACTTAAGCCTAGAGGAGGCTAATCTATGAGTTTGTTTGAAAAGGAATACATGAAATGAAGAGTATGAATTATATGTTGAGATTAAATTTTGTGTAGGCCCCAAAGATAGAGAATAAGATATTTTATAGTTTCTTAGTTTGAACATATAAGGGAATGATATTAAAGATATAATATAAGGAGAATATTGATAGAAAGAGTTAATGAATGTTAGTGAAGGATCATAGAAGGAGTAGAGTATGAGAGATAGCTCTACATCATTTGGTATTAGATCCATCTAGATGCTCTTGGAATAGTTATATATAGGTATGAACATGGTGATTATATTTTTCATAGTGCATGTTGCATGATTCACCAAGAATGTGTAGGTAAGAAAAGAAGGAGGTAGTTTGTAAAGAACCTTGTTGAAAGACAACATTTAGACAAGATATAAAGAGAAGGTATGATATTTTATGGTTGATTATTTAGTTTGGATACAATGTTGATGTTATGTGATAGGTGAGGAAAGAAAATAAGTTAATAGTGTGGTAGTAGGCCTTGAATTAAGAGAGATATTAACAATCTCAAGAGAGATAAACTCATAAATAGAGCTTAGGAAAGTGAAGATAGTCCTAGTGTGAAGGACAAGAGGTGTAAATGACTTAGTGAGGTCTAAAAGGGTTCCAATAAAATGGTCCAAGTGAGGCCAATAAGAGAGAGAGAGAGAGAGAGAGAGAGAGAGAGAGAGAGAGAGAGAGAGAGAGAGAGAGAGAGAGAGAGAGAGAGAGAGAGAGAGAGAGAGAGAGAGAGAGAATATGTACCCAAGTGAAGTACTAAAGATGAAAATGAAAGGAGAGGTAGAAAGGAAAATGAAAAACAAGGTGAAATCAAAATTCCACAATGAGAGAATAATAGAGATAAAGATAAAAGAAATGAAAGATGCATTAGCAAGGATGGAATGAAAGTTAGTGTAGATCTAAAATGTGTATAGTTTGAAGTGTATAATCAAGATCAACAAAAGAGTCAAGTGAAACTTTATAGAAAGAATGCAAGAATGAGAGAATGAACAAAAAATGGAATGTGTGAAAAAAAAATGGAAGGAGATGGTCAAAAAATTGAAGTTTATGGAGTAGAGAGAGGCAATTAAGCCTCAAAAGTTTTAGTCTAACATTAATTTGTCATGTTTTAATGCAAGTGAGGTTATGGGAATTGAATAGTATGATTGGGATGAAGACATTGATTGGAAAATAGTACATAATGAAGAAGTTGATGAATGCAAAAGTGAAGGTACAACTAAAGATGAGGTGATTTTCTACCCTGAAGATGGTGAATTATTTGATAAATAAGAGTGGTGATGTGAGAAACAAATAATAGGTAATGAATTGAATGTAATTTTTGATGAACGCTTTGAATATGAAGATGATATCTTATATAAACATATAAAAGGTTTTTCTTAGGAGTTCATTGGATCAGTTAAGAAGAAAGAAGAACATGAAGTGCTTCAGGAAAAGAATGAATAGGTCAAGAATGATGTGACTGATTTACCATTCTGTGAAGATAAGATGCAAGGTAATGGGTTGGCTGATCAGATAGTCAAAAAGGACTAGATGTAGTAGAAAATAGTATGATAGAGGATGTTTCCAAAAAGAATGTGGGCAAGCATGAGGCATTCAAATGGTCACTAAGGAAGGAAGAGAGTATGATATGGAATAGGTATGTTGATGAAGAGGTAGAAAAAAAACTATTAGAGGAAGTAATAGATAAAAAATGGAAATTCATTATAAATGCCATTGAAAATTGAAGAGGATTATGAAATAAATCAAAAAAAGAATATTAATTATAGGTATAAACAACAGTATGAGAAGCAATATAAGAAATAACAAAGGATACCATGGATGAGGAAGTAGAGGCATATGTTTGGCAATCAAGAGCACACACATTTGTATGATAATTTGAATAAAGATGACTAAAATTTTATCCCATTAGGATTATGATATAGAGAAATCTTCTAATTATCATGCTTTTGATGTATAATGATGGTTAAGTGTTTCAAGTGTAGTGTCCAGTTGATAACAATCATGAATTCTAAGTTGAATTTGAATTTGAGTCTAAAAACTAGTTTTTCACCTTTTTGTATAATTCGAATTTTCAAAATTGTAATAAGAGTCAAATGATGTGTTTTAAGTCTAAAATGGAATGTAAGGGACATGATTGTGTAATGGATTTCCATAAGTCATACTAGAAGAATAGGACTAAAGTAACAATTAGGGAGTTCACCACCCTACATGGGTCTATAGGTTGTTAGAGGTTTATTGAATCAAGAAATTGTTATAGGTATTTTTAAAAATCTATGTTTGTGATATTAAACTATATAGAGTGTGTGGTTCAAGGTAAAAAGTTAGTAATTAGGAGTTAGACATCAGTCTGGTAAGGTTTTTGAAATATAGAGGCATGGAGGAGAATTAGACTATGTGGGACATCTATATTCTAACTTGAAGATAGAATATTGATGAATATATACATCAAATAAATTAAATATACAAAAGTTTAATTTATTTATTTGATTTTTCATATTTTATTATTTCATGGACATAAATGATGTATGAAAGGTTCTTAAGACCTTGAAGAATAAGAGCTCTATTATATAGGGAATAAAATATAGTGACTATAGTTTTAAATACAAATTATTTTTGTTTGATCATTATAATTGTTTATTAATATGTAAAAATGTGAGTGTAAATATTTAAATTCACTTATATGGTGTGTAAGGTAGATGAACATCTAAGTTGCCTTTAATAGTCCAAGATGCAAGAATGTAGACTATGTGGTCTACTTTTGAAATATTGTCAAGTATCCAAGTATTATTTTTATTAATAATTTAAAGATTAAAGTTATCAAAAAGTAAATACAATGTAAAATTAATCAAAAAATAACTAATAACTATTAGGTAAGTATCATACTTTCATATCCCTATTTAGTATAGTCAGAAATAGACTATGTACAAAAATTGGTGATATTCCCTATTTTAATTATAATTTAAGGGTATACCAAAGAATTGAGGTGTATAAATGTTTAAAATACTTATAAATACCTTCATATGTGCTTTTTAAACCTTTTTGTGGACCAATAACTTCAACTGCATGTCTACATACCCTTTGTTATGTAATTGTGTGCATAGATTGTCAAGGATTTTGATTGAAAGGATGAATAGAGGATTATTTAAGGTGAGAAATTAACTTTTTAAAGTTTGGATACATTTTTAAAAATATCATAATATTAAAAAAACTTATTGAAACCTTTTATAAATAAAATTTGAGCCTTTTGTGTACTCTCAGGCTCTTATAGGGCCCGCAAACACTAAAACTAAGGTTTTGATTATTTATAGAGAATCCATCAATGAAAGTTTATAAAAATATATATTTATTTAATTTTTATGTTATTTTAAATTATTTTTAATATTTTTATGTGATTGAGTATATTTATATACCATTTGTAGACATTGTTTGTAGGAAGGGTCCTAAAAGGCCTAATAGCTCTAAACATGAAATGAAAAGAGGTTAGTAAAGTGGTCTAGGAAATGAATTAAGGATTTCAACTTTTATGAAAATGAGAATGTGATAGTGTATCAATAAATAAATTAATTTTTCCAATGTGTGACCATATGTATCCATATTAACATAAATTAAATAAAAAAAAGATAATAGCCCTATATTCTAAAATTTGTAGAGTTGTAAGGAAGATGGATAATGAAATCAATGGTTGTTTGAGATGAATAAATATTATAATAAGAGGTTAGTGTATATAAAATTTATGTGTTGAAACTTATTTTGGGTCCTATTTCAATAATTAAGTGGATCTGAACTAAAGAAAGCCTTAAGCTTAGAGGAAACGGCTCTTTGAGTTTTTGTGAAAAGGAATACAAGGAATGAAGAGTATGAATTGTATGTTGATATTTCATTGTGTGCATGCCCTAAAGATAAATAATAAGAGATTTTAGAGTTTATTAGATTATAAAAATAAAAGAGAATGATATTGAACTTTTCATAAAAGGAGAATATTGATAGCAAGAGTTAGTGAATGCAAATGAAGGATCATAAAAAGAGCAGAGTATGATAGATAAATATACATCAAAAAACACATTAAGCCTAGATATTAGGGGGAGATCAGTGAATAAAAACCATTGAAAAAAAATATATGAAAAAAAAAATAAAAATAAAAAAAAATCTTATCTTCCTTGAATGCTCTAAGAGATCTCTTCATTGGCTTGCTTGGATTATGTTCAAGAATTTATGGCAATGGAGCTTGGTTATCTCCTTCTCTCCTTGGTACCATTGTATTTTTGGATTTGGATTATAAATATTGACTCAATATCTTGACAAAATAACATGATATCAATATATCTTTGAAATCATTTGTGCATTATAACTTTGGCTTATGAGAGCTTTAAATTATGAGTGTGAAGACTTTTATTTATAGATTTTCCAAATGGGATAGGATCAACCATGACCATAAATATAAATATTAATATGTGTGTCCATGAATTAATCTAATTATGTAAATAAAATACTTAAATATCCTCATCATGATTTGAGAATAAGGGGAATTAATGAGGTATGAGAGGGCTCAATCATATATTTTCTACATCTATGGCCTATGTATGCCACCTCAAAAAATGATGTCATATGATGATGTAAATATTAGAAAATAATTTACAATAAGTAAAAATTCAATAAGTTCCATGTAATTATTACTTAATTTTATAATTTAGTTTAATTTTCCTAAGTAAGATTTAACAATTTTAGCGCAATTCTTTGGAAATTGGTGCAAAAATTAATCAAACTAGTCTAAATGTCATATAATTGGGTCAAAATTTGAGTGGAATGGAATTATAAGATGATGTTAGTTACATATGGACCAATATCATATATAAGATGTTATTGACATAAAATAACACATGCATATGTCATATGATTTTGAATTAGGGGAATTTAGTGGTTTAGAGTGTCAAATTATATTTTTGGCATTTTCCCTCAAAATGATCTGGGAAGAAATAATAATCACATAAAATGAATTTCCCTATTTAGGTATACTTTACCCTAAATTGGCACTTGCATATGAAAATTTCAAACTATTTAGCATTTTTTAGTGATTTTAGCCCAAATTGTGATGTTTGGTAGAAATTGGTCTGAAGCTTGGTCGAATGTCATTGGTGGCCACTTTTAGGTGTCTATAATTAAAATTTATATTATTTAGGAATAAATTTATTGTATATTTGATGGATCTAAGATACTTTAACAATGGCATGTCCAATAATATGCCAAATACATCTGAACTAGGTACTACTAGAAACCAAGTGGGTATGTGTGCTAGTCATACCTATAATAGAAGTACTATATCCATAATGGAGCTCTGAAAGTGGACACTAAAAAATATAATAATTGTATATTTAAGGAATATATACTACTTTGTGCAGAACATGTGATGTAAGATTTTCATGGTGCTCATGATTATGCTTGACCCATTGTCAACCATGACACTATGAATAGGATGGTGGTCTATATATTCTCATATGAAGAGTGAATTCAAATCTATGTCATCATCCATAATATTCTACTTTGAAAATGTGATATGTGGTCTAAGTGGAACTTTAGTTTGATACATGTGAATAATATTATGGAGGGGATGTGTCTCCTTTGTAATTGTGTGATAGGAAGCTGGTGGTGGATGATCTTGGTATGTATAATGAACACCTGATGTTCCCCTAGATAATTATTTGCTATTTTGGTGCATTGGTTGGTGTTCCCACATCAATAATGTTTACCTCAATGAGATCATGTATCTTGTGCTCTAGGCTAATGCATTTGTTTGTGGTGTGGCCCAGTTCCCTATGATACTTGTATAGTGCATTTAAATCATAACTATTTGTGAGATGCCATGTCATATCAATCTATATAATAGAATAGAGAGATATGAAATTTCATTCCAGTAGTTGTTGTAGAAATCATGTTGGTGAGTTTAGTAGATTAATGAACACTCAGCATTGAAGAACTAATAAAATCAATCTAGGAGAAGGATCTAAAGTTGTGTTGACTATTATATTTTCATATGTTTTATTTTATATGGTCCTAAACTCATATTGAGGTTTTATTTAAATATTAATACTTAAATCTGATCCATTTTTATATTTGTGTTTTCCCATTATGAAGAGCTTAACCTCTTATTCCTTAACTATGTGGCACATATATGTAAATATGGGAAACTTATTGAATAATATAGCTTCATTAAGTGATATTAATAGAATCTATTTGAATATATATTGATTTTCTTTATCTACCATGGGGATAGTCAATTTTGATAAATTTGTCTTGTACTGTAAGACATAATTGGTTATGGGTTCATTTGACTTTTTCTTGAGTTTTAAAACTTGTGCATATGATATCTTATCACTGATGTTGATAGGGAAGTGTTATAGGAACATATTTTCTAAAGGATTAAATTCCATAATATATTGGTTTGGAAAATCATAGAATCACAATAAGGCATAATCCTTGAGGTTGTGTCAAAATAGATTTGTAATAAGCCAATCATTATACACATAATCCAAGCATGTTTTGTGAAAGGATCAAAGGTGATGCTCTAGGTCACCATTGAAATCATATAATATAAGCTTTGGTGCTACAAATATGGGTGGAAAAGGAGTTATCACAATGTGATGTGCCAATAGTGTATGTAATAGAATGTTGGAATACAAGGTGTGTAAAGTCTTAGTTATTCTTTTATTAAGATAAAACACCTTAGATTGTATAGAAAAACCCTACTGCTTTAGGGATTTCACATCAAGAGGAGAAAAAATAGACACAAGTGGATTAGTTTCCATTGATGGTCAAATAACAAGTTTTAGTTGTGCTATTTGGGTTAGTTGAGTGTGTCCCATTGAAGGTGTAACAATATCATTAAGTAGAGAGGTAGAAGATTGACCATTGTTTTTTTTATTTTTTATTTCTAATATGGTCTATAAATTTTGTGCATGAACGTTGGGTTGTTCCGTAATTATATCTCAAAAGCCTTGTAATACCACAGCTTTGTTAACAAGTATATCATTATCATTAAGTGGAAGTAGTGTGTCTTGATCCTCAATATGGACCTGATCTTATTCCTGATAATATTGATCATGCTTGGATGTATTTTCATTGAATTCCACATAATTTGGATGTGAATGATTCATATTTGGATTTTAATAGGTTCTTTATCCTTATTATAGGGTCAAATAGATGGTATCTAAATATGATCTATATGATTACCACCTAGTTTATCACTTCGTCTTAAAGGAAGAGTGATAGATTTTTAGGATGACATATAGAACATAAATTGAAGTAGAGGTAGTAAAAGAGAATATATAAATATATAAATATTGAATAATTAATATAAGCTAATGAAAATAGGAAGAAAAAGGATATAAACCCTTAGAGCATTTACGGTTAGGGTTTTGGAAGCTAGGGGTTTTTTCAATAATTTAAATTAAATGTAAAATAAATTAAAACCCTAATGTAAAATTGAATTTACTTATCTAGGATGTTAGAATAAAATCACGAAATCATAAAACTATAGCCATAAATTTATTACACAAAAATAAGAATTAATGCAATCTAGGGTTTTATGTAATGCTCAAAGTAAGATAGGTTCACCAAATGATTTAACCTTTTAGGGTTTTACAAATGTAATTACCTATGTCTGGTCAAGGGTATAAAATGTCTAAATTAATTAAATAAATTGTAATAATTAACCTAATAATTTTAAAATGAATTTGACCTTAATTGAATTTATAATAATAGCAATAAATAAGGAGAAATATAGACTTAGATGAAAATATACTGTCAAGGATGATTTGGGTTCTAAAATTGGAGATTTGAGTATCTCTAAGTGTCAAAAACAAGATTATGATATTCATTGATTCCTTGGACAATAAAACCCAATTTTGATGGTAGTGTTATATGTGTGTAGTTTCCACAATGTGTCTCTAATCCTCTTTATGGGATTAATATTATTTTTGGGGAACACCTGTACATGTGTCTGTGTGTTATTTTTATCTAAAACTATGACCTATAGATATGTATTGTACCTATAACGCTTGATTTTGTGTGTAAAACATAGTTCTATTTTCAAGTGTGATATGACCAAGATTTAAGTGTGTTAGTAGGATGGAGTAGACATCCTCAACACCTCACTATGTAGATAGTTGCTTACATATCAATACTCTAAAGATGGATAATGTTTGATGTAGTTATCCCACATAGTGCTTGATTTATGTGGAAGTGAATTCTATAATGAGAGTGGCCCTAGATGCATTTAATGTGCTTGATATTTTGAATGCTTGAAAACTATACTTAAGGTTGTTATAGATGGAAATATGTAGAAAGTAAGGCTGAATAGAGATAATATACCTTGATTTTACACAACTTTGTCTTGGTTTGAATAGATTTTCCATATATTTTCCATCCAGTGAATAAAGGTGGATTATACTTGTGTTTATAGGGTTATGTTACTTGTGTGGATAATAAAATGAGATTTATTTGACTTTATGAGGGGCAAAACTTTGAAAAAAGTATATGTTGGGAAGGGTTAGGGATAAGGGAATTAACGTCCAATTGGTGACACTAGCACCATGTGGATGTAACATCCCAAATGTGGTGATACTATATCTTTGGAAAAATTATGGGAAGGTTGGATTGGATTCAAAGGTGATAATTCAAGAACTATGTCTTGACAGGATATAAGTGAGAAAGGTCTATTGAATGAATGAAAATACAAGTTTGAGGCTCTAGAATAGGTCTATGGTAAGCCTAGGGATAGGGTAACTCAAACTCCACTCTTGGAATCCAATTACCACTTTTAGGTGACTATAATATTATTCTATCTTTAGGTTCATTTTTAACATCTTAACACTTCCATCTTGTTAATTTTAAGTAATTTAAAATTCCTACTCAAAAATCTTCCTTACTACTTTACTTAGTTGTCAGTTCTATCAAACTATACACATATAGTAAACTAGATTGACTATATTGATATTATTATATGTATATGTTTTCTACACCCATATTGATTGCATTAGTTTGAGCCTAATTTTCAATAGATGACATTGACCAACTCAATCTCATTTTGTACTACTTAATCAACTAGATCAACCTAGTTGATTTGGTTCTATATATTTCATTTTATATCATAATCAAAGGAAATTATCTTATATTTTCATAGTAATTACAATAAATTTTAATATTTAAATAAACTTTTAGCTTCTTGTTTATTTTATTTTAAAAATTATAACTTTGTTTTTCAAAAAAAAATTACCTTTATTTTGTATTTTTAAAAAACTATGTACCAACAATTTTTAAACTACTTATCTAATATCATGAAAGGCCACTTGATATTTTATCTATGTTCCTTGTATATCATTTATAGATATCATGGTGTGAGGGGCTTTCCCTAATATTCATATCCATAGTAAAAATCTCAACATAGTCTTTACTTTCCACGTACCTCAGGGTATTTTATAATCACTTAAGATTTACATTTGTATTGAAACTTAAGAATCCAACCATTTATTTCATATTTTGGTGCATGAATTATAAATTATCATAAAGAAGATACTTATAGGTTTAATGGTATATGGGAATGACACTTCTTCCATAGTTAATGCTTTGAAATATTTGGTGGTCACTATCCAATAGACAAGCCTATATCTTTGGAATCCTACATTGTCAAACACAACCCTTAGTACAAGATCTTGATCCTAATTTCTGATAATTAGTTAGTTTTAATAGTTATAAAAATTACATTTTTCTTTCTACTTCATATTTTAGTATGTATTGTAGACTATACCAATTGATGTTGATACAAGTTCTTTGTTGTGTATTTTAGCTAGATTGACTTGCTTGATATAATTTCCTGTGTACCTAATTTTATTTCTAAACTAAATCATTCAATTTTAACAGTTTAATTTTTTTATATAGTATATAATTAGATTTACCAACTTGATCTAGTAGATTGTTCTAGAAACCTATTTTCCCAACTAGATCGACTAGCTAAATCTAGTCAATTTATAAACTATTTTGTTATCTTATTTTTCAAACTAAATCAACCAAATCAATATTTTTAATTTATGTAATGTTTTTTCATAATGTTTTTATAACTATATATATGAACTTAATCTATTTATTTTATAGACTATTATGTTATCATGCTTTTCTAATTAGATTGACTAGTTTGATCAAGTCAATTTATAAACTATTCATTCATCCTATTTTTCCAACTAAATTGACCAGTTTGATCTAGTATATTTATAAAATATTATATTTTACCATCTATATTAAAATATATTTTTAGTTAGTTTCTCTATAATTCAATTATCCCATCAACCTAACTAAATCAACAAAATGTATCTAGTTGATTTTTAGCCTCTAAACTTTCACTGCTCTAATAAGTTTATTTTTCATCATGAAAAACCTATTTGAAAATGTTTCACACCAAAATCAAACTAACATGATGAATCTTACTAATCTTCATAAATACTTTAAGAATCATCTAACCTATCATGTGGTAGATAATCCTAATCTTAGCGACATCCATGTTAATACTTGAACCAATAATTATGGGACTCTTCTCTATTATTCTCTTATTAATCCTCTATTCATACCTATGGTAGAGGATTAAATTTATCTTGAATATATGGCTAAAATAGTCTTTTTAATAAATTAAAAACCTCAATGTAAGGGTAATGATACCATAGTAATTTATAACCTCATGATGGAACCTCACATTGGAGAACTGCCTTCAACTTAAACTAACTTTATTACAAGATTTGGGGGAATTCATCCTAAGACTTCTATCACACCCTTCTCCTCTCTCATGCCTTCCTATGCTAGCATGTCTTCATATTTCCTATATCTCCATCCTCCATTCCAACCATTGAAAAAAACATGAATACATGAATTTTATTGTGTCTACTTAAAATTCTCACATTAATACATAAATTCATACAACCAATAGTGAAGCTCAAATTACTAGTGCATCTCAAACTATCAATGCCACTCATATCGAATACACATCCCATGTTTCTTCACTAGTCAAAACACTATTAAAACTAATAAATTTTTATTACATCATTTAAATAAAATGGATACTTTTCAAATTCATAGTGTTAATAAAATGATGAAAATGCAAAACCAATTAATTCATTTATCAAATCATGCTCAACCTACTCAATGGGGGATGCAAAATCCTAATTCCCCCCACCCCCTAGATATGCACATGGTAATATTCTAACTCAACCTCCAATTATTAACAAGGCCATTCAACATTTAAAATATGAACCTATAGTACCTCATATTGTAAAAAATGACATAAGTGGCATAGTTACCTTTATAACTTATAATGGATCCACTAATCCAACCTTGCATTTGAAAGATTTTAGAAACTTATATAAATATGGGGTTAAGTCAATAATTTTACCACTATGAAACTCTAAGTAAAAGTGTTTTTGGTGATGCTCTAAAATAGTATAATCAACTCAAAAATCATTCTATCTCTATCTTATAATACTTAGTTAATGCATTGGTGCAAAAATTACAAACTAATGATCAACTAAAAATAACCTAGCTCATTTTATCATTTGTAAAGAATTATAATCTAGAACAATCCAATTATTCATCAAATAGTGTAAATACTTGTATAGAAAATCTAAGCATAAAATATCATATGAAAATATATTTCACTTATTCGTTAACACTCTTCACCCAAAATTACAATATTGTGTGAGGACTCTTTCTCCAAATATTTAGAAGAAGCCTTTGATCAAGAAAAATGTCAATATTTTATTATGCAATAATTCGAGCCTTCAACCCTCTAATGAGAACTCAAATTATTATTAAATCTAAAAATATACATGCATCTAGTGATGGTGTTACTTAAAATTACATACATAACATCCAAGCCATTGCTCCTAGTGGTCCCATATAGCTTATTTTCTCATCCTTAATTTCCAAAATTCCTCAGCCTAGTTCTACATTTTCTCAAGTAAATAGTATAAATATCCATAAACCACTTTCCTTAGTAGATATTTAAAAACATATTCCTCATCCTTCACCATGAGATCTTGATCCTACTCAACCTATCATATATTGGTGTTATCAACATAAAATATGTTTGCATCATGTAAGTTGGGGCCATTGTCATGAAACTTGTCACCAAGTAATAACCTTAGCTATGAAATATATTCTTGAACCTAATTTTGATCATGAATCACTCATATGTACATTTCAACAAGATTATGAAGTGGAATCCAAGACTCATTAAATTTAAAATGAAAATGAATCCCTTAATCAAGCTAATTCTCACCTAACTATTTACAGGGAACCCCTTCCTAATCATCAAGATAATACTACCCAATATCCCATTACCAATAATGTAAAAAGTTTTGTGGATCCCAATACTATTATTTATGATGAAAATGTTTTTAATATCAATAATATGAGGATATTATTTTCTTATATTGATCATTATATAACTTTCAACTACAAAAATTTCCAAAATTTATGTACTATTCAAGATTCTTGCCCATCTCATATCACATAATTGGGGCACATTGGAATAATTTCAATCAAATCAAAAAAATCATAAGCATGTAATAAAATGATAAAGTTAGACACTAAATAAATTCTATCGATATAACTTATACCCTCCCTTAACCAATCTACCTCACTCAAAAATAAGAAAGTCATCTATTAGTGTTACCTCTTCCTCTTATTAATAAGACACAAATAATGATTCAACCACATCATATAAATCAACACAAACACACATAATTATTCGACCCATATTGAATAAATACCAATAAAATACGCCTGACCAAAATCAATTTATATGTACTTCTTTTATACCCTCAAAGGATTTACTTCAACACTACACACCTTTATTCGGAAAATTTTTAACATGATATGATGAATGGGATCCTATAACTAAATTGTATCATCTCCAATCTCAAATCCCTTTCCTAAAACTTATGATAACATCTCCACATCATCGTAATCATCTAATGAAAAATTTATTTGAAATGAACATCCCTCACCCCCAACTATGGGGCAAGAAATCACTTTGCATGGGTATAAAGACATCATTCATTATAACTATGAAAAGATGTATATTCATGTTGACAAAATGGTTATATTTCACTAAAATTCCCTATAAATTTAATTATTCATGATGATATGTTTCTTCATGAAGATGATCCTCCATTATTTTTTAGTGTCAAAATAGGATATCTCCAAGTCAAGCATTTTTTGATTGACAAAGGTTTAGGCACTTGCATGGATTCCCTTGATTTCATTAAAGCACTTATATATTTTGAATGTATTATTATATATAATCTAAGTACATGTAAATTATATGATTGAACAAAAATGACTCCTATAGGTTGGGTTTGGATTCCTATCATAGTTCCAATGTCACAATACACATTATAGTCAAGATATTTAATTTCTCACTATTATATAAAATTTTAATTGGTCTAGATTGGATAGAATACTTAAGAGACATAGCCTCATCAGTATGGTAATGTGTTAAATTTCTTTATAATGGTGTTATATACAAGATTCAAGGAGACACCAATCCTTATAGTTTTGAAAAGTTTAAATATTGAGTGTTTTTAAAACACCTCCACTTGAAACTTTACCTATCACCCCTTTTTGTGAGTCATAATGATTTAATTACCCCATCAACTCTACTAGAGGTTATATTGGTCAATTTGAGTTAATAACCAACATATATCCTAATCTATTAGATTTAGATAATGATGAACCTTATGAGGTCAATTTGAAAATTAAAACTTTTGATATCTCCTCACATAATTACTTCATTACCTCCTTCTTTATGACCTTAGTCATGTCAAAAACCATTAAGTGAAATCCATATCATAATAACAATGACTAAATAATCCATTCATCATGAATCTTTCACTAATATAATAATTTATACATGTACTATTAGTCTTCACACTCCTAATTATGATAATGGATATTATTTAAATTATACCTTTTTAGTCAGATTTGTTTAAGATAAAAATATAGAGATATTTAGATATCATTATTATTTACAACATTATTTTATTTATATTCATGTAGTTCCTTCTCTTGTTATGGCACATGATATTATTCCTTATTCACTTGATCTTCATAGGTATAAGATGGAGCACATACACAATAATTCTCATCCAGTCATGATTGAGCCCTTCAAAATATGGTTCTTAACCATGCTATGATGGGACTATACCATTTCACTAGATTTTTATATCCTTCCATCATACTTCCTCTAGAGATGTTGGATACACTACATTGACTTGATTTGAGCTCATATTTTGAAGTAACCCAGCCTAGTCCTAATCATATTATTAGTTCTCCTCTTATTTGAGATGTAATACTACCTTTTCTTAAGCTTGATCCTTTATCGATGTAATGGGTATATGATCCATATTATTAGTTCCATAGGGTTTTTGGTCATCAAGCCAAGGATTATCATGCACATCAGTAATAAAAATCCTTAGTATCTAATCATACAACAAATAATTGACCTTAATAATTTTTTACTCCTAGACATACTTATTGTTTTCATGGCATATGCATGCATTATTTGACTCATTACTGAAATATTTGGTAGTACATTGATACACTTCATCAAAATAAGGTAAAATATATTGAAAAAAGCCTACCTCCTCCTATGATTCTTCTATAATATATACATAAATATGGGCAAGTTTATTTTATTTGGATTTAATGTGCCACACATCATACAAATAGATTTCAAGTGCTAAAAAAACACTTTCATGATTTTCCTTAGTATACACCCTCACCAATTCATCTTCATACTCCAAGTCATTCACATATAAAGGATCAATATTATTCACAGGCTAGACCTTCTCATATATCTAAGTATGTTAGTCATATTTTCGCATTAGATCCTCATATTAAGTATCCATTACAATATTTTCCTCATGAGAATCATTATTATTATAACATACCCACTTTCTATGTAGAGATAATGTGTTAGTAAGTCTTTACACGACTCTCTAAAAAGATTGATGAGTGTATGATTAAAGTCAAATTATAGTTATACAAGGATGTATTATATTTATGGATGATGTTTGATGTGAACTTTATCAATACTTGTGAACACATCATGGTGTTTTATCACATTATTTATTACATTTTCATATGATTTGGATTTATTTTGAGTATATTTTTATCCTATATTTTAAAATTATTTCATGGAATAATTTAATTTTCAATTATTCTTCCCCTATTTTTAAGGATGATTTATCTTCACATTTGTTACATCATTTATCAGGATAAAATAATAATTATTGTCATATGGTTTTAAACCCATACAATTCAATATCCTATCTTTACCCTATGATCAACTAACAAGCACATTTTTCATTATATCATTTCATTCAAAAGTCTATATGATCTTCAATTTTATTTTATTATTCCTTCATACTAAGTACACATATGGTTATTCTTGATATTTAATACTTGTTTATGAGCAATCTTAATTATTTCAAAATTTGAAAAAATCTCTAGGTATTTTGTATCATGTAACCAAATCATAAAGCTTACCTATGTTTGTCACCTTTATCACTCATGTTTTGCTGTTTCGAATCCATCTAGAGGAGGAATAGAAAAATCCATAAAAAATTTAATATAAAAATCATTTAAACAAAAGGAAATGATAAAAATTCACAAAAAAAAAATTCATAATCATAAAAAAGACGTGATTATTAACTTAACACATTTCTTAGTTCTAGTCAAAGATCAAAATCCATAATTGGCCTTATAATAAAGCAAATGTTTATTGGGTTGTGGTGGGCCAATAGATTGGGATAAGAGATATAAAATATCAATATAGAACTACCTAATTTCTCATGTAAGTACCTAATCTTCACAATAAACTAGTGAATATATAAGTGTCCCAAAGAATGGGGAACACATTGTGGGAAGGTCTCATTTGTAATTTATTCATCTTTCTGCTCATATGCTCTTTAGGTGATTGAGATAGTTAAATCAAACTATAAATTCATATAATAAGGTTTTAAATGTCCTTTTATTATCTATCTATATCAAAACATAAACCTTTTAAGTGTCCTTTATCTACAAACTCTTCTACCTTGTATAACAAGTCCACATAGACAAGTTGTATAGGTTGGTTGTTTAGAGGGAATTAGAAGAGAAACCTATAGGTAGATTGATGAAAAATTATAGTTTTTAAAGAGTAAAATAAGTCTTGTACTAACTTTTCCCATAGTTTATAAATATTTATTAGGTCTTATACCCCATTTTTTACTCAAAACCTTACAAATTCACATTTCTTAGAGGTGTCCATGCAGTCTCTATATAACCAAGTACCATGGACATGGCTCTTATGAGTTGAAAATATGATCTAAATTTTATTAAAGTATTTCTTATGTGTTTAGATGAATCTTTCACCAAATATTTCTAGTCAGGTCCTTATTAGGGTTTTAGAGGGGGTTATGAGTGCTTAGGACTCTTAACAATGGTTCATAGAAATCAAGGCCTAAATATTTGAACTAATTAAAATAGATGCATTTCAATATTGTTGTCCCCCAAAAATATCACTCATTTTTGGGACAAAATTTAAACTATTTTGGTTGTACAGACCAAAATTGTCTCTTCCCTTTCCAAAATTTGTCCTGGGCATTCAAATTCCTCATTTTTTAAGCTTCTCAAAAATCTACAGACTCTATAGGCTTGAATATATAGACTCTGCATGCCAGATTCAAAGGGATTTATAGGTTGATTTCTACAGGCTTGAATCTATGGACTCTGTAGGCATGTTCATTTTTACATGTTCAAAGGCTTCTATAGGCGGGTTCAACCAAAAGAATCAGTTTCTAACACTTGTTCATTTTTGGGATTAGTTTAGTGCCTTGGTTTAATCAAAAATATCCATTGGAAAGCATCTAAGCAAAGAAGGATTGAACCATTGAACCACTTTGGTTCAAAGGTTCAACAAGTTCAAAGTTTAATAGGTTCAACACTTTCGGTTTAACATCGGGTTCAATCAAAATAATGGTTCAATGGCTTGGTTTAACCAAGCGGTTCAACACTTTGTTTCACTCAGTTGGTTCATCCACTTTGTTTCAATGCTTTGGTTCATTCCTTTGGTTTAATAAAATGGTTTGTCAATCGGTTCAAGGCTTCATTTGAACTGTTGAATCAAAACTTGGTTCAACAGTTGGTTCAACATCTTTTGGTTCAAAGGTGGGTTCAAACAAATGGTTCAAAGGTGGGTTCAATCAAGCAGTTCAATGCCTCGGTTCATTCAATTGGTTCATCATCTTGAACCATTTTGGTTCAAAGCTTGGTTCATCGGCTTGGTTCAACATTTGGTTCAACCAAGCAGTTCAATGTTTGGTTCAATCAAATAGTTCACTCAGTTGGTTCAATGAAAGGGATCATTGACTTAGTTCAAAGAATCCTCCTGAAGGACAAGTTCCCTTGTAGAGGGCACTTGGTTGACAAAAGTACCCTTCAAAAGGGTCATTTTCAAAGAAGATAGTTAAGGTAAATTCTTTCAAAATTTTGTTTAAGGTAGACAAAGGCATAATTCTTTCAGACTTTTGTCCAAAGGAATTCCTTTGGACAAAAAGTATGAAGGAATTCAGAGAAGCCACGGGCAGAAAGCCTGAAGAAATTTCCAGGATACAAATCAATTCTATGAACTTTTTGTCTATGGGAAGTAATTTCATGGACTTTTTATCTGTTGGAAATTGTTTGTGGACTTTTTGTCCATGGGAAATTATCCATAGACTTTTTATCTACGAGAAAATGCCCACGGAGAAAACTCAAGAAACAATCCACTAAAGAAAAGGCCACAAAAGACTTCTAAGGTGAAGGCCACCAAAGGACCCCAAAGGGCAAGTGCCCTTGTGGGGGACTCTCGATTTCCAAATTGAAGGGTCACCTTCCCTTTAAGAAGATGTAAAATAAGAAGCCCGAAGGCCATTTGAAGACCACCCAAAGGGCAAATACCTTTGCGGGGGGATCTCCTCGACTCAATGTGGATCATTTCTTAAGGCCTAATAGGGCAGATTCTTTCTAGGAAAGTACCAAAAAGAAAAGCTGAAGAAGGACCAAGGGGTGATGCACCTGAAGATGTCAAATTCAAGATAGTGAACTAGTCGTTGAAAATGTATTGACAATTGTGTGAACGTCAATTTCAAAGCTCATAAAATATTAATTGATCCTTGTAATATACAGACCCCAATGCATTCACAGGCTTTAAGGCCAAGACTAGTAGAAAGCAAGGAATGAATAGAACAAAAAATTGAATTTAGGACCCAATTTAATTAACCAAAAAAGAAGGAATGATGAATTAAGGATCAGATCGCCAGGTGGACATTGAAAGTTGAAAAATTTCAATAGCATGACTTGTTCTCTACATTGATAAAAACAAATGGGTAGATGCCCCTAATTTCTAGCCTGTCTTCCTAACAATTTTCAACGTAATATGATGTGTTACTGTTCTCGAGCCCTTCTTGAAGAGGCTATATAAGGGACTCTCTTTTATTGTAAAGGGATCTCTTTTTGACAATTAGAATGAAACTTTACCCAAATTGGAAGGCATTACTGAGATTTTGATCTCAGATTGCTGATCATATTTTATTATGGGAATAATAAAGCAAGTGATTTTTCAGACTTTGTGTTGTGATATCTTTGTTGTTGAGGAAACTATTCTTATGTCTTTTTCCTTAATATATCTTCTATTCCTTTAATTCAACAAGTGAAATTAGTGACAGTAGTTAGGTTGTTGTCCTGAAGAGTCAATTGTGGAGAGACTTTGTGCCCCCATAATTGCCTTTAGTGTGTTTTCTTTTCATTTCTGTGTAAAGGATCTTGGGATGACTTTGTGCCCTCATTGTTCTTCATATCTTACTCTTGAGAAATTCAGGGGCAGACTTTGTGGTTCATCTCAATTTGTTGGTTACTACGTCCTTTGCTACATTTTACATTTGCTACCAGGAGTATTCTTGTGGTTTGCTGAATAGTACTTATGAAAGAAGAGGAGTGCTTTCTATCATTTCCCTTGAGTTTTTCCTTTGATTTGCATGCATCATTTCTGAAGAAAGAGGGATGGATGGTTTGTCCTATCCTTGAGTATTATTTTCTATTAATATAAATATATATATATATATATATATAGTCATTTCCCTTGAGTTTTTCCTTTGATTTACATGCATCATCTCTAAAGAAAGAGGGATGGATGGTTTGTCCTACCCTTGAGTATTATTTTCTATTAATATATATATATATATATATATATATATATATATATATATATATCATACCTATAAGGAACCTCCCCTTGATGAGAGGAGAGATTAGTCCCCTTTTGATGTGGTAAACCTACACATTTGGATGACTAATCTTCCTACTTTGGCTGATCAGACCTATTTTGTTTATCAGTACGCTAATCGACAAAATTTTCAACCAATAGTTTTTAGTGACTCTGCTGGGGATATAATATCCATTATCCATTTATAATTTGTCCATTCACCTCCACACTAACTAGGAAAGAATGCATAATTTAAAGCCTCAAGTTGTAAATTGAAGCAAGGTCAATTCTTTTCCCATTTTTGTTTCACAATCTGGTAGATTTAAGGTAAACACGAAGCCAAAGGGATAAAAGTATCATTGACCCTGTATTCAAGTGGGTACAACAAAGTGATTTTGATCCGTTTCCTTCACCATCTCATCTCCAATGAACCAAGAGCTTTCCTCCTACTAAAGTCAGATCTCCATTTCTAGACAAAGTATCTACTTCTATTGTTGATAAAGCTTTGCCAATAATTACCCCTCTAAGATTTGTTATTCCTCCTTTTCATAATCCTACAATGGTAGTTCAAGGCCCATGGGGTAATGCTTTTGGTCCTCTTAATCTTACTCCACCTCTACATGAGCTTCCACATAGTTCAAGGAAGAATTTCCCCAAATTCTATTGTGATGGGAAAGTTCATCCCGATGAACACATTACAGCCTTCAACATAGCCTATGGAGTAATTAGAGTAGAATTTGAAGATGTAGCAGTCAAGTTATTTATAGAAACATTACAAGGTCCTGTTGTAGATTGGTTTTATCATCTTCAGGCTCGGTCAGTAACTGATTGGAATACTCTCAAAGATAAGTTTGAAGCTAGATTCAAACTTGCAAAATATGCACATGCACTTCTAGCTAAACTTACACAGATGAAGAAAGAGCCTTATGAGCCAATGAGAGACTTCATAGCCAAATTTGATAAATTGAGGAATAAAATTCCTATAATAGCTTGACCTATAGCTAAGAATCTCAAATGATTTTTCATTAATTCTTAGTTACCTGAAGTAAGTTTTCTCTTAAGACGTGCTGGTTAAATAGATCTTACTGTAGCTCAACATTTGGCCACTGAGGTAGAAGATGATATCATCTTAGCAGGGAAGATAAGAAGAGATCCAAACAAAAATAGGTCTTCATCATCTTCTGAATATGCATCTATAGGCACCACTGATCCAATGGTACAAAAGCTAGCAAATGAAGTGCTAGCCTTGAAAAAGCAAATGGTGCAAGGAATGTCTTCTACTCCTTCATACAGAGATATGCGAAGAAGGACATTCCCAAATCAGTCATATTAGGGTAATGTTGCTAAGAATCAAGGGTAATAGAATCACCTTCCTTCCCCTCAAAGGAAACTTGCCCTTAAAGCTCCTCTAACCAACTCAGCAGTTGGATATTGGAAACATAACATGCTTTCTCTTTCCAGCTTGAGTTTGAGCAAGAAAATTATGCTGATCTCTTCATGGATGATCAAGAAGAATCAGCTGGTGACTCCCACATTGGTTTCCTAAACTACCATGATGAACCCAAAAGTAAAGGAGAAGCTATTGATGGATCATATGTAGTGTTTACTAGGTCCAAGAACCAATCAATCCATTAAGCTGATAAAGGGAAGATATAAGAGAAACCTTAACCAACAATTACAATTGATAAACATGGAACCACTCTGCCTTTTCAGTCAAAGGATTTGGTGATCACCCAAAATGTAAGTACATCAATTTCACCTTCACCTTCTACTTCAATCTTACAAACCAACCCTCTTCCCATCCCTCTTAAAACATAGAAAGTTGATGTACCTTTCTCTATACCTATCTCAATTCAGCAATTTGACATAATTGATCATGTCAAAAAGACAAAAATACAAATGTCTGAGTTTGAATACTTGTAGTCCAATCCTGATCAATTGGATAGGTTGGTCCAATGTGTCAAGAAACAAATCATCCCTACAAGACAAGAGGTTAAGAAAATAATTCTTGATTCCCCAAAGAACATGCCCATTCAAAATAATCTTATCTTTACTCCTCTAGTTTCCCTTGGGAAAATAGAACCTTTCTATGTTTCCCTATTAATAAATGGTCATCAACTCAACAATTGCATTATTGATTTTGGGGCATCTGACAATGTCATGCCTGCTAAACTAGCTGAGTCTCTAGGTCTCACACTGACCAAGACATTTGGGATATGTTTCTCCATGGAGAACAAGCAAGTACCATTGCTGGGGCAAATCAAAGGTGCACAATTTGCATTTGCAGCCTTTCCAGATAAGAGAATTAGGATGCCTGTCTTGGTGGCTGACGTCCCAACATCCTATGGCATTTTGCTTGGATGAAATTTTTGCAAGGACATGGGAAGAGAACTAAGCATGGACTTGTTTGAAGCAAGGATTCTTGTCCAAGGCATAGTTAAGAGATTGCTCCCTAAAAAGGAGGCAAAATACGTGGTCACCCAAACATCAGCCCCTGCAGCACAAATTCTGTTTGAGTCTTCAGGTAGGGGTAATTATTTCTTTACCACAGAGGATGTTCATGTTTCTACAGATGAAAGTCCTATAGCTGACAATCCAGGAATTGATCCAAATAAGACTTTAGGAGAATTGGTAGAGTGCATTACAAATAAGGAAAGATCTTCCATCTCTAATGAAGAGAAATATGATAGGAGATTAGCTTCTAATAATGCTAGGATCCTGAAATCCAATGGCAGCAATTTTTCCACTAATGAAGTAGCTGGGATTGTGTTGATATCTCCTCAAGGAGATATTCTTCCTTCATGATATTTTCAAGTTAGCAACACCAACAACACAACTTGATGTGAATCTCTATTACTCAAATTGAAGATTGATCAAGATGAAGAGATCAAACTCCTTCATATCAAAAGAGATGCTAAGCTGATAGTTTGTTAAGAGTTTGATGTGGACAATCCAATCATATGCTAGACTGAACCAGAAGAATAACCAATTATGGTAATGGACCATGCTGCTGCAAATCAATATCATGCAAAGGAACCCTTCACCAAGAAATCAAGGAGTTATGGCTTTAAAATTAAAGACCACATCCTACCATGGGGCAAGAAGAAGAAAGAGTTAATAGGAAGATGCAAAAAATTGGTTTCCTGGTGGAGAGCTCCATTCACCTATCACCATTTCTAGGGACAAAATGTTTTCCTGATGGTTTACCAAGATGGCACACTATTTTCACTATCTCTCAAGAAGCAACATCTGAAATACTTCAATTCTTGAAGTATCAGATCATTTCGTCTATACATATGTATATTTGTATAGTTTTTAATTCTATTTTGTTTTATTTGTTTCCATTTTTGATTCCTTCCATTTTTGGGTAGCATGACTCTATAACCCAATGGTACACATGAAGACACTGGAGATTCTAGATTTTACTCCCTTCAATTCTTTTTGCAATTGATAAAATTTCCCCAACTAGAGCTAGCTATTGTCCCCTAAAAATATCACTCATTTTTGGAACAACATTTGAACTATTTTGATCCTATAGACCAAAATTGTCTCTTCCCTTTCCAAAATTTATCTTGGGCATTCAAATTCCTCATTTTTCAAGCATCTAAAAAATCTATAGACTCTACAGGCTTGAATCTACAGACTCTGTAGGCTAGGTTCAATGGCATTTACATGTTGATTTCTACAAGCTTGACTCTACAAACTCTATAGGCAGGTTCATTTTTACAAGTTCAAAGGCTTCTCCAGGTGGGTTCAACCAAAAGAATTAGTTTCTAACACTTGGTCATTTTTGGGATTAGTTTAGTGCCTTGGTTCAATAAAAAATCTCCATCGGTAAGCATCTAAGAAAAGAAGGCTTGAACCATTGAACCATTGAACCACTTTGGTTCAAAGGTTCAATGAGTTCAAAGTTCAATAGGTTTAACGCTTTTAGTTCAATGTCAAGTTTAATCAAAAGAATGGTTCAATGGCTTGGTTCAACCAAGTGGTTCAATGCTTTGTTTCACTCAATTGGTTCATCCACTTTATTTCAACGCTTTGGTTCATTCCTTTATTTCAATCAAATGGTTCGTCAGTCAGTTCAAGGCTTCATTTGAACCATTGAACCAAAACTTGGTTAATGGTTGGTTCAACGTCTTTTGGTTGAAAGGAAAGTTCAAACAAATGGTTCAAAAGCAGGTTCAATCAAGTGGTTTAATTCTTCGGTTCATTCAATTGGTTTATCAGCTTGAACCATTTTGGTTCAAAGCTTGGTTCATCAGCTTGGTTCAATGTTTGGTTCAACCAAGTGGTTCAATGTTTGGTTCAATCAAACAGTTCACTCAGTTGGTTCAATCAAAGGGATCATCAACTTAGTTCAAAGAATCCTCCAGAAGGATAAGTGCCCTTGTGGAGGGCACTTGGTCGACCAAAGTACCCTTTGAAAGGGTCATTTTTAAAGAAAATAGTTAAGGTAAATTCTTTCAGAATTTTGTTTAAAGCAGACAAAGGCATAATTATTTTAGACTTTTGTCCGAAGGAATTCCTTCGAATAAAAAGTCTGAAGGAATTCAGAGAAGCCATGGGCAGAAAGCTTGAATAAATTTCCAAGGATAAAAATCAATTTTGTAGACTTTTTGTCTGTGGGAAGTAATTTTGTGGACTTTTTATCTACAAGAAATTGTCCACAGACTTTTGTCCATGGGAAAATGCCTGTGGAGAAAGCTCAAGAAATATTCCGCTAAAGAAAAGGCCATGAGAGACTTCTAAGATGAAGGCCACCGAAGGACCCTAAAGGGCAAGTGCCCTTGCAGGGGACTCTCGACTACCAAATTGAAGGGTCACCTTCCTTTCTGGAAGATGTAAAATAAGAAGCTTGAAGGCCATTCGAAGACCACACAAAGGGTAGATACCTTTTTAGGGGGATCTTCTTGACCCAAAGTGGATCATTTCTTAAGGCCCAAAAGGGCAGATTCTTTTCAGGAAAGTGCCAAATAGAAAAGCTGAAGAAGGACCAAGGGGGGATGCCCTCGAAGACATCAAATTCAAAACAATGAACTAGCCATTGAAAATGTATTGATAGGCATGTGAACATCAATTTCAAAGATCATAAAATATCCATTGATCCTTGTAATCCACAGACCTAAATGCATTCACAGGCTTTAAGGTGAAGACTAGCAAAAAGCAAGGAAGGAACAGAATAACAAATTGAATCTAGGACCCGATTCAATTAACTAGAAAAGAAGGAATGGTGAAGGATCAGATCACCAAGTGGACATTGAAAGTTGCAAACATTCAATAGCCTAAATTGTTTCTTTGCATTGAGAAAAAAAATGGGTAGATGCCCCCAATTTCCAGCCTGTCTTCCTAACAGTTTTCAACACAACATGATGTGTTACTATTCTTGAGCTTTTCTTGAAGAGGATATATAAGGGACTCTCTTTTATTGTAAAGGGATCTCATTTTGAAAATCAAAATGAAACTCTACCCAAATTAGAAGGCATTACTGAGACTTTGAGCTCAGATTACTGATCATATTTTGTTACTAGAATAAGAAAGCAAGTGATTTTTCAGACTTTGTGTTGTGATATCTTTGTTGTTGAGGAAATTGTTCTTATGTATTTTTCCTTAATATATCTTCCATTCCTTTAATTCAACAAGTAAAATTAGTGATAGTAGTCAAGAAGGTGTCCTAAAGAGTCAACTGTGGAGAGACTTTGTGCCCCCATAATTGCCTTTAGTGTGTTTTCTTTTCATTTCTGTGTAATGGACCTTGGGACGACTTTGTGCCCTCAATGTTCTTCATATCTTACTCTTGAGAAATTCAATTGGAAACTTTGTGTTGCATCTTGATTTTCTGGTTACTACATCCTTTGCTACATTTTGCATTTGCTACTAGGAGTATTCTTGTGGTTTGCTGAATAGTACTTCTGAAACAAGAGGAGTGCTTTCTGTCATTTCCCTTGAGGTTTTCCTTTGATTTACATGCATCATATCTGAAGAAAGAGAGATGGATGGTTTGTCCTACCATTGAGTATTATTTTTTGTTAATATATATATATATATATATATATATATATATATATATATATATATATAACATACCTATAGGGAACCTCCCCTTAATGAGAGGAGAGATTAGTCCCCTTCTAATGTTGTAAACCTACACATTTGGATGACTAATTTTCCTACTTTGGATGATCAAACATATTTTTTTTATCAGTACGCTGATTGACAAAATATTCAACCAACAAATAAAACCCTTTAAATTTAATAAATTTATTAGATCTCCATGAAAATAATCTATCCAATTTTGATCATTTGAAAATGCTCCTGAAGTGAGAAACATGCCTCCTGAGCAATGTTAGGGTGTTTTTAGACTAAAATGACTCATTTTGAGAACTCCCTAGAATACAAAGTGACTAAAATGTGTGTAAACATCATGATGAACTTAACAATAAAGGTTAGAGGTTATGTTGGTACTCAAATGGATATCTATTCCACATTCTTGTGACACTACTCTAATGAGGGTGTTAGACCAATCTACTTGCAACCATCAATCTTGATATTTGGTTTCAACCCAAGTGTTCTAAGGCATTTATACCTTGTTTTCATCCTAAATATCACCTCAAAGTTCTCATGGAATGTCAAAATTGGCTTCATTAGGCCATTTGACTTCCTTCAAATGCACACAACCATCAATTTCAACATCTACCTATCTACTTGTAGAACTAGTCATTGAGGTCACTATAAATGACTACTAGATGGCTTATTTAGAGGCTTCAAGACCCATTTTACCTCCTTAACCCCCTTATACACAAAAAAATTTGATTTCTTTATTTTTATACCAAAATTAGTAATTTTAGGCTTATTATGTATAGTCTAACACCTATACATACCAATTATTGAGTTGTAATGATGATAAAAAGACATTAGGAGACCTTAAAGTCCACTTTATCATTAAAAAATATAATTTGGATCTATTTTAGAACAAAAATCCATCATCACGTCATTTCTAGGGTTTAGGCAAGGTTTAAGACATCCACCATCTTAAGGATGGCTCATAGCATATGAAATTATAAACCAAACAAATTTCCATGGACCTATAGTGCATTTACCACTTCATATTCTCTCAATATACTAGGGTCCCATACAAAGGGTATGTGGAGAATAGAGCATTGCAAGGTGACATTCATGCTCTTTTGTAGCCACTTTCAATAGGTTATTTTCTTAAGGATCATTCATAAACATTATCTCCTCAATGATTTCTAATATTTCATGGATTTTTATTCCATAGGGAGATTTAAAATTCCCAAAAATCCTTGGGCTTGAGCAATTATGTGGAGAAGTGTATGAACACTTGAAGTTACATTTTAAGCTGATTATTTTTGTGCTCTATAGCTCAAACAATGTTTTGAGGTCACTCTATCCATTTTATTTATTATATCTACTTAAAACCTTCTTATCAAGGTTTATAATAGTCTTCCACATCCCTAATTTCTATCTTGCTTTTAAGGACTTAGGGAGTCTTCAAGGTTACATTAGGACTTAAGAATAGGTCTAGATCTATCTACATTAGCATGTCCTCAAGGGCATGTGGATTTAACTTGGGATGTTTCTTCCATTTTTGGATATATCAAGACCTTTACCATCCTATTTCACTACTTAAAAACCATATGTGGATCCTAGTATGCCTGTAATCCCTTTGAAACATGAATTCACTCTTTAGACCCAAAATTTGACTATCATAGATTGGGCTTGGTATGAGATAAAATAATGGGTATAACCATTATTTTTATGGAAAAATGGAATAATTTATTCCTCTTACCACTCATAATTACCATTCATAATATGTTTGAATTCTTGGTCATGCCTATAGAGATCCCAAATAATCATTTTGCCTAGACTAGTTAAGGCTACCTACAACTTTGAGTGGTTAGTAGAATTAGAGTTCAAAGGGAATTTATCTTTGTGCTTTTATATTCTCATGGTGATGAGGTGTCAATAACATGTCTCATGGATAGATACAATCTCATGTAGCAGCTATTAACATATTTCCTTTTTCCTATCTCCCTTTATTAGGCTTAAGGTTCATGACAAAGTAGGCATGTGTGTCATCAAGTCTGTGTTTGATGTTTTTTTACCCTTTAGATAGAGTGATCACCCACATTTGTATTCATTTTAAATTTTAACCTTAATTCACCTATTATAAATTCTTCCTTCTACCCTAAGTAATATGTATATTTTAATGTGCACCATCAGATCTATAGGCACTCACTTGCTTACTTTGACTATTCACAAGGGTTTGAGTATCAAGGTTACGTGAGAGGAGAGAAATATTTAGTTTCTTTAAACTAGTATTACATACTCAAATCCTCATTAATATCATTAACATTTACATATTATTATGTTTATACCACTCCTCATGCCCATGAGTGGTCTACACAGTACCCTTGATGGTTTTTACATAGTAAGTTTAAGGTGGTTTATTGTAGGTGGTCATTTGTTGTTTGAACATGGTATATGACTTACATGACCCAATATTCCATAATATTATGGATAATAATGGTAATAAGGGCTATATAAATATGTTAATATGGTTTAAACTTGGAGTGAAGGGTGGATGAGTTGATGAGGATGACTATGGAGTGGTCTTGGGGGTGGAACATGAAAGTTAAGTTTGGAATAGAGTGTAATGGTAGTGAAACAACATGCAATGGTCGAGGAAAAATATGATGTCATATGGACTATGGAAACTATCCCATCAAAAAATATAGGAACCTTGAAGTCCTTAATACATGTACCTATGTAAACATAGAATTTTAGAGGTAGAAAAAGGGCCCATGTAGTTCAAAATTGAAACATATGAATATATAATAAACCTTAACTTTGGATAAGAAACCTTAACCTTCGATAAAATTAACTAAGTGAGATTTAGAGGTAATTATGGTGGTTTTTAGGCATACTAAGACTACCATGTAGGTTAAAATACCTATTCACAAGGATATTATGATAACCTATTATCATATGAACACTACATTTCACATTTTTTACTATATTTGAAGGCTCTAAGGGCAACATTGAACAACATATAGTACTTCTAGACACTGAACCTCAAATATGTATGATCACCTTTCTTTGAAGACCCTTTAGGATGATAAGAGGCCATGGTAAATACCAAACTTGAGTAAATAAGTATGGGGAATATAATATCACTCAATCAATCCTTGAACATTGTCAACTCCTTCTGAAGAGAGCACTCAACACTCTTTTCACTACCCAAATCTACTTGTAAATTGAATACTATGACAATTTATAGGTTTTTTTGTTACACAATATCATTCTTCTGAGACAAATGCTAAAAATTCCATGATATGTTTGTTCAACACTTGAGGAAAATGATCAATCATTTTTTTGACCAAACAATCCAAGAACCCATGAAAACCATTCTATTCTACATGGCCTGTGTAGATTAGGATGATGCTCAAATTCCTTAGGTTATTAAGTAATGTTCATAAAACTTATGGGACCAATATAGAGCTTGAGCTTCCATTCTCTCTCCTTTATATGATCTGAACAAAGACTTAAAGTTTTTTCTAAGCCTACCAATGATATCAAGGGGAAGGTAGGTTGATTTTGAGATATCTAGGCTTTTAAATGCTTTACTTTCTTCTCCACTTACCATTATTGACCTCCCTCTTTATATCTTTGACTCCACCTGAGTTAGTTCAAACTATATAGATCCATACCTTTCAAAAAACTCTAAAAACTATAATTGCTCTTATTTAAGACCAAAATACATTATTAGTAGGTGTTATGGAGGGAAAGTAGGAGTCATGTGATGATTTTAAGTCCATGATATGAATTAGAGGAGTTTAAATGTCATAAATTGGCATGTATGGGACCCATTAAGGAGGATTTTAGCATTAAATGTGGTTGAAATGGGTTCAATGGGATATGAAACATTTTATTAATGGTTTTATTAATCTCATGAGGTCTATTGAAGGCATGAAAGGTGAATTAATGGCCCATCAAGGTCAAAATAGGTCTCATTTTAATCAAAAATATTACTTTTAAGACATATTCATATTCTTAAAGAGACATTAGCACATGAATATCATACCAATATATATGAAAGATATTTAGAACCTATAAAAGACCTCAATTAGACCCCAAAACATTATAATTATGTCCTTGAAAGATTTCAAATGAACATACCCTATATATGGATAGATCATAGGTGTTTATGATTCTTCATTAGATTACCTTGTCAACTCACCTCCACTATGGCACCCTTTAGGATGGAAAAGATTCATTAAACTAACCAATGGCCTTTATGTATGTCTAAACATCATGAGAGCACTTGATACAAAATAAAACATAGGTGAAGAGAAAAATCAAGCATCTTTCCACATGAGTAGACATTGATCTTGTTTGAATAATCCAATCTCATAAGATGAATCAAAACTAAAAGGTCAAATGATTTTGGATCAAGACTCAAGGACTCAAGGTTGACCCCTTTCTAGGTATGAGACTAGAAAGTGGTCAACATTTATGGTAATTTATCTAGGTTGACTGTCCTATTGGTCAAGGGAACTCAAAACTCTAATTTTCTCTTGATAACTAGTAAATTGACCTTTGACTGCACATAGACTCTACTCAATACCTTACAGACTTTAAGACTCAATGAGACAAAATAAGAATATATATATATATATATATAAATATAATAAATGAAAACACACACAATAATACAAAACAAAATAAATAAATATATAACTAAGCATGTGCAAAAGCACTTAGAGTAAGAAGACACCCTAACTACTATGTAGAAGAGAACATGATGAAAAATAATAGTAAAACTTGAGGAAAATCCTATTGATAGGGATGGAGAGTTCCTAACCATTCAACTTAGATAGTTCAAAAAAATTACTTTAATTATATCTAGTGATGATGCAAGGTCCTCTCGAAAGACTATAAAACTTAGAGTGTTTACCTGGCTTTGCATGATCTTCATCCCATTTAAGAACTATGTCTCCTTTTTGAAAGTTCATGGATGAATATTATTTATCAAATGACTTATTGACTTTATGTTGAATATAACACATGGTATGTATGGAACTGTCCCTTATCTCCTCTAAAACTCTCATCTCATTCATTTTTACTTGCAGTGCATCATTTTCTATGAGTTCAAGTTGATGAACAATCTCTAAGACTGGTAGTTTAAGGGAAAGAGGTAGTTTCTTCTATCTAAAAAACAAGGAGGTAAGTGGAGTGCCTAGTATACCTTTTAGGTGTAAATATATCTATCCATAAGGTAGTATTCATCTTTGTGTGCCATTTTATCCTTCATGGTCCTCTTAATGGTCCTTATAATTTTTTTATTTTTGGATTCTATTATCCCATTGCCCTATTAGTAATATTTGGAGGAAGAATTGAGATAGGTCATGGCTAAGGTCCCACTCACATAATTTATCACTATTGAAGTCCAAGGCATTATCATATATGATGGTTGAAGTGACACCAAACCTTTTCATAAGACATCATAGAACTTCAAGACTGAGTTTTCATTAGTTTATTAAAGTGTAGTTGATTCCACCCACCTTGTGAAGTAGTCATTGGATATGATAACCTAACTATTCCTAGCACTATAAGGGGTATGGATCATTCCTTTGAAGTCCAAACCACATTACATGAAGGGTTGTTCAACTTGAATGGGTTGTAAGTGTAAGGTATCTAACCTTTGCTTACCAATAAACATAACACACTTAGAACACTTTCTAACCCAAACATGTGAGTCTGTAAACAACATGGGCCAAAAATAAAATGCTCTAATGATTTTGGATGTTTTGGTCTTGGCAGCAAAAAATGTGCACCTACAGGCCTATCATGAAATTACTCTAGCAACCTATCAATATGACTTGATTCAACACACCTTAAAATCATACCTCCTATATCCTTCTTGAAGAGCACTCCATCCACCAAATGTAAGGTATGGTTTTAAACCTACTATGTATTTTTTTGGTCATATCTAAGACTATAGGGCATTATCTTATTAGGATAAATTTCACCACATCATTGGTCCAGCTAAGAGGAGTCATGCTTATAGATACCTTTTGACTATCATGGACTACCAATACCATGTATTTATCTTATTTAACCTCTAATACAAGATGATCATATATTCCTCTTCCTATAATTAGTTTATAAACTTTGACTTCAACATCATACTCCATACATTTTGTCATCCAACCAACTCCCTTCTCACTTAAATCTCTTTTAAGTAAGAACTAATTTATGCTTGTGTACACTACCCTTACAATGACTTTATTTTTATACACCATGTGTCTAAAATTTTTAATCCCTTTGATAATGAAAAGGACATGTTTCTAAAGAAAGGTGTACCTTTATTCATATCCTTCCAATGATTGATGGAAGAAAGTAATTGGTTGTTCTAGTCGTTTATCATTTTACTGCACGAGCATATCAAAAATGTCATCAAATATGTAAAATGCATACATGAAAACATCTTTTATAAAGTTATTTTTGAGGAGATTGGGATATTAAGAGATGGCCTACTTGATGGCATCAAAGCTTCTTTTGCCTTCCTTTCTCTATGTGAACTCCTTATGATTATTAAGCATATGAGTAAGTGGCTTCACCAAATTTGTAAATCCTAAAATAAATATCCTTACAAAGTTAATATTTCCAAACAATATCTATAAACCTTTTTTGTTCTTGGGTAGGGGTAAGGATAGGATTTATTAAATCCTCTCAGGGTCTATGGAGAGGCTATACTTTGACATAATGTGTTCTAATAGTCTACCCTCAAGGATTATAGATATGCACTTCTTAGGGTTCAAGGAGACCCCAAACTATTTGCACCTATCATACACTAACCTCTAGTGTGTCACGTGATCTTTAGGATCCTTTGAAAACATATTCATGTCATAAAGATAGATGATAACCATCTCATTAATAATCCCTTGACAGGGAGCATCTATTTCCCTTTGGAAAGTTACCTCTACATTAGACAATCCAAATGGCATCTTCATGTATGCATAGGTTCCCCAATTTATTTTTAATCCATTATTATGCCTCTCTTCCTCCCTCACTAATATTTGATTATACCCAGAGTATCCATCTATAAAATAAAACCTATAAGAGCCTAAAATATTTTGAAGGATTTGATCTATGGATGATAGTAGATAATGGACTCTCAAAGACACCATATTAAGGTCTCTAAAATCAACACATAAGTGTATCTCCCCATTATTAATACTCATAATCACAATGTTTTCCACCATGACAAATTTTTAATGGGTAATATGATATTATATTCAATTATTTTTGTCAAGTTCCTTCTCATGAGCACCTCAACTTTAGGGTTGACTAGTATTTGTTTCTACTTTACTAGTTTTGCATTATCATCCAACTCTATGGCATGGTAAGATAAATTGGGGTCAAAACATTTTAGATCATGACACTCCCATGCAAATACATCTATAAAATCTTAACATAAGGCTATGAAGGTAGATCTTTCTTCCTTGGTATTCACTTTCCCCAACTTAAGCAACTTTTTTTTGAAAATGGCTACCTTCTTGTAGTGTTCCTCTTTGGTAGAGATACTCACCTTGTCCTTCCTGAACTGATCATCTTCATTTAATATAATCTCTAATCTCACTAGTCATTTGGGCAATTTTTTAGTCCTTAACTAAATAATCTAATTACTAAACTAATGTTGTAGTCTACCTTTGACTTTCACTATAAAAAACATGCCAAATCACATCACTATCAAGTTTATACGACTTGCACACGACATTAATTTGTTACTTCCATTGAGTTCCTTTAACTCCATTATAAATGTCATATTGTGCACCAATAGAAGTTAGTCTATCTACATGATGATTTGACTCCCTAGGTATATAATGGATATAAAATGCTAGTAAGTCATCCAAGAGATCCAAAACTCATTCATTGTAGGCCTTCAAAAGGGGATTTTTTATTTCACTAATACCTCTCACCTATTGCACCACTAGTTCACTATATCAAGATAACATGGTCAACAAGGGGGAGCTAGGGATGAAAAAGAAATCCATATATGTTTGGGATGAGGGATCTACCGGTGAGAATATAATATATGATGCTTGCACCACCACCATAGGGAGAATAGGTTAACCTACTAGAGTTAAGGAAATGAGGAAATCTATTGAGAATGTGGAGGCTTTGAGATTTACCCAACTAGAGAAGGTGTCTCCCGTAGGTTGTAACTATATATTTTATATCATGAGAATATCTCTATATAATTATATCCTCTATATCCAAATCATGAATACATATTATGTTGATCAAGGTCATGAATAGGCATCTACAGGTTCCATGTACGAGCATTAAAATTTCCAAAAAGAAGGATATCACCAATAGTGTGGTATTATAGATCTTTGGATAGAGGTAATGGTATGAGTCTCTATATATGTAAATAAAAAATTGAGATTGGTAGGGGGAATTAGCATACAACTATGAATACATCTTTAAAATTAGGTATACCCCTCTAAATCTTTATGAACAAGTGGTGTATTAAAAAATTCATGTACATGTGACAACCATTATTTTCCCAGTTGGAAGAGTGGATGTATGATTAACCATTGGCCAATTATTAGAACAAAAAATATGGGTTTCATTGGATCATTACCTACCAGAAAATATTACTTTTGGCCTGGTAACTAGAAAAAAAATAGGAACCTAATGAACAAATGCAAAAAAAAAAATCATGATTCATTTATTTATTCTACTACTATCATTTTTTTCCCCTTGTCGGGTCAGGATAGGTCGAGAATTTTTTTTATAGGTTGCTATTATGATTTCATGGAGTCATGGATCATTTAGAATCTATAATTTAGCATTGGTAGGTGTTTTGCATGACTACATTAATTTATCTCCATTCACTAGTGACTACCATTCACAATTTCACATGTTCACATCCATAAAATCATTACTCAGTGTCCAACCTTTAGGTTTACATATATAGGTTGCTCTGAATACATCTAGACACACTCTAAAGACCTATATGGGGTGATCCAAAAAACTATACATGATGCTTTGAAGACACCTAGGCATGCTTTAAACACTCGCTAGATCCTACTGATCGAGATAGTACTGCTAACAATATCTATTGTCTATAAATAGACTTCCTATATTTATATACCTTATTTTAAATATTAAAATTCATAATAATGGCCTAAAATAATCTATATATATTTGTACTTCTATTTTTAAAAACCAAATAAGTATCTTTAGTCTATGTTAGCTATTTTCTATCTATAATTAATTGAGTTAGTTCTAATACCTTCCTAAAAGCATGGGATCTAGTACCTAGATTGTCTATATTTTGAATAAATAGATTTGGGCATTGAGATTGAAAATATTTTATAATCTATGAATAGATGTTGATATGTGCATAAATACACATCTTCTCATTCTAGATAGTTATAAAAAGTTAAGAAGTTGGAAAATTTAGTAGTTGTTGAAGTTAGAAATCAGAAGAAGCATTTCATAAATGTATATGTTCCTTTGAATGAAATAAAGTTCAACATTTATTTCTATTACTGAGTAAGCCAATTCATTTTATAAGGACCACATAGATGTACATGAATTATTTAATTATAGGATTTGATGTTATTTTCATTTGGGTATTAAAAAATTCCCCAAGCACTTTGACACATGATTTATATAACTGAATGAAAATTCTATCAAATTTTATGAGTCAAACCTAATTCAAAAAACTACCTATTGGTGTAACATTAACCAATTATCTCTCAAAAAAACAAATATGAAATATATTTTAAAAAAATATTATAATGATAAGAAATTAGGGTTTCTCAATTTTTGTCTTGTGTATAATTACATTTGCATGTGTTATTTTTTGCTTGTTCGGAACTAGTTTATCTATGAAGGATTTCAATAGAAGTTACTTTTTTAGTGATTTTATATAATTCATGTATATTTATGTTTGACTTGATCCTTTTCATATCACCCACTATATAATATCCACATTTACTAAGAGTGTGATGGACATAAATTGCTTATCATTAGCCATTACTTCAAGGGAATGAAGAATCATTATTTTTTATTTGATATAGAGGTATAAAATTATGATTTGGTGGAGTGGATGTTGTAAAAGGTTTATATATAAATATTTTTATTGAATAATCACTTTGATGATATTTTTTAAGATATTGTGTTTCATCATTATCCTCTTCAGGTTCCTTATCTTCCTAACTAGGGAAGTTGAAGACTTATGACACCATAGATATACTATAGATTTTTGTATGATATTGAAAATTTGGATCCAAACATATAGTATGGATTAATATTTACTACCTCATATTAATCCATTTAATTATATAAAATTTTAAATGCATATAAAAAATTGATACATTCAACCTCATAATGTTAACCAATATTGTGTACCCTACACTAGTTTTTTAAAGCCAATTCACATATATTCATCTCAAGGATCATGTTTACTGATGGATCAAAATTGTTTTATATATGATTAAATTTAATTTGATACATTTATTATATAATTTTTCTATTGTTTTTGTCCCCAATATTGTTGACTTTTAATTTTTTTAAACTAAGGAAGTCATTGTTATGTTTTTAGACCATGCATTGTATTACATCCAAATCCTCTTTTGTGAGTTATTGTGTTTAATTTTATGAATTATTATTATCAGGGGCCATGATTTTATTTGTTTTTGTTTTTGAATTATTATCATATGTTCATAGTAAATTCAATGGCTAATTTGAATCAGCGTGTCTTTAGAGTAACACATGATTTATTTAGAGTGGACTGAGCAAAGGATCATTTTGATTCCTACATGTAATAGGGTTTAGGGATGTCATGTTTGGGTCAAAAATCATGATGTAAGACATTGTATAACCTTGGTTATTTATGTTTCCATTAATATTAAATATAGTAACAATGGATAATGTTTTTTTTGTCTCAATAAAATCATTATGGACAAACATTATTATCATGTAGTCTAAGGTTTTCTTGTTGATTTATAAAAATAATGGGGCATTGGGTATATATAAGGTTTTAACTTGATTTTAAATTTTACGTATCCTAAGTTTCATTGGATTCCAATTTTACATTGTAAAATTTTTGGTATAGGATGTTTGGATTAGTTAATTTTCCAAACTAAGATTAAAAAAAATCTACCTATAAAGGTGGCCCATATGATGAAATAATCCTTGTTAAAGTTAAATAACCAATCATATATAGAGTATTAAAATTTTAAGGGAAAGATACTAAATTTTGCATTCTCATGTTTCACATTTAGTAGTTTTATATAAAATTTGAAGGAAGTTATATGTGTATGTGATGAATTGGGATGGATCTACAACTTATCCTACTTAATGGATTCCAAGTTCAAAGAAGGTAATATTTATAAAAACTTAATTATATATCTATTTATATTAGGACATGACCAATTTGTATCTATTAAACTTATATGAGGAATATTACTACACAACACCAATACATTATATAATAAGCCTAGTTAGGACTAAAATACATAAAATAAATCTAATCTAGTGATCATTAAATCTTATAAAATGAAGGGGGATAGTTAATAAATGAAACAAAATGTGGAAAGGGAACTCTGATCATGTTAATTTAGGCATAGACTAAGAAAGGAGTACAATATTCAACCTATAACTTTATATAATAGCTATCTATTAAATGAAAGAGTTAAAATTATGAATACTTACCTTGAATTGACCCTATGATGTCTTAATCTCTCCCTTGGACAATGGTGATTTTTAATAGGTTGGTGTCTTCTTTTAAGGATCACACTATATAAATTAAATCTAGACTAAAATAATCCTACTTTGCATTCAAGACTTCTCATAATGCAAGTTTATTTCCTTACAAGGCAAAACCCTAAGTAATGACTTCCCAAGTGTATAATTAACAAAATTAAGAGATTTAACAATGTGAAAATGAATGTTCTTACCTACTTAATTAAAGTAAATGTGGTATTTATAACCATGGATTGACCCTAAACCCTCATAATAACTTAGTTGACAAGATTTATTAATGTGATAATGCTAGGTGATATAAATATCCATTAAGACTCAACTATGTTAGCTAGATTATTGTAGTTTTGTAATATGTGCTCAATCTCTAACAACATCGACCTAGTTGACATCATAGGAAAATAAATAGAAAGTGGTGTTTGACTAGTCAAGAGATATTATATACATTGAATTGATTAGATAAGTTTATAAATAGGTATTAATTATATATGGATTTTTATAAAATTAACTTGTAGTAGTTTTATTCAATGGTATAGGGATATAAAATATTCTAAATCACCAAAGGTATTCTGAGCCCTTTCTTGATGAACCCTTTAAGGCATACAGTTTGAAAGATTAAAATTCAATGCGTTATTAAAAGAAAGAAATAATTAGTAAATTATAAAGTTTAAAAATATTTTATGTATAAAAATGACCCATTTGAAGTTGTCACATAGTTATAACATGGGATGGTGATTTGATTAAAAACATATTAATGCAAATTTTAAGATAAAAAATTGTAGCAAAAAGTATAAATTGTAATGACAATAGGAAAGTTTTTGAATTAATTAAAAGTATCATATATATACCTTCAGTTACCTTAATCATTGAATGTCTGTCTATTATATTTATAGTCTTGGTCATATAGGGTGCATTTATTTCTTTGAATAAACCCTAAGGATACAATGCTAATGATAAAAAAACAAGCAAACTTAGGGAAATAAAAGTAAATGAGCTTTACATAACTAAATAAGTTACTTAAAAAATTGATAACTATTGATGTGGGTTTTATACACACCCCAAAAATCCATACGAGGTTGTCTCTAACATTTTAGGATTGTTTGGTAGACTCACTCCAAGGCATGATTTGAAGGGCATTTAGTCTTATAACAACTTTTTGGTGGAATAACAATGAGTAATTGATATTGTTTAACATGGGTGAACTAGTAATGGGTGAACCTAAATATACTTGGAGTGGATTGAAGGATGATGATTCTATGGTGGGAAATATTTCAATATAAACTTCAAAAAGAGGGGAAAATATGGTAGTTAAGAAAACCTATGGACAAGTAGGGGTAAAGCCTTTCAAGACTAGTATTTTAACTCGGATAGGACAAAGAATCTAAACCAATACTTGTTTTCAAGATATTTTAGTGCACCAACAATCAAATATGGTGAAAAGTCCAAATAATCATAACAAAATATACTAAAACATGTAGAAATCCAAGGTTGCCTAGTTGTTAAATTTTTATTCCATATTTATAAGAGGAATTATGATAAACATGCAGAAGATATTCAAATTAGCTATTGATAAAAATGAAAGTATATATTTAAAATAAGTACCCCATGCATATCAAATCGCCAAGATACTATAATGATAGAACATCTCAATTAATCCAAAAAAAAAGACAATAATCAAGATTTGTATATAAGACAAAGTTAAGAAGAATTCTTTCAAACATCTTATTAGTCTGAATCACCAAAATTATCCTCCCTTTGATATTGGGAGGTTACAAGTATTTGTAATATTAGGATGTGGAATATCTCATATATTTAATCTTCACCTAAAATTACAAGTTTAAAAATAGAACCATTTGTTCAAAATCATGAAAAGATGCATGTACAATGATAATGATTAGAATATAATTTTCAACTAAAAATACAATATGCATGTACAATAAATATATTGGTAACTAAATTCCCACCTTAGTGATATCATGAAAATACATAATCATTCATAAATTAGAGTGCTAAAGTATCACCATCAACTAGAAAAGTCTATGGAGTAACTACAATTGTAACTGAGGTAAGGACTAAGAGCTTCATGAAACTAGGAGGAACTTATTACTGGTCATGTGTGTGGGATAGAACAAAAAGTTGATTATTTTGTCTTTATCTCTTCACATAGTTTGTATTCTTCATCAAAACATTTATTTATAATTTCAAAATTTATTAATGAAGGATTAAAAATAATGATATCATCGATCATTAATATTTCTCTCTATGCCTTAGAGTTATTAAATTTGATTGCTAGAGCCTCTTCTCTCATTACCCTATCCTTAACAAAACTAAACAACTATAATAATTATTCAATTTATTTATAAACAATCCCTTCCACTTGTTTCCTAAAGTTTTTAGTATCCAAGTGGAGAAGGTTCTCAAAATTGGGACTTTTGACAAACTCTCTAGCTTAGATGATCACCTTGGTGACTCTCATATCTCTGAAAAATATATAGTGCCTCACTCTCATTACTGATAAAAATTCATAATATCTTTTTCATTTATTTATTCCAATTTAAGGATACATCCCTCTTGGAAATCATGTAGTCTAAACACCAAGAAACATCCATTATAATCATGAGATTCAACTGATTAAAAGCGCTAACCTTAAAAAGCTCAACCATAAAATTCAACCTTCTTTCCTTATCCTTAATTTTATTCCTTAGTGTAACAATATCTACTTTATTGGCTTGAATATCTAACCTAAAATCCTTGACAGTGTAAAAAATATTGAATAGCTTCACTCTATACATCAACAATAACTACTTGAGAAGCATGTGTAATATACATTTGATTTAATATTTTAAAGGCCTAATTAGTACTCTAGTACATTTATTTCATTTCCTCCCCATTAGAATCCACAAAAGTGTCAAAATAGTCAATATATTTAGTAGGGTCAGCGGGATTTATTTTAGGCTTCTTAGCTAAAGAGAATATGTTCTCTCTTTATTCAAATTACACTTCACCCTTTATTCTCACATTGATTATTTTCCTCTTCATTAATTTATCAATAGTCCACATTACTTGTTGAATCGAGTGGAGATGGTGGGGAGCTCATCTAAGAATAATTTTTGTATTTCATCTCTAACATTCTACATTTCCCTTACCCATTGGGTAATAATAAGTTCTCTTATTTCTTCTTCTTGAGTAGGATATAGGTATGTATAAGGTGAAGTGCTCATTTTAAGGGATATAATAAAAGTGGTTGGTAGGGATGAACTTATTTGAATATGGAATTGAGGAATATTATGGACAACCATATCACATGGGGATGTTTCTTTCATGGATGTTATGTTGTGAAGAATCTAGTTAGACATGTGGTTATTTCCACATTCATTATTGCTTTTGGCATGGCCAATGGATGGGGAATGGGGAGATATATTTGGGTTAACATTTTCTTGGTATTTAAGGGATTATTAAAAACATAAATTGTGACCAAATTCTCAAAATGGACTTTCGTAGGAGTCATTTTTATAGAGAAGAAGGAATATTTGATTCAACACTAGTACTAGTAAAACTAGATGATATAACCCTAGGAATAGTTTCAGATAAAATCATAGTTAGAATTTATACATTAGGAACTAAAAAAATAATGTAAGAGACTACCTCATTAATTTTATAAATGTTCTCTTGTTTGAAGCCACCTAAGTTGTCTCACCCTGCATGATCTCCTAGTTTCAAGCTTTGGATTTTTCTAGCTCAACTTCTTAATCCTCTGGTTTTGCCATTCCCATTTCCTAGTCTTCTTCCTTATAAGGATAATAAACCAAAGATACTAATTTTTTAATTTATTCTTATTCAAACTCCATTGTATAATTTGCATCCTCTTCTTCATCCTTAATAGCTTCCTCTATAATAAGGAAACCAAAGTGATAGTCTCTCTTCTTGTTTTTTATGTTGGGAGTATGGGAGTCCTTGTGATTCCTTTAATATGTGAATATGGGTGGAGTGTAGGGTATATTATATGGTATATGGTTTGGATGAAAATTTTTATTAGGAATTATAATTGAAGGTGTTGAAGTGGAATGAGTAGAAGGCACAAGGATTACCTAAGGGGACTTAGGAGATTGTTAAGAGTCTTGAGTAGTTGGAATGGAAGTAAAATACATTTTTTAAGAATTTAGGAAGACTTTGGGTGACTATAGTAAGGGGAGGAAAATGAGTCATCACACAAAAACTCTTCCTTTATTTCACCAAATAAATTGCTCATCTTTCCCTTGTAGTATATGTGCTCAAGACTTGTATGTGTGAAGCTATTGAAGTAGAAGGCAGTTGATGAAAAAGGAAGTCCTATCAAAATATCCCTCTTAAGTTGAGGATTGTATATTTTTTTATTACCATATTCATCTAGTTGTTCCTCTATAGGCTCTTTTTAAGGGAAAGAAGGTTGATCATATGGATGAAATTCCTATGGTTAAGATGGAGGCCATTGCTAACTCTATGCATTTTTTCATCTTCTTCTATTACCTCATGGTTATATTACAAAGATTAAGCAAGTATTATAGATAATGATTTGTATTTTATATTAATCCATACCTCCAAATCATCCAAGTCATTTAGGAAGATATAATCATGATCATATGCCTAGTGATCATATGACACATGCACATTCTTATTTTATAAGATAAATTTGAGATACTCCCTTATTTTCCTCCTAGTGTGAAATTCTATGAAAGGTGCAAGATGCAAGCTATACTATGTTCTATATTTACCAAATTTAATAAAATATGACCTAGTCACATATTGATGTTGTCCAATGTCAAAAAGAGTTTTGAATTAATTGGCTAGATGCCTTTGACCTAATTCCTCATCAATGTTATTAAAGACTTGATATTCTATTTCATGTTTTGCTATATGGTCTATAACATGATGTAGAAGTATTATAGGAGTGGTCCTCATGACTTCTACATGGATGATAGTTAAATATAGGTATAACCAATAATATCCCACTTTTCTTAATCTCTTTGAAATATTTTATGATAATTTAGGTATTGAGGTGCCCTCAATTTATTGATATATATGATGATAAAACTCACAACATAATGTTATGATTTCATTCCTATACCTAGGAATGAAAATCCAAAAGCTTCCACTCTTGACCATAGAGCTTGTCAATAGTGGCCATCACTATGTCTAATAGGTAATACATCATGTAGAAATTACCATCAGTAGGCATTCAATTAGTGTAGAGTATCTATGATTTTAAATGTGCACATATAATCCCCCCACGTGCCACCAATTGGTTAGTTATTCGGAGCATATATAATAATCAAACCCATTCAATCTAAACATATGAAATATTATGGAAACCATATAATATATTTAAAAAAGACATTGTTATTACAATTATAAGTTTGAATTTAATGATGAAATTGGAGGAGCTACCCCTCTTTAGATTCAACCTCTGACCTTTTTTGAATCCATTAATTTAACTTTCCATCTATGATGTTATGTTCAAGCCAAACATTATTTGGTATTTGAATGTAGGTAGTCTCATGATAGGAAGGCCTAAAGTATTTTTCAAATGCCCTACTTGAAATATAAGTAGAGGCACTCTTGACTTTACTAACATGTACAATATATCCAATGGTGATTATATTAACAAATAGAACTTTCAATAGGTGAATACATGGAATTAATTTAGGTTTGGATTCCACCTCATCAATCCTTTACTCTTTGATGGGTAGAAAATTATATATGCATTTCTTAGACTCTAAAGAGAGTACATCTTTGGTAGAATATGAATTCATGGATTCCACCTCTTCCTAGATCACTAAGTAATGTGGATATTTGAAATTTAAGGCAATCTTATTGAATGCAATATCTTTGTATTCTATCAATCTCACAAATGAGTATGGGGAGGGAACTGAGGTCTTTCCATGTTTTCACAAAGAGGGCATTATTCTCATTTTGTCTTTGTAATTCTTTTGATGTCTTAGACTAGTTCATTATATGCTTACTGGATGAATAAAATTAGGGCTCACTTGACATTGGGGAAGCTTGAAAATGCACTTGTTTAATAAAAAAAATAACAAGAAAGTGAATTTTTTTAGTGTATATTTTGTATATATTTTTGACAGGCCTGAGTATTGAATGTATTTATGCATGTTCAATCCAAATAATGATTTTTTATTTAATTCCAATTTCAATTTGAATGTGATAGTCAGCTTTGGTGGGTTAACTTACCAAATGATAATAATTCATTAATTATTTGTGTCTAGTCATCACTTCTAAGACATCTATCAGTTATTCATTGAATTTATTCTCTAATGTGTGATCAATCCTTCCCATTTATGTTTTCTTCATTCCTTCATTTGATAGTTCCACTTATCAAGTCCTCATTAACATGAGCCTTTAAATGTCTTCATTATGTTGGGCAGGTCCCATGGTGGTAAGTTAATGTGATCAAGCTATGTGAAATAATTTTAGACACCTAGGAAGCATATAATTTTAGACCATTAGATTGTATATATTTTTAAAAAACATCTTGTATCCTTGGGTTTAAATGATCAAGACATGTGGAACAATCTTGGAATCTTGAAGGCTTGGGAGCTTAGAACATTTGGATTACAGACTAGATAAAATTTTAACCTTCCCATAATCATGGATTACTATGAATGTAATAGGTTTTAATCTCTCATAATCCCATATGTTTGGGAGCTCAAAACCATTGGCACCTGGGAATGTGAATCTATTAAATTTATTATTAAAAAGATGAAGTATTTATGTTTCAATTTTAATGTGAATATACCATGTGGTGAGTTAAAAAATACCATAAGACTGGAAGAATTAAACTTTTAACAATGCAAAAATATTGTAAATTTTCATAGATCTACATACTTCAAATTTTTTTAATCATCCAAAGCTTCAAGTGATGAGAGAGTGACACATTTCATAACCACATGGAATCTAACAGTGTGGGCCTAATTGGTGAGATTAGTGATCCTTGGATTTTAATCCTATGATACAAAATATACAAACTAGGACATAGAAAGATTAGTTTCAATGGCTCACAAATTGAAAAATCAATATTTAAATAAAATTCATGAAAATCCAAGTTCTAAATGACTTAAGATATTATTTTAATATTGTAATTTCATAATTTGAATTTGTACAATGCTGTATTTTTTGGAAATAACCCTAGATGATAAATGCATGGAAACATAATGATAGATATTTAGGTCATAGTTACTTAAATAAAGGTTTTAAAATAATAAGTCCCTATTTTAGTTTTTTAAAATGGGGTGTGTGTGTTAGGGAAAAAAATTATGACTCATAGGGGAAATAACTCTTGAATATTTTGAGAACCAAGAACTTCAAAAAATATATTATGACAAAACTTTAGTCTGAACAAAGAAAGAATAAGAACTTCTAGAAAAAACTCTTACTTCCTGATGCAACATACTAACCTTCCCATTCATTGGATTAGTGTGTGATCTAGTGAAATCAATTTCTCTTGGTCATGAACATTTTGATGAAGACATAAATAAACACTATAGGTTTCATTTTAAATCTTGGATTTGCAACGAATGAGAAACAGAGCCTAGGCATTGATATACTACCAGTCAGGCATACATATCCATCATAGAGATACCTTTAGTTCTACCCAATGCCTTGATATACTATCAGCTAGGCATCCATAGACATAGTAGAGTTTACTTGAATCATATATCCTCTATCTATTTTTTTTTTAAACATAGATAGAGAAACATTAGGAACCACCTTTGGCAAGGTGTATGAATAAGAAAACTTATTGATCAATATGTCCCTATTAGTGTGTATTCAATCCCATATTTATAATCTCCTAGATAAGTTTTAGTATATTGTAGTTTAGTATATAAATGGGAAGTTTTTCTAATATTTACATGAGTATATCAAATCAAGTGCCAATAGCTGAGTAATCCTATTTAATCTAAATAAAACAAAATCTAGTCACAATACATACATCAACTACAAAAAGTCTATAACTATAGAATAAATTTCCATGATCATCAATTACATTCCATTTAGGTATCATCCCATTTATTTTAGCATATCATTATGCATTTAGTTTAGGAATTTTTTTGAGATAGTTCTATAACCTAGGAAATTAAACTAAAAACTAGGGAACAAACTTATTAAAAGAAACAAAACCATCCTAAAGGAAACCAACTATATAAATTAGGAATTCTTATATATAAAGTAGTAAATATAATATAGAAATCAGTAAATTTAATCTATAAATTAGTAAATTTAATATAACCCTACTCTAAATATCTATTTACAATTCACTTTTATGCATCTCCAATTAGGGAAGCCATGAAGTAATGCTTCGACAAACTGTCTATTAACTAGAAAGGAGAGGTCTTTCAATCAAAGGCATTATTTCCAATGATTTAAAATAATAAATATAGTCTAATACACAAGGGATTTAACTTGTAATGTTTCCCTTTATTCTCATGTCATTTATCCCAAAGGAGCACTAGGTCTAAAAGCCTAAAAACCTTGATTTTAGATCTCTTATCAAACTAATGTTTGATAATATCTTGATGTTTTTTGAAGTTATACAATGTTTTAATCTTATGTATTCTAATTTAACTATCTAAAGTAGTCTAGAAGTTATTTTATCATCATCACTAATATACTCTTACATAAATTTGTACATTGGTAGCTTGAGAGTGATGAGGAAGACTGGTTTTCATTCATATACTAGTAGAAAAGGTGAAGCCTTAAGACCTTTCTTGTGCCTAGTTTTGTCTACCCATAGTGCATATTTCAATAAAAATATGTCATTATCTTGGTTTATTCTATAAAAATTCTATATGGCATCCATCAAGTTCTTATTTATTGACACAATGATTTGATTTCCCTATGGTTAATAGTTTGAGAACTTGAGGGTGATATGATTATTAATGCCCATTTGGTGAATTCACTATATTGGAATGTTAAACCATTATCATAGACCAATGGAATTGGTGTGATAATTTTAGTGACTATGTTTCCCTCTAATAAATTGATAACATCTATGGTTAAATAATTCTTATTAGCAATAGCCTATGTCCACATGGTACATTATTGAGTAGATGTGAGGATGAACTTATGTCATATTGAAGAGTTTGGATTTATTACCCCAACAAAGGCCTAGCCCCATTGGGTGAAAGGGTGCCATTTAATGAATAACAATAAAGGTATAAAAATATTCACTTCTCTTCAAAAATACTTGGCACTCAAGGTTGAATTTGACATGGTTATGGGCATCCTTTAATATTATGGGTCAATAATAACCCATCATTAAAATTCTTGAGTTGTAGTATTGCCAAAGGAATGCCCAATACCAATATTCTAATGTATGTTATCTAGGATTTCCTTAACTTCCTCTTTTGATATGTACCTAAGGTAGAAGAATTCATAGTTATTTATATAAAGGAATCCTTTATTGATGATGAAATGTGTTGATTTGAACCCGAAGGCTCACCTTTTTTCTCTATTCAATTCTATAGGACATGTCCCTGTAATTAGGTAATGGATGATATGTGAGTATTATTATATTCAACACACCCCATCTTGTATTTTTTTTTATAGAAAAGTGTGGTCCCCCTTTTGTTTTTTTAAGGCTTGTTCATTGCATGGTTGTATGTGCATGTTAGGCTATTTTATAATCTTTGGAAATTAGGGGAATATTTGGTATTAAATAATATTTATTTCATATTTTTTCCTCTTAAAAGGTGTTTTCATTGGAAAGAATTATTAAAAATAACCTATTAATTAAAATTATGGGATAATGTTATGTATAACAAGTAATTGGATTTACTTATTCGACATTATGGACATTTTGGGTTTTCTGATCTTTTAGTTTTTGAGAACTTTTTGGTCTTAAACACTCTAATTTTTAGAATTATTTGTTTGGGAAATTTTGTTTGGAACTTTAGTCTTTGAAATATTTTTATCTTTGATAACTTTTAGTCAAGAATTTTCCTTTGAGCATTGTTCTGATCAAAAACTTTTGGTCAAGGAGTTTCCTTCGGATCATTTTTTTGACACTTCTTATTTGGTGGAATTATTTTGGAAACTTTGGTATTTGAGAATTTTTGGTCTTTGAGGACTTTATCTTCAGTAAATTCCTCTAACAAATACTCTCAAAAAACATTTTGGTCTTTTTGGAAAGTGTTTTATGCCTTGGATATCAAGACAAGTCTCGTGAATCTCCCTATAGAACATTCAAGTCTTTATAGACTTATTTTTCAAAATATAGGCTCATAAAGTCAAATATTTCAACATGAATATGAATTATAACATGTGGCTATACCACATAGTGACAAGTGTCAAAAAATAATAACATCCTAACATCCCCTGATTGAGTAAGCATCCTATGTGGCATGTTCACTAGGCCTAGGTGATTAAATTTGAATTAAATTAAGGTGATGATCTCATAAAAAATGGTGATTAATGATGCATGAACTTAATATGAATGGAATAAAATTATAAGATTTAACCACTAAACAATATCATAACCATTGATTACCATCAAAATTAGGCATATATTACTTTCTAAAATTTCAAATACCTATCTACATTCAAATAGGCTAAAATTTATGTAACAAAGTACTAGTCCACCATCAATAAGAGCTCAAATCCTACCAATTTTGACAACTAACGATGTCATCTTTATATAGAGCATATAAAGGACCTTAGGCACCATCCAAGTTCTTTATTAAGGATTCAATAGAATAATTGGATATAGTTTTTGATGCAACATTATATGGGGGCCTCTATGACAATTACTTAGTTCTATGGGAGGTCATAAATAATGTTGACCCATTTGCTTACAAGGAAGACATATCCACAAAATAAACATAAGTTTTAGCTAAATTACTACCCTTCAAATGCCAAACACTCTATTATGTAACTGCTAAGCAATAAGTCATGCCCTACATTAACTTGTTGAGAGATATGTTATATGAAGGGAGGATTGTAGATGATGGTTTTATCCATTATGTCAAAAATAACACTATCATCACCTTATTAGGTGATGCATTCATGAGATATTTATTTTTACCCATTTATTATATCACCTTTGATTGGAATAGAGTGGTTAGTTGGAAGAAGAACAATAGTGTAAAACAAGTAGTGAGGAAGTGGCTTCTCCCAGTAGAGACATTCATAGTCAATAAAACCACCAAGAACCCTATGTGTATTACAAGGTTCCAAATGGGAATCTACATTGGAATGGAATTTCTCAACCATTTATTTGGACACTTAAAGTATTGACTTACTTCATTCAGAGTGGTTACCACTACTCCATCTAATGATCACCTCAGAGGACACCTATGTATTAGGGGAAATTAGTATCACTCTCATATAATAAAAAATACTATACAAAGATAGGAGACCCCAATATGGAAACTATTATATGATGTCATAAATTTTGGATGTGGAAATGGGGAATGTTAATAGATATAATGTGTCTCTATGGGATATGAATTTTGAGTATATCAAGAATATAATCTATGACTTCTACTCATTTGTCCACATGTATGCATATATCAATAATTGTAAAGGATTTATATCCTCAAGTCTAGATGAAAATTCATAGGGAACCACTAGATAGAATATACAATATCATCACCAATATGCTCATGAATTTTGATGATTATTGGTTTTACCTAGACTATACTATTATCTTGGTATTTGAACATAAGGTTGACCCCCTTCATCTACCTAAATACATCTTAGATAAGGTTTTTGATCATGATATTGCATATCAGTTGTTGAATGGGATAGATGAGGACCTACCTAAGAGAAAAAAGAGAACCTTCCATGGCTCCCATCTTATAATTTGTAGGATGAATTACACATACCAAAGACATTTAGATAGGATGGTGGTGTAATCAAGGCTTGTACCTTAGCTATCCTTCCCCATGAAGATTAGAACCCCCATGGAAAAGTGTGCATCTTATATAATCATAATACTTTTGATCATGACTTATTATTTCTCAACACAAAATATGATATAGAAATCAAGGAAAAAGATATGACTATTGGTGTGAGTGAGGACTTAGAGTAATCCAAGCAGTTCCTTCCCTCATGCTTGGGAAAGAAAAATTTATAATCCCACCACTAGTGGGATGGACCTCAATAAATTTATGGAGTATCAGACCCTTCTAACAACAACAAGTTCAAATAAAGGACCCCTAAAATCCACATACTATGATGATTTCTCTAGATTAAAAGCAAGAGAAAGGTGTAGGGGAGATCCTAATTACTGGTGTGTAAATGGAAGAACAAAATCCTCAAGTTAAAATGTCCACTATTGAACTGAGGAAGGTGAAACAAGAGCTAAAAAAATATTAGGGTGATTAATTCACCATTATAAATAATTTAGTATTATTTAATTGCTCACAGTAGATAATAGATAACAATGTACATGAGTAAATTATCATTACTCACCATAGGAAACTTTAAGTAGGCTAATATGGGTAAAATAAATATTTCATGTAATATTTATTATATAAGTGGTTGATAGAATAATATAAATTGTATTGTTGATATTATCATATGGTTTTTGGAGTATGGTTGTTGTAACCAATGCTCTATTATGAGAATGCTTTTGTGTATAAATCAAAAGCTACTATTATCATTTATTAGTTGAATAGAATAGATTAAATACATATTTATTCATCCTCAAGATCTGGTATCAGAGCTTTTTAATATCTCTAGAACTATGTAAATGAGAAGCTCATGCTCTCATTGATAAAAATCTTAAAATAAATTATAGAGCTTCGTTGTGTGAAGGAAGAAGCCCAAACACTCCCTATTTGCATTAGAATAATGGTATGAATTTTAACCATAAAAAATGATTTGTAACTCTAGCAATTAGCAACTAAGAAATTGTGTCAATTTTTATTATCTTGTTATGTATATATTTTATTTAGCATTTATTCATTTTGTTAAGTTGTGAAAACTAAAATAATCAAGGATTACTTATTGTGATATATTTGTAAAAATTTTGGTGTCATTCTAGTCATTTACTCTACTACCATTCTAGTCATTAACTCTACCATGATTCCAATAATTGATGATCTGCTAGACTGGGTGATTATGTATTCTGGTGGATATTTTAGAATTTTCAGGACTAACATTGACTCAACAACATAGGAATAGTCAAATTTGGTATAGAAGCTATGAGCCTATGGAAGCCATGAGGCTTGAATAGTTAAAACCAAATATAAATAGCATTGGATATTGGATTGGTGCTTCAAGAAGTCAAAGGATGGTTTGGATAAAATGTTGGTTTCTATCTTTCATTCTAGTTTATAAATTAAAAACTGCAATTTATAAGTTTTTAAAATTTAAACAAAGGTGCCAACAATATTTTTAGCTCAAGAACATCCATCCAAAAACTTCATATACTACAAATTTACTCATAACCACCTATTAATTCCCAAAATCACTTAAAAATAAATCCTTTGTTGTAAATTCCATTAAAAACCACTCATTTAGCAAACCTTTGGTATTGGCTAGAGAGATGTTTTTCTTCAAAATAATATTTCTAAGCATTCAAAAGTAAATTTTTTCCTATTAAGACTTGTATTGATGCATAGTCGTGTTGGTGGGTGTCTTTTTTAGCAAAGCATAGGTGGGAGATTCAAATACCCCAATGTATTATGTTGGTAGAAATTTTAGTTGAGCCCTCCAAATTTATAAATCCACTAAATTTAGTCAAAGATAACTAAATTAATAGAAAAAGTCATTAAAAATTATTAACAAGAAGTGAAAAGGCAAAATTAAATAAAAATAAATTTTCTTTCCAAAAGAGGCTAAAAGGCCCAAACTCAAAATTTTAGTTTTTTAAAAAAAATAAGTGCAAATTTCTTTATGCAAGTATTGTAAATTATAATTTTTATTGTATCTCAAAAAATCATTAAGTTTTAAACTTGACATAAGTCCAGTCATAACTATGCCTCTGACTCATATTTATGGGTAATGTCATCACGTTTGAGTTACTACATATAATACCTAACATAGCTACAATAATGATGTTTCAACATCAACCCTTTGAATCACTGAGGAGAAATAAGTCACATACACTCTAGCCTTCCCTTCATTTATTCATTCGATACAATTTAAAGGTATAAATCTTGATAGGTGAAATTTTCAAGTATATAATGAAGTTATGCATCGATTTGTGTAAATCCATCTAAGCAGGTGTTAATGATTGGACGACACTTTTTAGTACTATCTAGGTACCAAGTATTAGATTATTACCATATCTTTATTTATCTTTCTTATACCACTAGGTATATATAAAGGGTGATCTTCTCTGTACCTATGGGTATAAAGTAAGAACACATATAAAGAAAGGTATGTCATATCGATTTGAGGTTATATAAAAAGGGAGACCTTTATACCTAGACTAATAAGGAACCAATCCATCACCCAAAGTTTTGATAATGGCTACATAGTCTCCAAAATTCTTTCTACCAAATTCATAAGTCCTCAAAGGTGATAATAACTTTGCTTAGAAGATAAAGCTTAAAACTCAACTAGAGTTTGAATAATTTGGTTTGTATTAGATGACTCATATACCCAACATACAATAGACGTTGATTAGAAACATAAGTTTGATAAATATAACCAAAATGATAAGTTGGTAATCATGTTTTGAGTATCAAATGAAGCTCAACCACACATATATTAAGCCAAAATAGCTAAAAAAAGATTGGGACAAGCTCCAAACTATATATAAGGCTAAAAATTAGAGTAATATTTTGCATCTACAAAGTCAACTCCACTCTCTCAAATTGAGATTATGAAAAACAATGGAGGATTTTTAAATATGTGTTGCAATGCTAAGGGCATCACTTCAATCCCTAGGTGAGACAGTTTCAGATGACTCTCTTGTACCTATTGTCTTGAGAGCACTGCCACCCTCATACATGATTTTATTGACCACTTTATCTATCATAGAACCAAAACCAAGTTTTTAAAAACTAGAAAATATGTTACAATAGGAAGAGTCTTTCAATACTCATGATAACCAAGAAGAACATGCACTAACTTATCATCAATAGAAAGACAATAAATCAATCAAATCATCATCAAAACATAATCCAAGGCCAAATTCACAAGGAGGAAAATCACAAAAACAATGTCTTATTTATGGTCATAAGGGACATGAACTCAAATATTATTGATAAAATACCTTAAAAAGGATCTTATAGTGGTCATAATTTCAGTAACCAACAATCATCTCCTAGATCATTTAGTAAGCCATAAGAATAGAAAAGGGGACCTAGTAGAAGAAATCAAAGAAATAAGGAAATATTGTCAAACAAGAAGAACATGATGATGATGATGATGATGATGATGATGATGATGACGATGACGACTTCCTACACTCTAAATGTCAGGGAATCCAAGAACAACACACCTTATTCTGATCCCACTTGTTAGGATCTTGCTCCTCAGAAAGAGCACAATATGATTACCAAATACAAGAAATTAAACATGCAGAAATATCCAAAAGTACAAGTAACTAGAATTCACAAATAGCACAGAATATGAGAGACAATTTACAATCTTGTATTAACACTTGTACAGAAAAGAATACAATAAAGAGCCACCACACTCTTCCACCTTACAAAGGCTTGCCACACCTCAAATGTACATTAATTCTTCTTCAAAACACTCTCCTACCAAAAATGGTCCCAACACCCAACTCACACACAGAATTGGTGTTCACCTCTCCAACCAGTCAGTAATAACCCTGCCAATACCCAAGCACTCTAAAGTACTTCAAGTAGATCTCCCATGAACCTACAACCTACAATTCAATAGACCATACTTACACATGTAGATGTCCTATGAGCTTACAACACCCTACAACTTAATGATCTTACAATGGAAGGATCTGCCTTGCCTTCCTTTCTAGCTCATAATTACAATACATGCCAATGGGTCTATAGATAGATCCCAAACTTGAACAATAACTTAGAATATTAGTTTACTAATAATAGACATGTAGCTCAAGACTCGAAATAGCCTTTACATGCAAAGACTCTATTCATTTAACTAATTGTTCGTGCAATGAACAGTTTTGGAACACATAGGCAATCGATGTCGGTCCCTGTCTAACTGGTGCTATCGACGTCAGCCGACTTCCTACCGACACTGGTTGCCTTCTACTTCATCTTGATTGACATCGGTCATACTATTGATGCCAGTTCTTCTGGATCTTTAGCTACCTCCTATTTTCATCTACATAGTTGAAGCTTTTAGCTCCATAGCCTAGCAATCTCCCACTTAGAGATAAATAGCTACAACTGTACCTGTACCTATACACTATCTAGTTTGTTCTCTTGGCTTTATATCCCTCTTCAAGATCACTCTTGAAGACCAACCACCACACACCTTGTGGTGTAACACCTGTCATCCAAATCACCAGCCACATCCACATCTACAAACCCATGTAGAAGATAACTTGAACCTGCATAGCATGTGCGCCTGCTGTTGGTCCCTCTAAGAATCCACTAAACTTCCCTTTAATGATTCTTTCCCAGATTGGCTCCAAACTTGTGACAACTCCCACTACTTGGGAAAACTTAGGTTTAGTACATACCATGCACTTAACCTCATTATGTGAATCAAGACATTGTTCTGTGAACTGTCCAACCATCGGCATGCTAACTGGTCTAACACAATCATCCTAAAATAAATTCAACCTATGACCTTCCATGTCCCTAAAACACACTCATGCCAAAGAATCTTGCTGCTCCCAGATTCCTCATGACACGCCTCTAAACTAGCTTTACCTCTAGTTCAACAACTCCCTGTATATGTAGCCCTGCAACAAGCACATCATACAGTAATAGGATAATGTAGCTAATATTATCCAACCTGGTAAAGAGAAACACAATGATCAAACCTCCATTGCCCTGCAACTTACTCAAGACCATATACCCTGATCTTTCATTTCACGTATCCATTTCCTCTCTTCTTCATCCTGAACATCCATTCGGCTCTCAGTGCTTCCTTGCAACTGGTAACTCCACCCAAAACTCCCATTTGGTTCTCCTCCAAGGAATCACATCCTCCATCCATGCCAAGCTCCCATTGTTTCCTGGATCTACCTATTCTGCTTCTTTAACAACTTCCTAGTTCTTTACCATAAGTGAGCAACAAGTAGTGTGAAGAAGTAAAATGACAAATTTGAGGCTTACTTACCCTTTAAGTCCTCAATATGGGCACTTGAGACTCCTTGACAAGTTGCTGTCCACCCAAAATTCATCTCAGTCACTGATGTGGTCACATCTTAGTCTACACCCGATCGATGTCGGTTCCCTGTGAATGCCTCATCGTCGATGTCGGTTCCCCCTTGCCAATGCTAGTGTTTATCTACTCTGAGTCACTGATGTTGGGATGCACATAGCTTACATCGGTCCCTGTCTGGACGTTGACGCTAATTTTCTTGTCGATGTTGGTCTCTATGTTTTTCTTGTGAGAACTGACTTTTCCCCATGAGCTCCTTTTGGATCAAACCCTTATCCAAATCACCCTTGCTTTGCTCAAAATTCTTCTACCCTTTATGCTAAACTCTATCCATCACCTTCTCCTTGAAAACCAAGGCTTTCTTATTCTTGTCACTAACATCAAATTCCTCAAGAAATGTCACCTTCTTCTTCTGCATACAGAAATCTTGATCTATGCTCTTTAAATCTGAAAGCATACCCTTTGACTCAAGAACATGCATCTCCTTCTTATTTATGTGACCAAGCCTATTAAGCCACATCTTCGAATCTACAGCTAAAGTAGATAATCCAGAAAGAGAATCAGTAATACAAGTAGATAGATAAAGCGTACCTACTTTCTTACCTCTTGCTACAACAAGTGCACCCTTGGTAACCTTCCAAGAGTCCACTGTGAGAGTTATTGTGCAACCCTCATCACCCAAACTTATTACAAAAATCAAATTCCACTCTAGAACTGGGACATGCATGACCTCCTTCAACACCCATGTGTTACCTGTTTGCAATTTCAGCTTCACTTTCCCTTTACCAACCATCTGACAAGGCTTACCATCCCCTAAACAAATTTCTCCAAAGTCTCCCTGGACATACTCATGAAAAAATTCCCTATTTGGGGATGCATGAAAAGAGGCACTAGAATTTGAAACCCAAGATTCTACTTTATCCAAGGAACATACCAGAGCATCCTGTGTAATGAAATCTACAACATCTACTTTTTCATGTCCTTCATGCTGATCTGCTACCAACCAACAATCTTCTTTTCCCTGATCTTTCTTTCCACATTTCTAGTAGGTTATTCTGCCATACCTGGACTTGGACCTCCTACCATTAAACTTCTCCATTTGTAGCTTACTTTCTTCTGCCATTGTTCTACTCCCAGTCAAACAGAAACCCCTATGAGTAACCTATAATCAACACACAATAACTAGATCTAATCCAACCTGTTAGTATCCCAACCAAAAGCTCTGATACCAGTTGTCAAGGAATCCAAGAACAACACACCTTGTTCTAATCCCACTTGTTAGGATCTTGCTCCTCAGAAAGAGCACAGTATGATTACCAAATACAAGAAATTAAACATGTGGAAATATCCAGAAGTACAAGTAACTAGAATTCACAAATAACACAGAATATGAGAGACAATATACAATCTTGTATTAACACTTGTATAGAAAAGAATACAATAAAGAGCCGCCACACTCTTCCACCTTATATAGGCTTGCCACACCTCAAGTGTATAGTAATTCTTCTTCAAAACACTCTCCTACCAAAAATGGTCCCAACACCCAACTCACACACATAATTGGTGTTCACCTCTCCAACCAGTCAGTAATAACCCTGGCAGTACCCAAGCACTCTAAAGTACTTCAAGTAGATCTCCCATGAACTTACAACCTAAAATTCAATAGACCATACTTACACATGTAGATCTCCTATGAGCTTACAACACCCTACAACTCAATGATCTTACAATGGAAGGATTTCCCTTGTCTTCCTTTCTAGCTCATAATTACAATACATGCCAATGGGTCTATAAATAGATTCCAAACTTGAACAATAACTTAGACTGTTAGTTTACTAATAATAGACACACAGCTCAAGACTCAAAATAGCCTTTACATGCAAACACTCCATTCACTTAACTAACTGTTTGTGCAATGAATAGTTCTAGAACACAGGCAACCGACGTCGTTCCCTGTCTAACTAGTGATGCCGACGTCGGCCAACTTCCTACCAACGCCAATTTCCTTCTGCTTCATCTTAACCAAAGTCGGTCATACTATCGATGCTGATTCTTTTGGATCTTTAGCAACATGCTATTTTCATCTGCATAGTTGAAGCTTTTAGCTCCACAACCTAACACTAAATATCTCTATGATGAATACACATCATAAATTAACATATAGTATGTTGACTCAGGTGTAACTAGACACATGATGGGTAGAAAAGATTTTTATTTCATTTTGAAAGACACACCAAACAAAAATCATGTTTCTTTGGGTGATGATACATCATACAGTGTGTAAGGAATTGGCAACATTGACTTACCCCTAGGAATGTAAACATGTGGAATGAAAGATGTTCTTTATGTACCTATATAACCAAAATATTATTATCAATGAGTCAACTCTTAAACCACAATTTGTAGATTGAATTTGAATATAAATGTGGAAATGAATTGTATTTGATTAGAGATAAATCTATAAACTCCAAAATTGTTCAACCAACATCCAATTTGAACTGTAGGTTTTAGCTTGATTTCATTTAGAAAAATAATCAAGCACTCATAGTAAAGGACATAGACATAACACAATTATGGAAAAAAAGATTTGGCAACATCATTTTTTGATATCTCAACACACTCCATTACTACAACATGGTAAGATGCTTACCACCTTTTAAAAAGGGTACAAACACATGTCATGATTGCTTAGTAGAGAAGCAATACAATGTTCCATTTCAAAAAAGTATATATAGATCTAATGGTAAATTTGATTTGGTTCACACCAATATGTGTTGACCAATGACACCTAGCCATGCTATATTTAAGTACTTCATGCTCTTTATTAATGTTTAATCCATAAAAAATGTGGGTCTACTATGTGAAAACAAAGAGTCAAGATTTTGAAAAATCAAGACCCTTCACTTAGATTATGGGGGTAAATTCACTGGTAATGAGTTTAAACAATTTTTAAAATAAAATGATGTTCATAATCAAATGTCACCTCCACATAAACCATAAAAAATTACAATTTTTGAATGGAGGAATCATACTTTAGTAGAAATGGTGCATTGTATGGTACATGATTCAGGCTTGACAAGGGAATTTTGGGTAAAAGTGAATAAAACTATCATATATCTACTCAATAGAGTACTCACTATATCTCTTAAAGGAGTAAATCCACATGAATTCTAGTTAGGGAAAAATCCATATGTAGAACAACTTCATGTGTTTGGATGTCAAGTAACTATGCACATTCCTAAAGTAAAATAGACTAAACTTTATAGTAAAGCCAAAGAATATGTGTTCTTAGGGTATAATGAAGAATCACTTGCCTATAGAATCATGAATCCAAAAATAAGACAAACCTAGACCATGAGAGATGTTGAGTTATTTGAAAATAAAGAAGTAGAATCTCCTTCTACAAGAATAGTTGATAAATAAATCATTTTCATAGAAAATATAAAAGATGGTAATCTCCTAGATGAATATAGTAATGATGATGGAAATAATGGTGCAACTCCACCACCCACAAGAGCTACTCAATTTATTCCTAAATGGTATATGAATACACTTAGAGATACAAAATTAGATGGTGTTCCAAACACATCCACCATTGGACCAAGAACATGTAGTATGGATCATGGTGAGGCCAATTTGGCCTTAATGAGTATAGTTATTGAATCTATCGATCCTATATAGTTTAGAAATCCATATAGTTTAAACCTTGGAAATATGGTATATATGTATAATATAATTGACTGATGAAAAATCAATCATGGAAACTTTTAGATCTTCTACCAAGGAAGAAGCTAATCAGATGCAAATGAATCTTCAAGACAAAGTAAAAATAAGATGGCAATCTCACAAGCATAAACCAAGACTAGTCGTATCAAGGGGTGTGCTCAGAAAGAAGGTATTGAGTATGAGGAGGCATTTACTCCCACAACAAATATAAAAACTATAAGGATGAGTTTTTCTCTATCCACATAGTCTGGATGGGATTACCATCAAATGGACATAAAAAGTGCCTTCCTTAATGGGGAATTATAGGAAAAAGCCTACGTGACTCAAACAAAAAGTTTTATCAAATTTGGAAGAGAAGATAAAGTTTGTAAACTTACCAAATCATTATATTGTCTTAAACATGTTCCAAGGTCATGTCATATCAATATTGATGATCATATCTTAAAACATGAAATCAAAAGAAGTGCATATGATCTGAATCTCTACCTCAAATAGCAAGGGGGAGATAGTAATTTTTATTATATATATTGATGATCTAGTCATCACTAATAGTTCAGTAAATATGATTGAATCAACAAAGAAATATCTAAATCAATCATTCAACATGATAGATCTAGAGCTTCTACATTTTTGTCTTGGCTTGAAATTTTGGCAGTGATAAAATCACATTTATGTATCTCAGCTCTAATATAGTAGGACAATGCTTTAGATATTTAAAATGATGGATATAAAACTAATTGCCACACCTATGGAGATAAAAATTCATTTATCTTGAGTAGATCCATCACCATAGGTAAATGCAACTCTATATCGATAGTTTATGGGGAGTCTCATTACCCAATGTATACTAGGCTAGACATCAACTATGATATCAATTATCTCTCAAGGTTCATACAATATCCTAAGATCAATAACTAGAAAATAAAAATTGAGTATTGAGGCACATTAGAGGAACTATGGATTTTGGCATAGAATACAATAAGAATGATAACTTATTCTTGATAGGATACTTAGACTGAGATCATGCAGGAAACATTGATGATAGGAAATCCATTTTAGGATTTATATTATTTTTTGAATCTAGATTGATATCATGGGGGATTAAGAAACAAAATTGTGTTTCAAGGTTTTTCACTAAATCAAAATATCATGCCACAGGAGGGGTTGTCTGTGAAGTTATTTAGCTTAGATGTATACTTGAAGGATTTGGATTAGCATAAGATCAATGAATAATTCTTCATGTAGATAATGAAGGAGTAGTGAATCTTATTCATAACCTAGTATTTCATTAATGCACTAAACACATTGAGATGCAAGTTCATTTCATCCACAAACATGTTCATAACAACAATGTCCAGATCTAATATTTCCTGATAGATCAACAATGTGTAGATATTTTTACTAAATTACTTGTGTAGGAAAAATTTGATGTGTTCAAATAATTTCTCTCCTATTCACTTGAGATAATGATAAATTAAGGGGGTAATATTAGGGTGATTAATTTACCATTATAAATAAATGAGTAATATTTAATTACTCATAGTAGATAATAGATAATAATGTACATGAGTAAATTGTTGTTACTCACCATAAGAAACTGTAAGTAGGTTAATATGGGTAAAATAAATATTTCATTTAATATTTAGAATATTGGTGGTTGATAGAATAATATATATTTTATTGTTAATATTCTTGTATGATTTTGGGAGTATGGTTTTTGTAACCATTAATCTATTATGAGCATGCATCTATATTTAAACTATAAGTTATTTTTATCATTTATTGGTTGAATGGAATATATTGAGTATATATTTATTCATCCTCAAGAAGAAAAAACTCCTCAATTTAAAATTTCCACTACTGAACCATGAAAGGTGAAACAAGAGATAGAAAAAAAATGAATTTAGGTGAAGGATAACATTATTAGGGGAGAGGAGGAAATTATTTATCTAGAGTCCTGTAATAAGGAAGAGATTTCACCTATTATGGTAGTCTCAACAACCATAACATCTCATATAACTCTTAAACTTCTTACCAGAAAAGTGATTGCTCCTCAAACTAAGAGGATAACAAGTTACTGTAAGAGAAAAATAGGTAAGGAAGGACACAAAGACCATCCATAGTAGGATCAAATGAGTAGGTAATACCTTAGATTGAGGGTGAGTTGAGTCATGAAATGGATGAGTAAGAACTATAATAAGATAAGATTTTAAGCTTGTAACGATTGAAATGAAAGGTCACCCCTTAGTGGTGACTAATTAGGTAAGGTTTCTCTACCTATTTCCCCCAAAGGCCACTCTCCTATAATTTCATTACTAGTTGTCTCTACCTTTTCTTTACCAATTGTGTCTCCTTTTCATCCTATGTCATCATCTCTTTCTAGACCTATTTTCATAATTATTTCTACACTTCCTCCATTAATATCCACCCCTACTTCTACTATCATTGTTCATCTTATCACTCAAGTGTTAGCTTCTTCCACTCAATTGAGATAAAAAATGACCTCATTAGGAGTAGTTCAAACCAAAATAGTGCTAGCCACAAAGAAGAATTTGAAAAACAAACTATTCTACATTATTCATCTCATACTACATCTAGGGAATGTAGACTGGTAAAAAATAATATTGCCTTCAATGCATAAGCTAGTCCCTAAGACTGAGCCTAAAAAGAACACCCAAGTAGAAGCACAGTTACTAGATCCATAAAAGTTGACTATCCCAAATTAGGACAAGGAATTATGGGCATCAACTTATAAGAGGTCATACTTTAATATCATTGAGCTTCCCACTATGATCTCTCTCTTTGATAAGTGAACTACCTTCTTGCAAAGGGTGAGGAAGAGGAAGACATAAGATAGAATTAGGTAAAGTATAATTCTAGAAGAAAGAGAGTAAATATACTCTCTATCAAAGAGACATGATATAAATAAGGTTTAGTCCCTTTATATTGAGGATTTTATGTCCTACATGGAGACCCACACTGAATCAACGTTATCCATTCATGAGGGCATATAGTAAGAAATACAAGAATTGGAGACCCTTAGGGAGAAAAAAAAGGTAATACATATTCTCTTTGGGCTAAAAAAATATGTCCAAAGTGTAGCATTGAGATTGTATAATATATTAGATACTATTCATTCTTTGAGACCATAATTAGCTCCCCATACAACCATAATAACTAAACTATTTAAGGTTTTCAAGGATGTTGAGAATAAATTAATTTTTTTAGTTTTGTATACTACTGATCCCCTAGAGGTATCAAATGCACTAAATATTATAGTCATTAGGACTCGATAAACTTGGGAATGGATAAATGTTGCTAATGCTTTGGTTATGAAGATCACCAAATATGAGAAGTAGGTAGTGCCAATTTTGAATGAGCCATAATTGAGAAGTGCATGGGATAACACTAGGATTTTGGTATCCAGGTCTATTTTGACCAAATGTTACAACAATCTTCAGATAATTTCAATTAGAGTTTATAAGGTTTAACTTTAGAAGATATTTAAGAAAAGTTGATTTTAGTGAGGAATAAGGCCACTACAGTGGAAGTATTTTATGTAGATTTATAAGTTACCAAAATTGATCATGTAAGCTTGATAGAATAAGTGGGCAAGGTGAATAGAACATCTCTTTTAGATATGAGAATAATATTGGCATAACATGCTAATGGACACAAACACTGCCAAGAGTTGGAGGCTAGTAATAAGTATACTCTAGCACCATCTACTATTTTAGAAGATCAGACTCCACCTAATGTCCCATTCTCAAAACTACCTGCTATTTTAATTCCTTCTAATTAGGCAGTTCAGCTCCAACCAAAACCTCCATTTCAACTCTAATTACCACTTCAGCTATGCCTACTACTTCAGCTTAAGTTACCAAATTTTCTATGCCTAGAAATTTAGTCTAAGATACAAGTTTAACTCTAGTTACAACTTAATTTCCATCCACAACAATAAGCAACACCAAGTAAGAGCTAATCCACCCTTAGTTGAAGGTTAATTTTGTACATTTTTTCATGTAATAATTATTTAGCTAATCACATCTAGTTAAGACTTATTATATTAATGTTATAATTGAATGAATTTCTCTACAATCATGCACACATGCATGATTGATGTAATATATAAGTTATAACATACAATTTTGTATTAAACTAGAACTTAGGTTCTAGTTATCTTGATGTAATGTAAAAACTTTATACACTTGGAGGATGAGGTGACCCCTTCCCCAAGTCACTTATATACATGTAAAACCCTCTTTCAAAGGGTTGGTTTTTTTTAATCAATATATAGATAGAAGTAAATTCATTTATTATCATGAAACTATTTTTATTTTCTCTTCTTCCTTTTCTATGTTATTAAAATTTTAGATTCATTTTCTATATCAACTCAGTAATTTTGAAGTGTGTTAATGCTACAAATGATTCTGATTATTTTAATTAGTGAATGTTGATCTTATATGTGAAACAAATATTTAGTATTGGTAAATTTTATTAATTTATATAATTACTATATATTGATTTGATAAGAAGAGGTTTGTATGAGTATTTCCTTCAGTATAGTCTTCTAGGCATGTGTTCTAGTTACTTTAGATAAATTCTAGGTCTGATCTATAATCTCTCAAATAAGGGTGTGAAACAACTCTACGGAGAGAAACCTTTGGTTGAGATCATTAGGATTCCTATACTTATTTTCCTAGATTGATAACCATGCTTTTTTTTGAGTGTTTAATAACTAAAAATGGCAAACATTGACCTTGGAGATACTTGTCCACCAAATAAATTGCTAAGTAGTGACCTTTTAGGAACACAAATCCTTATTTTATGCCTTACCTTTCCCCTCTTTTGGGTTTATTTAATATATAGCCACCATAGAGTAGCTTTCCATCCATCCAACACATTTAGTGATTGTTTTCTATTAGATTTCACACATCCATCAACAAACCTAGTTAAACAACATGGAAGCTCAAAATGATATTCCACCATATAGTTATTTTAACCACATACCTACAACTCATGAGCTAGAGCAGAGCCTTGTTTCCATAGAGATACTAAAATTTTAGAGCCTACCTAGTTCATTCTTCATAGGTTTCCATAAAAAACAAATCAACAGAATTAACAAATATGGAACTAGAAGGAGGGAACACATGTGTGTTTTCTCAATAGTAGAGGTTAGTCACTATGTAGAGTTATCCTTGACATATTTAGGAAAGTAATAAGGTTTAGATTGAAAGCTAGTATATTTTTTCACCTTTCTCAAATTATAAGAGTCATAGATTATTACCTATCATCCCTAAGGTACACTGAACTATGAAGGTTCCCTAGTAATAAATGTCTTATTTATCAATCATCCTATGGCTACACCTTTGTTAGGTGGATATGCTCTTGTCATCCCTAGAGACCAACATGATCTACCAAGGAACCTAGGTAAATACTTGCCTACATTATCATCCTTAAGTAGGAGGATGGAAGAAGAACACATTAAATATTTGATGGCTACTCAAATATTAATGAATTTAACCAATGAAGATGTTGCATGAAGAATTTTCCCATTTACTTTTCAAGATTCTACTTATGATTGATATCTTAACCATGGAATGAATACCAGAATACATTTATTGCATAATTTGGGTGGGTTATGAATCCAAGTCTAGTGTATCAATATTTCACTAGCATGAAGAGGGATCTTAATGAGTCAATCTAGGCATTGAATACAAGATTTCATAAGATGTACACTTGGTTGAATGTTACATACAATCCAAATGTAGATCTAGCAATTAAGATATACAAGAACTCTCTAGAACCCATCATTATAGTATTTTTTTAGAGAGCTCTCAAAACCAATACTTTAGGATTGGCATATCAAGAAGCTATTAACATTGGCAAATAACTCAATTCATAGCTCAATCCTTACAACTCAGGAGGCTAAACATTCAATAATGGATTTTAATCATTAAATCCAATAATGCATGTCAATTTGAATGTCTGTGCATTCACCAAAATTAGTTATACACTCTACCTCACATGACATAGCAAGAAAAAAAATAGACTTACAATTTATTGAACAATCAATCACAAAGGAATGGCCATCAAAAGAACCAAAAAAATCAACATTTTTCTCGCACCAACACAATATCCTCCTAGGATTTTGACTCCACCAAAGATTAATTGTATTGTATATAAAGAATGGTCTAAAAGTTGAGTAACAACTTCTTCAATATCCATAAAAGGATGGGCAATACCATCAATAATACTTATAACCAGAATTATGGCTTCCCAAGATACTATAGGACTTTCAATAGACCCACTAATACTATTAAACAATAACAACCCACTATGTTACTAGAATTAATATCATGGAGACAAATTTTTCTAATTAGTGTTGAGTTTATAACACATCACAACATAGATAATTGCACTATGTAGAGTTATGCCCAACCATTAAAATATTTTAAAGGTAAATTATTAGACAAGATTAAATGATGATTCCCCCATATCTCCCTCATGAATTTGGCCCATCAAGTTAAGTTGTGGTCTTTGAAACTCATGTGTTTACCTTCCCTAATGAATATGACAATGTTATAAAGGATAATTATGATGAAATACAATCATTTTAGTAGCTCAATATGTATAGTTACAATTTGATGAATAAACAACTTCTCACCACTTTTACATCTCAAAAAAATATAGTTATTACCCTGAATCCTAAGGTTGAGAATAATCCTCCTCCCTCAAAATGGAATGATTATACTTAATATAAAGAATAATATAGCAATGGAAGATATAAAATTATTGAGGATATGAAGAAGATCAAGGCCAATATCACTCTTCATGTACTGGCACAAATCATAGAGCATAAGGAGCTCTTATATAAGTCTATCATATGCAAGTCTATTAGAAAAGAAAAAAAAATAGATAACACAAATGTTATATATAAAAGTAAGCCTATGTTCCACCTTTTTTTCAAACCATTTAGGAATTTAGGAAGAATATACATAATTGTTTGGTATATTATAGAGGTTAATAAATTATTATTCCAACCTACAATTTTTAGAATCTTGGTTTGACCCCAAGTCATTCCATGAGGATTATTTCATATCTAGATAATTTAGTCATGCCTATGAAAGGAGAACTTAATGATGTAAGAATCTAGGTTGTATAATTAATTCAAGTACACATGTTTATAGACATACTGGTAGTAGATATTCCTGAGGGGTATGGGTTACTATTAAGTAAAGATTGGTCCAAGATGATCAATGGATATCTTTCCATAGACTTATCTCACATTTGGATGCCATGGAGGGGTATTTCCAATTAGATCAGGATCGATCAAGAGACAAAAATGAAGTAACCTATTAAAAAATATAACTCTACAAATGAGGAATTAATTTATAAGTCTCCTAGTCTTAGAATTTATATGTTTACTAGAAAACATGAAATGTAGGAAGAAGTGTAGGGTCCTTCCTAATTATAGACCCTCCATTTCAAAGGAGTGATATCAAAGTAAGGATTAAATATTGGTATTAAATTGGTCAATACATAAATAAATAAATACTTTTAAGGATACATGTTTTAATTTCTATGCACCGACTTTTTTATAGATTATTAACCCTTGAGTTTTGGAGTGTAGTTTGCCATCAAGAACAATGTTAAGGAACTATTGGAATTTAGAGACTTAGAACTCATGATTAACTATGTTAGGAATAAGAATTAATTGAAATTATCATTTTTTAAAAAATATGACCATAGATCCTAGGATTTAATCATGTAATTTGAGGCTTTTAATATAGTGGTCATTCCAAAAAAACAAAATTAAGCTACTAACTTGTTGGCTACTTTAGTAGTAAATTTGGCACCCCTACAGGAGTCAAAAGTATATAAGTTCTCCATAAAATTAGTAACTTGTCTATTAGTGAAAAAAATACTAAAAATTTACAAGTGTTTGATAATGACCAGTAGATCATCCAATTTTTGACCAATTTAGGACAATTTGAGTGTAAAATAATTGATGATGAGGAAAGAATCCATGGATGCCAAGATAAATTGGATCAAGAGGATGTCATACAATTGAATTAAAATTATCTCTCATTGGGGATGGTTGCCTTGGAAAGATATTTTAATATGGATCCACAAACACAAAAACAAAGGCAACTAAAAGTCATTGATTCTGAGTCTAACTAAAAAAATGTGGGTGATGAAAGGAACACACACCTCATAAATATTGGCTTAAGCTACACTCTAGATGAAGGAAAAATGGGTAAAGAAATTTATTATATGATATAAATATTCAATTTCATGGATGTATGATGACTTGAGGATATTTAATTCTAGAGACATCACCAACATAATTCTACTTAATAAAAATCATAACTCATTTAGGTAGAGACAAAGATCATTTAATCTTATTCTAGAATCACTGATTCAAATGAAGTGATGAAGATGCTAAGTTCTTGGATAGACTATCTTATTAGGCATTCAACTTGGGTGGTTAATCTAGTTCTAGTCAAGAAAAAGAGACATGAAATTAGACTGTGTATCAATTTAGGAACCTTAATAAATATTATGATAAATACAACTATCCCCTACCCTTATTAGATGAGGTAATACAAAAGTTGAGTGGTTCTAGAATGATGTCTTTAGTTGATATATTTTCAGCTAAATTAGAGGATAGAATGAAAACCATGTTTACTACAAATTGAGGAACTTATGCATATAATTAAATTCCATTTGGGATAATTAACATTGGAGATACTTTTTAGAGAGTGATAGATCATATTGTATGTATATTGATAAGAAAATTCATAATTATATACATGGATGACCTCAGTATATTTATTAAAATAGGTAAGATCATATAGACCATCTCCAATCCATTTTTAAAAGGCATATAAATTTTTATATCTCATTGAACCCCAAAAAGAACATATTCAATCTTAATGAAGGCAAGTTTCTAGGCCACATTATCACTGAATATGGGATAACTATTGACCTAGATAGAATTTAGCTAAATCAGAAAACAATGTTCCCAAATATTAAAAATTAGCTCAAGTCATTCTTTAGGAAGATTATTTTTGTGATAAAATTCATACCATTATTTTCAAAGATTATCAGACCCCTTAATGCAATGCTCAAATAGGATGCGAATGTGGAATAGACACATGAAGATAAAATGTCATTTCAAGACATTAAGAAGGATATATCATAGGCCTTAGTGCTCTTCATCTTAGAATTTACCAAGGACTTATCCCTATACTTGTTTTGTTTGGAGCATACCATTACTATTTTACTTACACAAAATAAGTAAGAAAACAAACACCCTATACATTTTATGAGCACTAACTTAAAGTATACAGAGCTCAAATACTCCTTGATTAACAAATAGATATTTAATTTTGTAAAAGAAGTTAAGAAATTTATACATTAAATCCTTCAAAATAAGACCATTGTTATTGTACTAGATCTTATAGTCAAGCTTATGCTAGGATAGAATAGGTTTTGAGAGCATAGGGGAAAATAGATGGAGAAATTTCAAGAGTTTGATATTGAGATGAAACTTACCAAGATCATCAAAACACTAGGTATTGTTTAGTTTATAGCTAAACTAGACCCATGCATCATCATTGAATAAGTCTACCAAATACAAGTTTTCTAAGGGCATTAGTATTCATGTATTATTCAATTCTTACTTACTAGGACATATCCTAAGGAACTCAAGAGAGAGAAAAAGAGAGCCTTGAGGCTCAAAATGTTTATTACATAATAAGAAAATGAATCCTCTATAGGAATAATGATGAATTAATTTATTTAATATGTGTCTCATGTGAAGAATATTAGGAGATTATGTAAAATATACATCAAAGTACCGGTAGTAACCACTTATATGGAAATACCACATCCCATAAAATAATCAAAATGGGCTATTATTGGCCAATAATATTCAAGGATGATCACTCCCATGTAAGTACATGTCATGAATGCTATGTCATGGTGAAAATAGAGGCCCACTTAGAAATTCTCTGATATCCCATGATTGAGGATAAGCCATTTGCCCAATGGGGTTAAGATATCATTGGTGTTATCAACCCAAACTCTTTAGCTAGGCACACAAATTTGCTCACTGTTGTTGATGCCTAAATGTGTACCACAAGTGCCCATAGTGTTTAGAAACACTTATCATTTTATAATTAAAATAATTTAGTTAGTGAGTTATAAGTTATGATAATCATATTATCTATTGGTATAATAGAGGCAAAACAAGTGATTATTACACTATATTTATATTTTTTGTGGTTGGGAGCTACCATGGCCAAAAAATAGATTTATGCAAATTATGTAGTAATAATGGAAATAATAGTGACTTATGATAAAGAGCTAAATTAAGAATTAATTAATAATGGATATTTATAATGACAAGCTAAACTAAGGTGATCCAAATCAAATAGAGAAAAAGGAAGGTTAGGGTAGAAAGAAATATTATTGATCTTCATTCCAAACATCATGACAAAGTTTAGATTTCATCCAAGCATGCACTTAAAATAAACATGTAAAGTGATATAGCTTATCCCAAATCACATCACACATTAGGCAAACTTCTAAGGAGGGTATAAATAATGTAAATAAGAATGAGTTTCACTTTAGAGATTATACCCCTACAAGTAAATAACATTGGCCCAAATGTAAGAAGGGCAAAAAAAATGAAATGAAACTAAAGAATTTTAGTTAACCTAGAATTAACACAATTTAATAGCTCTATAATTAAATATGCACACCAAGAATCCATAAAAACCATTCAAATCTGGAAATTAAAACAAAATAATGAGAGAGAAACCATGATACCAAACACAGATAAATGTTAGACAATATTTGCATAACTCCTTGGTTGTATTTCTTATTCCAAGTTTACAAAGTAATATTGGATTTAAAACTCCACCCTTTCTTCTTAAAAATGGTAATACATACCTTATAGAAAACCCAGATAGTATACTAGTTAGTCTAAAAATATAGATGTACAAAGATAAAGATAGTTATCTTTGTAACAAACTATAATAAATGTGTCTTTTACAATCATGTTGACGTAGAGGAAATCACACTAATAAAATATCATGTGCCTTTATAAAATAATATGCTAACTCTCAGGTAATCCATAATTATGATGTTAGAGGTGTGGCCCTTTACTGCTAAATGATACTCATATCTCTTTCATGTTATTCATCCACTAGGCCTAAGTCTACGATAGGCCATGTGTACACTCTTCTTGATCAACCAACTCATCATAATATTTATCATTCCTAGCCAAAGCCTCCTTTTATTTCATGCCATTGGATCAAATCTAGTGAGCAAGTGTGATCTATCGATCTAAATCCAAGTCCTCAATTTTTATTAGTCCAATGATCTCTAGGCTTGTAGTCATGACACTTGACACCCTCACAGATCTTTTTTTAGGAATATAGAGGTCATGGGATCTGCAACATCCTTATAAACTTCTAATTCTAAAGTCTTATTGAGTCTATAAGGAGCTATAGTTCTGCTAAATATTTTTTGGAATCATGCATTAAATGCTTTGATGGTTTCATTGACATCCTTTTTAATTATGGTAAACTATTGATACAATATACATGGACTAATAATTTTTCCAAATTCGTCAATGAAAATAGTGTTGAAGTTATTCTAGTTAGTAATGCAATCCTCTAGAAGGTTAAGAAACCATTCATAAGTAACTTTGTAAAAAGTAAATGGAAATAACCTACATATCACATCTTCATGAATCACATTTAATAATCTTAGAGTAGATTTGAAACTTCTAACATGCTCTTCAATAGAGACAAAATTATTAAGAGTAAAATAAGTCAAATATCTTTTAGAATTCTGTGGAAGATCATGTACTATACCTAGTATATTAATTTAAGAATCACTTAGCCATGCCATACCTTGAAGATGTGAGTACTTTGAATTGGGGAAGCATTTGAGACTTTGGAAATTTTGCTCACCTAAGCCTTGCCTTGGGTAATTCCAACTTATGACTTTAAATCCTATTTGAAATATGATGTGTCAAGTCAACCTTTACAAAGAATAAGAATTAAATTTGCACATTAAACTAATTTTGTAAATATATTTATAAATAATAACAAAGGGAATTAAATTTTAACTAAACTAGTTAAAAGATGTGCCCAATTATACAAATATGGTTAACATTTACAATCCTTAATCTCAAATAAACTCAAATTTTTGAAATATATACCAATCCTTGATCAAAACAAGTTATTCAAACCTCAAATACTATGGATTCATAAATCTAAAACTATTTTTACCATAACTAAGCATATGTATCCAAATACTATCAACCTTTGTCTAAATAAGCTCAAAGATTAATCTAAATTCATGAAGATCACCAACCTTTATATAATTATGGTAAAATAAGTACAATTATGTAAAAAATTGAGTGATCTTTGATAAAAATACACTAAAACTAGCAAAGATCCTACAAATTCACAAAGATTTGTTGGAGACCCTTCTTTTAGCACTAGTAAAGCTCCTCTTGTTGATGCTTAAATGTGTAACATAGGTGCCCAGAGTGTTTAGAAGCAATTATCATTTTATAATTTTGAGAATTTAGTGCATGAGTTGTAGGTTATGATAATCATGTTATCTATTGGTAGAATAGAGGAAGAACAAGTGACTGTTTGACAATATTTATATTATTTGGTGGTTGGTAGCCACCTTGGACAAATAACAGATCTATGTAAATTATGTAGTAATTATGTGAATAACAATTAATTATGATTAATAACTAAATTAGTAATCAATTTAGAATAAATATTTATAATGACAAGCTGAACTAAGGTATTCTAGATCAAAGAGAGCAAAAAGAAGGGTTGGGAAGAAAGAAATATTATTGATATTCATTCCAAACATCATGAAATTTTTTATATTTCATCCAATCATACACTTAAAACCAACATGTAAAGTGATACATCTTAGCCCAAATCACATCACACATCAGACAAACTTCTAAGGAAAGTAAAAATAATGAAAATAAGAATCAGTTTCACTTTAAAGATTATACCCCTACAAGCAAATAACATTGGCCCATATGAAAAAAGGGAAAAGAAAATGAAATGAAACTAAAGACTTTCAATCAACCTAGAATTGACACAAGTTAACAGCTCTGAAATTAAAGGTGCACACCAACAATCCATAAGAACCATTCAAATCTATAAATTAGAGCAAACAAATGAGAGAGAAACTATGATAGAAAACACACAGACAAAGGTTGGATAATATTTATAGAACTTCTTTCTTGTATTGATTACTCTAAGTATACAGAGTAATTTTGGCTTTAAAACTACCCCCTTTCTTATTACAAATGGTAATACCTACCTTTATAGAAAAACCAGACAATGTACATGTTACACTTAAAATACAAGTGTACAAAGATAAAGATAGTCATCTTTGTAACAAACTATAATACACGTGTCTTTTAAAATCATGCTAACCTAGAGGAAATCACACTAAAAAACTAGAATGTGACTTTACAAAGGAATATTCCAACTTTCAAGTAAGCCATAATTAGGATGTTGGAGGTGGGGCCCTTTACTGCTAAATGATACATATATCTCTTTCATGTTATTCATCCACTAAACTTAAATATATGGTAGTCCTTATGATATGCTCCTCTTATTGATTAGCTAACTCATCAAAATATTTGTAATTCCTAGTCAAAGATTCCTTTTATTTCATGATGTTAGATCAAATCTGGTAAGCATGATCCATTGTTCTAAATCTAAGTCCTAAGCTTTTATTGGTCCAATCATCTCTAGGCTTGCAGTTGTGACAGTTGAAACCCTCATATATTTTTTCCATGCTACGTATCTCTTTTTAGCTATCACCTTTGTTGAGTACTAGCCTCGTGTTGAGCTTATGCACCTTTGAAAATTCCATATGCCTTTCACACCATTCGATCAAATCTAATGAGCGAGTGATTGCCATAGATTTCCTAGATAGTCAAAACTCAAATGAAAATGTGATATACATCATTTTTGGGATCTTGGGATGCATTTAAAATGTCAAATTGGGCCTCATGCCATTAGATTAAATCTAGTAAGTGAACTATAGCCATTAATCTATGTGGGGGGGATTTTGGTCATTGATTAGATGCCTTTATTAGGTGGGCCCCTTTATTTCTTCCTATTGGTCATTAAGTTGTCAGGCATCTGGTACTCGGGGCCTTGTGCTTCTTTTGAATTTTCTTCTCATGCCTCACACCATTCAATCAAATCTAGTGGGTGAGTGATTTCCATTGATTTATCATGGTGTACATTGTTTAAGCCAAATCCTTTTGACTAGGATGTTCCATTTGATCAAATATATTGAGAAAGCATCGATCATAAGATCTTTCAAAGAATGAGGAAGATAATTATTATACCTGAGGACATAAATAAAAGCACTTAGCTTAAGGTATTAAGGATAAGGTTGAGATGATTATCAAGGATTTAGTATTAATGACCTAGGATAAGTTAGGTAATGTAAAAAGGGACCTCATAAAACCATGCTAAATTAGACCTGAGGAACATAGGAAAAAGAAAGGGGACAAAAATAAAGAAGAGTTTAAGTTATGTTATGAAAATATGACTTGAACCCACATAAACCCCTTGTTTATAGATTCTTTTAAATTGGTTCTCACCAAATTGGATCCCTCCAATAATTTAATTTGAATAAAGGGACACCTAGGGTTTCTAATAATAGAACCCTAAATCCTTCATGGAACCTACAAAATGAGTCACGTAACCTTATTAGAAGGGTTATTCTAAAATAAGAGGATTAAATCACACAAGCATGTTCTTTAATAAAGTGGATGATCTTCAAAAAAATTTAAAGACTTTGATGTTTAGATGATTCAATTTTAAGATACAAATTTATGTAATTTGACACAAGGGTCCCCATTATTTTAAAAATGGGGGTATGTTGACCTCAACAACTATTACAAATTTTTACACATGGACTAAGGTAGTAGCCACCAACAATTTAAAAGCATAATATGTGATTTGTTTCCTTGAAGATCATATCACAACAATATTTGACACACCTATTAGTTTATGACAATGGAACAACATTTTAATTATTTGAGTTTATATAATGGGCCCATGATAATCATATAAAAATTAGATCATCCTTGAATCACTATCCACAAGAGAATGAAATGGATGAATTGACAAATAAGAAACTCATAGATGTTGTCAAGAAAAAACTCATAGATTCCACTTTCTAAGATTATATATATATATATATATATATATATATATATATATATATATATATATATATATATATATATATATATATATATATATATATATATATAATCTTAGAAAGTGGAATCTATTAATAAAATATACACTCTGGTTACACCAAACTTTATATAAGCATGACCTTAAATCCTCACCAGATCTACTAGTTTATGAGAAATAGCCAGTATTCCTAATCATGCTTAAACTGCTAACATATCAATTCATGCAAGAAAACATGGAACCCACTAATAGGATAGGGTCCATATTGTTTCATATCATAGAGATAGAAGACTATAGGATTTAAGATTTGCATAACATTAGTAGACATCAAGACATAGTCAAAAGGTTGTTTGATAAGAGAGGAAAATCTAAAGCATTCAAGATTTTTGAACTAGTTCTTCTATGGAATAAATCCAATTAAAATAATGGATAGAATGACAATTTCACCCCATTATGGATAGGATATTATCATATCTTTGATATATTTGGTAATAATGATTTTAATTTGAAGGACATCCAGGGTTATGAGTTGACATATCCAGTTAGTGGACAATTTTTGAAGCATTACTTCATGGTTACTCGATTTTGAGATGTCTCTAAGTAAAATCAGATGTTATGGTAAAGGTAAGGGTACGCTATATTTAGTTTATTAGTTAATTTTATATTTTTAGTAATTTTATTTCATTATAATAGTTCAATATTGATAGATTAGTTGTTCTTGATTTTTGCATTTTTATTAACTTAGTTTAGTGGTTTATTTTAGGTAATTTTTTGCTTTCAAGAATAGTTTTCCTTTTGATTTTATGAAAATCTAATTGATCACTCATGGTATAATTAACAAATAGCCTATGTGTTTTGAATCTAATTTGATTTAGTAGGTATTATAGCTTGTACATCATAATTTCTAATCTAGACAAGAAATGAGAGAGTTAATCATGATGATGTTATAAAGTGGATGATTTCACTAGGTATATAAACTTTGATCCGATATCTCCATGAAAATTTATAAATATTTTCTTACCTCCTTGGATCAAATGCATATTAAATGCTAATACTTATTTGAGGTAATAATAATTGATGTGATTAATTTTGATAGGGACATTTTGATAAACCCAAATATACCAACACCATCTCAAGGTGGTCACCTTATTTCTTCCATTAAAATAAAAAATGAAAGAGGTATAATCCAAAAGTTTAAAATAAAATCAAAAGGGATTAAAATACTACATAATAAAATAATACCAATGTATTGTGCATCATGGAAATATATGATGGAAGGAAGGAAGGGTGATTAAAGGTATATATTTTGTGGCTATGGACATGTGACTAGAAGTAGAGTAATGCCTAAGCTACCCCAAAAATTTTTATAACTTAATGCCCAATCAAAATGAAACCTACATCACATTCCATGTCTTTGATAAAATCCTTTGAGAAGAAGTAAAATATATAAATTTGACCCACGTCAGTCTATGGTATGGGTAAAGTATGTTGTAGTGAGTTATCAGGAGTTTCTTTCATATTTTTTATGTAATCATATTTTATAATATCATTCATGATTGATATTTAGATTACAAAACTACATATTTTTTGTTCTTGAAACTCAAGAGTATTCACCCCTGTGAGTCATCATTTGTTGAATTCAACACACCCACCTTGTATTTCCTATGTAAAAGTGGGGAACCCCTTTTATTTTCTTAAGACTTGTTCATTACATGGTTGTACTTGCAAGTTATCTTATTTCATTATCTATATAAATTGGGGATTTTTTGGTATTAAATCATCTTTGTTGCATGTGTTTTCCTCTTACAAGGTATTTTCATTAGAAAGACTTATTGAAACTAATTTATTAATGAAAATTATGCGATCTTAATATGTATAATAGGTATTCATATTTATTTATTTGGGTTCTTTTATTCATATTTAATTATTCAACATTATGGATATTTTGGGTCTTCGACATTTCAATTTTAAGGAACATTTTAGTCTTCAAAACTCTAGTTTATAGAAGCTTTTATTTAGTAAATTCTATTTGGCACTTTAGTCTTCATAATATTTGTCTTTGGGATCTTTTACTCAAGAAATTTTAGTTGAGAATTTTACTTTGGGCATTGTTCTGGTCACCAGATTTCATTTGGAAACATTCCTTTGGATATTTTTTTTCATCTTGTCTTATGTGGTGGGTTTATTTTTGAAATATTAGCCTTTGGGAAGTTTTGGTCTTCAAGGACTTTATCTTTGGGAAATTCCTCTGACAAATTCTCTTAAATAATATTTTTGTCTTTGGGTAAAAGTGTTCAGTGCCCTGGATTTTACGAGAAGTCTCACAAATCTCCTCGAAGAATATTTTGGTCTTTGGAGACTTCCTTTCAAAATTTTGGGCTAAAAAATCTAGATGATTCAAATTTAATGTGAATGTTGACTCCTAACTAAACCACATAGTGATAAGTGTAAAAAATCAATAATACCATAGCACTACCCAAATGAGTAAGCATACTACATAGCATGATCACTAGGCATAGGTGGTAAAGTTTGAATTTAATGAATGTTGGTGATTAATGATGCATGAACTAAAAATAAATGCCACAAATTTATAAAATTAAGGCACTAACCAATCTCACATCCATTGATTGCAATCAAACTCAAGTGTATATTTGTTTCTACATTTTGAAAGCCCTATATGTGTTCAAACAAGCTACAATTTTCATAACAAAGCGCTAGGCCACCATCACAAAGAGATTGAATCCTACCAATGTTGAGAACTAGCAATGGCATCTTCATCTATAGCATACATAGGATTTTATGCACCATCTAGGTTTTGTATTAAGGATTGAACAAAATAACTAGATATAGTTTTTGATGGAATAGTGTTTATGGGCCTCTATTCTAACTACTTATCTCTATGGGAGGTCATAAAGAATTTTGAAAAGTTTACTTGTGAGGAAGATGTCTCTATAGAATTAAAACAAGTTTTAGCTGACTTATTACCCTTCAAATGTCAAACACTCCATTATGTAGCTATTAATCCATAAGTTATGTTGTGTATTGACTTGTTATGAGACCTATTTATTGAAGGGAGGATTACAGATGATGGTTTATTTCATTATTTCAATAATAACATCATCATCACATACATATTAGGTGATACATTCATGAGGTGTTTATTTTTATTACTTCCACATGCTACCTTTGATTTTACATAGTATGGTTGGTTAAAAGAATTAGAAAAACATAGAACAATTAGTGAGGAAGTGGTTTCTCTTGGGAGAGACCTTCATAGTCAAGAAAATCACCAAGAATACCTACATATTACTAGGTTACATATGTGAATATACATTGACACAACATTACTCAACCATTTTTTTCCCAGTTGAGTGTCCACTTATTTCTTTTGGAGAGGGTACCACTTCTCAATCTATTGATCACCTAAGATCACACTTATGAATTGGGGGAAATTATAAGTGCTCACCTAAGGGAATAGATATTGTACAAATATAGGAGGCCCCAAGGTGGAAAATTTTATATTATTTCTTATCTTTTGGATGTGGTCATGGGTAATTTTATAAACCAAATGGGGCTCTATGGTATCCAAACCTGGAGTACATAAATAATAGAATCTCTGACTTCTACTCATTCATCTACATCTATGAATATGTAAGTAACATATTGATAATTGTAGATGATTTATATCCTCAATTATATATAGTAATTCATGGGGAACCATTATCTAGTATATCTAATATCATCACCAATATGCTTGTGAATTTGGGTGATTATTGGATATACCCATAATATATTATTATCATGGTCATTATACACAAGGTTGACCCCCTTTATCTCATCAAATACATCTGAGACAAGGTTTTTGAGAATTATATTACATATTAGATGTGTAATGGGATAGATGAGGACCTAAATTAGAGAAAAAGTAACACCTTCCATGTAACCCATCTCATAATTAGGATTATACAATACACATACTAAATATATTTTAGATAGGCTAGTGGTGCAAGGAAGGCTTATGTCTTAGCTACTCTACCCAATAGGGATTGAGACCCCCACATGAAAGTGAAACAAAAATTTCATAATATGGGAATTCCCTACAAACATGAGCCTATTTATGATGACTTCTTATTCTTAAACACAAAATATGATGCAGAAGTCAAGGAAAGGTCTATGACTACTTGTTTGAGTGAGGACTTAGAATAATCTATGCAAATCCTTGCTTCACACTTGGGTAAACCAAATTTAGAATCCCACCACTATGGTGATGTAACTCATAAAATTTATGGAGTAAAAAACCCTTCTAGTAGCAACAAGATTAAAGCCATAACCCCCAAAACCCACCTACTATGATGATAGCTCCATATGAATAGCAAGAATAATGTTTTGGGGAGACATTTGTTGTTGGTGTGCCATAAGAATAATATACTCCTCAATTTCAAATGTTCATTGTTGAATTGAGGAAGCTAAAACAAGATCTAGCAAAAGAATCAATTCAGGTTAAGGATAACACTATTGTAGGAGAAGAGGAAATAATTTGTCTATATTAATATTATGAAGAAGAGATTACACCTACTATGACTTCTATAGAAACAGAAACATATATCATTACTCTTACACTTCCTACCCAATAGGTTATTATTACTTAGGCTAAGAGGACAACAATTTAATATAAGAGAAAAACTAGGGTAGGAAGACTACAAACACCATCCATAGAGTGACTGACTAAGTAGGCACAAACATTGATTAAGGGTGAGCAGAGCCATGATGTGGATGAATAAGATATACAACAAGATAAGTTTTAAGATTTCAAGGATTAATAATAAATGTACACTTTAGTAGTGATAAATTAGGTAAGGGTGCTTTATCTACTACCCCTAACTCCCACTCTCGTATAATTTTAATTCCTATTGTCTCTACCTTTTCTTTATGAATTGTCTCTTCTCCTCCTCCTTTATCATCATCTCCTTTTGGACCTCTTTTCATAATTTTTTCTATACTTGACTCATTAGTATCCACATCTACTTCCACTATCACTATTTAGCCCAACATTAAAGTCTTAGCTTCTTCCACTTAATTGAGATCAACAATGCCCTCATCAGAAGTAGTGTAAACCATCATGGATTAGTACCTATCATCCCTAAGGTAAACTAAACTAGGAAGGTTCCCCAGTAATAAATGTCTTATTTATACATCATCTTATGGCTACACCTTGGTTAGTTGGATATGCTCTTTTCATCACTAGAGACCAACATGATCTATCAAGGAACCCAGGTAAATACTTGCCTACATTCTCATCCTCAATTAGGAGGATGGAAGAAGAACACATTAAATATTTCATGGCTACTCTAAGATTAAATGAATTTCACCAATGAGGATGTTCCATGATGAATTTTCCCATTTACTTTTCAAGATTTTATTTATGATTGGTATCTTAACTTGTAGGAAAGTTTCATCATACCATGGAATGAATGCCAAAATACATTTCTTGCATAATTTGGGTATATTACTAATCCATGTCTAGTTTATCAATATTTCACCAGCATGAAGAGGAATCCTAATGAGTCAATCTAGGCATTGAATACAAGATTTCATAAGATGTATAGTTGGTTGAATGTACCATACAATCCAGATGCAGATCTAGCACTCAAGATATACAAGAACTCTCTACAACCCATCATTATAGTATTTTTTTAGAGAGCTATCAAAACCAATAATTTAGCATTGGCATATCAATAAGATATTAACATTGACAAATAACTCAATTCATAGCTCAATCCTTACAACTCAGGAGGCCAAACATTATATAATGGCATTTAATCATTGAATCCTATAATGCATGTCAATTTGAATGTCTGTGAATTCACCAAAATTAGTTATACACTCTACCTCACATGACATAGAAAAAAATTGGACTTACAATTTATTGAACAATCAATCACAAAGGAATGGCCATCAATAGAACTAACAAAATCAACATTTTTCTGACACCAACACAATAGTATCTTAGGATTCTGACTCCAGCAAAGATGAATTGGATTTTATTCAATGAATGGTCTAAAAGTTGAGTAACAACTTCTTCAATATCCATAAAAGGATGGGTAGTACCACCAATAATAATTATAACTAGAATTATGGCTTCCCAAGATACAATAAGACTTTGAATAGATCCACTAATACTATTGAACAATAAAAACCCACTATGTTGATAGAAATTAATATCATGGTGACAACTGTGTCTAATTAGTGTTGAGTTCATAACCCAACATAGCATGGAGAATTGCACTATATAAAGTTATGTCCAACCTTTAAAATATTTCAAAGGTAAATTATTAGACAAGATCAAATGATGATTCCCCCATATCCCCTCATGAATTTGGCCCATCAAGTTTAGTTATGGTCTTTGAAACTCATGTGTTTACCTTCCCTAATGAATATGACAATGTTATAGAGGATAATTATGATTAACTACAATAATTTTAGTAGCTCAATATGGAAAATTAAAATTTCATGAATAAAAAACCTCTCACCACTTTTACATCTCAAAAAATAATAGTTATTCCCCTAGATCCTAAAGTTGAGAATAATCCTCCTCCCTCAAAATGGAATGATCAGACTCAATATAAGGAATAATAGAACAATGGAAGATGTAAAATTATTGAGGATATGAAGAAGATCAAGGCCAATATCAATCTTCACGAACTGGCATAAATCATAGAGTAGAAGGAGCTCTTATAGAAGTATATCATAGGTAAGTATATTACAAAAAAAAAATTAAAATAGATAACACAGATGTTATATATAAAAGTAATCCTATGTTCCACCCTTCTTTCTACCCATTTAGGAATTTAGGAAGAATATACACAATTATTTGATATATTCTAGAGCTTAATCAACTGTGATTCCAACCTACATTTTCCAGAATCTTGGTTTGACCCCAAGTCATTCCAAGAGGATTGTTTCATATCTAGATAAAATAGTAGTGCCTATGATAGGAAAACTTACTGATGTAAGAGTCTAGGTTGTATTATAAATTCAAGTACACATGTTTATATACATACTAGTAGTAGATATTCCTAAGGGGTATGGGTTACTATTAAGTAGAGATTGGTTTAAGATGATCAATGGATATCTTTCCATAGACTTATCTCAAATTTGGATGCCATGGATGGGTATTTTCAACTAGACCAAGATCGATCAAGAGATAAGAATGAAGTAAACTATTACAAATTATAACTCCACTAATGAGGAATTAATTTATAAGTCTCTTAGTCTTAGAATTTATACGTTTAGTACAAAACATGAAATGTAGGAAGAAGTGTAGAGTCCTTCCTAATTATAGCCCCTCCATTTCAATGGAGTGATATCCAAGAAAGGATCAAATGTTGTTATTGAATTAGTCAATCCATAAATAGATAAATACTTTGCATCATAGATGTTCCAATTTCTATTCACCAATTTTTTTTTATAGATTATGAAGCCTTGAGTTTGGGATTGTAATTTGCCTTCAAGAACAATGTTAAGGAACTATTGGTATTTAGAGACTTAGAAATCATGATTAACTATGTTAGGAATAAGTATTAATTTAAATTATCATTGTTTAAAAAATATGACCATAGATCCTAAGATTTAATCAAGTAATTTGAGGCTTTTAATATAGTGGTCATTCCAAAAGAACACAACCAAGCTACTGAATTGTTGGCTACTTTAGCAATAAATTTGTGCACCCCTACAGGAGTCAAAAGTATATAAGTTCTCCATCGAATTCGTACCTTGTCTATCAGTCACAAAAAATACTAAAAATTTACAAGTGTTTGATAATGACCAGTAGATCATCCAGTTTTTGACCAATTTAAGACAATTCGAGTCCAAAATAATTGATGATAAGGAAAGAAGCCATTGATGAAGAGAATGTCATATAATTTTATTCAAATTATCTCTCATTTGGGATGGTTGCCTTGGAAAGATATTTTAATATGGATTCACAAACACAACAATAAAGGGAACTAAAATTCATTGAGTCTGAGTCTAACTCAAAAAATGTGGGTGATGAAAGGAACACACACCTCATCAATATTTACCTAAGCTACATAGTAGATGAAAGACAAATGGGTAAAGGAATTTATTATATGATATAAAGATGAAATTTCATGGATGTATGATGACTTGAGGATATTTAATCCTAGAGACATCATCAATATAATTCTACTTAATAAATATTATAACTCATTTAGGTAGAGACAAAGATTAGTTAATCTTATTCTAGAATCTCTGATTCAAATGAAGTAATGGAGATGGTAAGTTCTTGGATAGACTTTCGTATTAGGAATTCAACTTTGGTGGCTAATCTAGTTCTAGTCAAGAAAAAGAGACATGAAATTAGACTGTGTATCAATTTAGGAACCATAATAAATATTATGATAAAGATAACTATCCCCTACCCTCATTAGATGAGGTAATACAAAATTTGAGTGGTTCTAGAATGATGTCTCTAGTTGATATATTTTAATCTAAATTAGAGGATATAATGAAAACCATGTTTACTACAAATTGAGGAACTTATGCATATAATTAAATTCCATTTGGGATAATTAACATTGGAGATACTTTTCAGAGAGTGATAGATCACACAGTATAGATATTGATAGGAAAATGTATAATTATATACATGGATGACCTCACTATTTTCTATAAAAATAGGGAAGATCATATAGACCATCTAAAATCCATTTTTTGAAAGGTGTAGGAATTTTTGTATCTCACTAAACCCAAAAAAGAGAATATTCAGTGTTACTGAAGGCAAGTTTCTAGGCCACGTTATCATTGAATATGTGATAACTATTGACCTAGATAGAATTTAACTAATTCAAAAAACAATGTTCCCAAATAGTAAAAGGTAGCTCAAGTCATTTTTTAGGAAGATTAATTTTGTGATAAAACTCATACCATGATTTGTAGAGATTATCAGACCCCTAAATGCAATGCTCAAATAGGATGCCAAGGTGGAATAGACACATGAAGATAAAATGCCATTTCAAGACATTAAGAAGGATATATCATAGGCCTCAATGCTCCTCATCCTAGAATTTTCCAAGGAATTATTCCTATACTTTTTTTATTTGAAGCATACTATTACTATTATACTTACACAAAAGAAGTAAGAAAACAAACACCCTATCAATTTTATGAGCACTACCTTAAAGTATATAGAGCTCAAATACTCCTTGATTGATAAATATATATTTAATTTTATCAAATAAATTAAGAAATTTATACATTACATCCTTCAAAATAAGACCATTGATATTTTACTAGTTCATGTAGTTAAGCTTATGCTAGGATAGAATAGGTTTTGAGAGCATAGGGGAGAATAGATGGAGAAATTTCAAGAATTTGATATTGAGATGAAACCTACCAAGATCACTAAAGGACTAGGTATTGTTTAGTTTAAAGCTAAACTAAACCCATGCATAACCATTGGATAAGTATACCAAATAAAAGTTTTCTAAGGGCATTGGTATTTAAGTATTATTTAATTCTTACTTACTAGGACATATCCTGAGGAACTCAAAAGAGAGAAAAAGAAAGCCTTAAGGCTCAAAATGTTCATTACATAATAAGAAAAGGAATCCTCTATAGCAATAATGATGAAGTAATGTATTTAATATGTGTCTCATGTGAATAATCTTAGGAGATTATGGAAAATATACATCAAAGTATTAGTAGCAGCCAACTGTATGGCAATACGACATCCCATAAAATAATCAAAATGGGCTATTATTGGCTAATAGTATTCAAGGATGATCACTTCCATGTAAGTACATGTTATGAATGATATGTCATGGTGAAAAGTGATGTCCACTTAAAAATTCCCCTATATCCCATGATTTAGGATAAGCCATTTACCCAATGGGGTTAAAATATCATTAGTGTTATCAACCCAAACTCTTCAGCTAGGCACAAATTTTTTCTTGCTATTGTTGATGCCTAAATGTGTACCATAGGTGCCCATAGTGTTTACAAACACTTATTATTTTAGAATTCAAATAATTTAGTGCATGAGTTACAAGTTATGATAATCCTATTATCTATTGGTAGAATAGAGGCAGAACAAGTGACTGTTTCACAATATTTATATTATTTGGTGGTTGGGAGCCATCATGGCCAAACAATAGATCTATGCAAAGTATGCAGTAATTATGCAGAGAATAGTCACGTATGATCAAGAACTAAATTAACAATTAATTTAGAATGGATATTTATTGATCTTCATTGCAAGCATCATGATAAAGTTTAGATTTCATCCAAGCATGAACTTAAAATAAACATGTAAAGTGAGATAGCTTGTCCCAAATCACATCACACATCAGGGAAACTTCTAAGTAAGGTATAAATAATGAAAATAAGAATGAGTTTCACTTTAAAGATTATACCCCTGGAAGCAAATAAAATTGGCCCAAATGCAAGAAGAGTAAAAAAAATGAAATGAAACTAAAGACTTTTAGTCAACATAGTATTAACACAAGATAACATCTCTACAATTAAATGCACACACCAACAATCCATAAGAACCATTCAAATCTAGAAATTAGAACAATTAAATGAGAGAGAAACCATGATAGCAAACACAGATAAATGCTAGATAATATTTGCATAACTCCTTCGTTGTATTGAATACTCCAAGTTTAAAAAGTAATATTGGCTTTAAAACTCCCCCCTTTCTTATTGAAAATGGTAATACCTACCTTTATAGAAAATCTAGGTAGCATGCTAGTTAGTCTTAAAATATAGATGTACAAAGATAAAGATAGTTATCTTTGTAACAAATTATAATACATGTTTCTTTTACAATCATGTTGACCTAGAGGCAATCAAACTAAAAAAACTAACATGTGAATTTACAAAATAATATGATAACTCTAAAGTAAGCCATAATTAGGATGTTGGAGGTGGGGTCCTTTACTGTTGAATGATACTCATAGCTTTTTCATGCTATTCATCCACTAGGCCTAAGTCTATGTTAGGCCTTGTTTACACTCCTCTTCTTGACTAGCCAACTCATCAAAATCATTATCATTCCTAGCCAAAGCTTCCTTTTATTTTAGGCCATTGGATTAAATCTAGTGACCAAGTGTGATCTATCAATCTAAAATAAAGTCCTCAGCTTTTACTACTCTAGTGATATCTAGGCTTCTAGTCATGACACTTGGCACCCTCACAGATTTTTCTTGTGCTACATATCTCTTGTTAGTTTTTACCTTGGTTGAGCACTGGGCATGTGTAAATATTATATATCTTTGAAAATTCCTTGGGCCTTTCACACCATTAGACCAAATCTAATGAGTGAGTGATTTCTATTGATTTCCTGGCCAGTCATAGCTTAAATGAAAATGTGACATGCATCATTATTGGGAGGCTAGGATGCCTTTGAAAAGTCCACCTGAGCCTCATGACATTAGATCAAATATATTGAGTGAGTGATAGCCATCAATCCATGCAGAGGGGGTCTGGTCATTAATTAGATGCCTTTATTAGGTAAGCCCCTTTATTTCTTCCTTTTGCTCATTAAGTCATTACACATTTAGTGCTTGGGGCCTTATGATCCTTCTAACATTTCCTCCCACACCTCATACTATTGGATCAAATCCATTAGGCAAGTGATTACCATTGATATATCATGGTGCACATTATTTAAGCTAAATATTTTTAGCTAGGATGCTCCATCTGATCAAATCCATTAAGCAAGAATTGATCATAGGATACTACAAAGAGTGAGGAGATAATTATTAGACTCGATGAAATAAATAAAAACACTTAGCATAAGGTATTAAGTTTAAAGGTCAAGATGATTATCAGGGCCTTAGTATTAATGACTTAGGCTAATTTAGGCAATGTAAAAAGGGATCTTATGGAACCATGCTACATTATACCTTAGGAACTTAGGAAAAATAAAAGGGAAAGAAATAAAGAAGAGTTTGAGTTATGTTATGAAAACATGACTTGAACCCATGCAAACCCCTTGTTTATAGATTCTTTTAAATTGTATCCCACTAACTTGGATCCCTCTAATATTTGAATTTGAATCAAGGGCCACTGATGGTTTTTGAACACAAAACCCTAAATCCTTCATGGAACCTAAAAAATGACTCACACAACCTTATTAACATGGTTATTCTAAAATAAGAGGATTAAATCACACAAGCATATTCCTTAATAAAGTGGATGCTCTTCAATTTCTATTAAAGACTTCAATATTTTGATGATTCAATTTAAAGATACAAATTTACACAATTTGATAAAAGGATCCCCGTTATTTCATAAATGGGGGTATGTTGACCTCAATAAATGGTGAATTTCAGGGGAAACATAGCAATATGTTAGAATTTAGAGATTCTAGTTCAGACTAATAATTTAACTACTTATTCTAATTTATCAGGCACCATCATTAAGATCAATTCATGGTTAGGAAAAACATATTTCATATACAAAGTTAGGATCAAACATCAAAAAATAGTCATGTTGTGTGTATGCTTTGATTCTACTTACTGATTACCAAAGGATTTAGAAAATAACTTCTAGGTTCATGGCTTTAATAATTAACACTAACTTTTAGCATGTTTAAATATTCATTAAGAACCATGCCTTAGCTTTGGGAAGGATTGGGAATTACTCTTCTACCAACCAAGTGTCCATAGCCCCAATAGAGATGCATTTGGCTTCACTCATGGCCTTGCTCCATTGTTAGCTAGGCATCCATAACCCTAGTAGAGATTACCAAAATCAAGTTTGCTTGGAAAGATTTTGATTTTGAAATAAGTTATTATTTTTGTATTTTTTAGATCATTTTTTGACCTTCTATAAAATTTTGGGAACCAGATAACCCAAGTTTAGGGATTTAGTCAAGTGTTTGATTTTTAGATAATCATCCTTGGTTGTAAACTTTGTCCTAGATAATTTATATGTTTCTAAGTATAAGAAATACTATGTTTTAATATATTAATCATTCATCCCACATGTGAAATCGTTATTAAAACCAAGATTAGATTAGAACAAGGTTTAAAATCTCAAGGAATAATTAACTTGTCCACTAGCCTTTACTAGTTTCTCTAAACTACAACATCAAGCTCACATTCCAACAACTCATGGTCAACCAATGTTGAGAAGTTATACCTTAATTTTTGAAATATGAAGCTTTTGAGTAGAATAAATTAAATTTGAGCTGAGGGTTATCCAAAATGACTTAATTTAGAAGTAAGTAACAAGGCACAAAAGGAAAACAAATATTTATAGGCATTATATACAAATAAGGGACAAGAAGGAAAAAACAAGAAAGAAAGAACATAAAGAAACTAATATAAGCCCTATGCTAACTTCATAAAATGATTACCTCCAAGATCAAATGGAAAATTTCTTAGTCTATTATATAACCTTAAAATTTGAATGTTTTTTAATGGTGTCTTCATGCCATAGGGGAATTTGGATGCCTAGGTTTCTAGATTGTGTGACATGGGATCCTATATGTATCCTTAAGTAAATGGATTAAAGATATGAGTCCAAACTCCAATCCTTTTCCTACAAAATCCTTTTACTTTGAAACAAGAGTGTTATTCCTACTTCATCCATAGAAAGGTATTGGATAATATCATCTTTACTCAATAATGACAGCTCATCTTGAATCCTCAAACTAATGTCTTCATTAGGTTATTTTTGAGGTGGAATTAAACTACTAATATTTGTACAAAAAAATTCCAATTAATCCCAAAATTATTCTTCATCCTGATCAACTAAATAATGCTCATCTATAATCTCATCATGAGAAACATGTTGGTCCCATATTACTAACCTCTTAATAAAGGCACATGATAATTCTTGATCTAATTCATATGTTTCATCTTCATCTTTGGTGAAGAGGGGAATATCTTCCATATAATCAAGATTCAACATATCTTGGTTCTTTTCTTACAAAATAATACTACCTTTTGGAAAATATAGCTCATTGATGAAATTCTCAGATGAAGCATTCATGTGTTATTCTATCCCTTCATCTACTATCTCTATCTATTTGATTTTATTAAAGAAATCATTATATGATTGCTATGAATGATCATTTTCTTCAAGAGTATTATCTATTTTAGAAATAAACCTATGTGGGTTGCCTCCCTAAATACCTTATGAAAAAATATGATCTTTTATTTGATCCATACCCATTTCCACCAACTCTTCTTCTTCATCTTTAGATGTACTAATGATTATGTCTTATTGATCTTCAATTGAAATCTCTTTTACATCTTTAAGAATGCAAGTTAGCCTATATGCAATTTATTTAATTGGATCATCTTCATCTTCATCTCCATATTCAAATGAAAAATAAAATGCCTACATGAAACCTTGAGATGATCCTCCAAAGCTAGATGTCCCTATAGTAAATTCTTGATTGGGCACAATTTCAAAGGTTTAAAAAATATTACAATGATTAGTCAAAATAATACCACATAAACTTATTTGTATGTTTTCAAATGCTACCTTATTGTTTTCATCATAAGACTTTCTCTAAGGCTCATCAAACCTTTGAGAATCATAGTTTTCATTAAAGCATTCCACTGTATTTCTTACTTGTTGGTATAGCTGAATAAAGTTAGTGCTTAGTTTTTGGACCATTTATATTATCAAGTCATTTGAATTTTTTGGTGTCTTATGCTCACAAATTGAAGCATTATTACTGACTATGGACACTAGATTTCTAAGATTTTGTGGATGAAATCCATTTCTAGTGCTATTCAGGAACTCTAGGTGTTGGCCAAGACATGTATTACTCAAAGAAAAATGGTTCTAAACTGGTGTTAAAGTATGTGTACTAGGTATGTCATTCTAGATGGGCCAATTCAAATTAATAATAGGTATGAAATATGCCATTTGACCTTAAGATTATATTTGGTCATTAATGATCATGGCTTCAAAATAAACCTAGATCAATGTGTTTATTACTGGGAAAGATATTTTTTAAGAATATAGAGGTCATGGGATTTACAACATCTTATAAACTTCTAAGGCTAAAGCCTCATTGAGTCTATAAGGAGCTACAATTTTGTTGAATATTTTTTGGAACCATGCATTAAATGCTTTGATGGTTTCATTGACATCCTTTTCAATTGTCATAAACTACTGATATACTATACATGGACTAATAATTTTACCAAATTCACCAATGAAAATAGTGTTGAAGTTATTCTAGTTAGTAATGCAATCCTCTTGAAGGTTAATAAACCATTCACAAGTAGAATTTTAAAAATTAAATGGAAATAACCTACATGTCACATCTTCATGAATCACATTTAGTAATCTTAAAGTAGCTTTGAAACTTCTAACATGATCTTCAGTAGAAACAACATTATCAAGACTAAAGGAAGTCAAATATCTTTAAGGATTTTGGGGAAGATCATGTACTATACATAGTATGTTAATTTAAGAATCACTTAGCCAAGCCATACCTTGAACACGTGAGTACCTTGAACTAGGGAAGCATTTGAGACTTTGGAAATTTTGCTCACCTAAGCCTTGCCTTGGGTAGTTCCAACTTATGACTTTAAACAATATTTTAAATATGATGTGTCAAGTCAACATTTACAAAGAATAATAATTAAATCTGCACATTAAGGTAATTTTGCAAGGATATATATATAAAGAACAACAAAGGGCATTAAATTTTAACTAAACTAGTTAAAAGATGTGTCCAATTACACAAATATGGTTAATCTTTACAAACCTTAAGCTCAAATGAACTCATATTTTTGAAAGATATACCAATCCTTGATCAAAACAAACTATTCTAACCTCAAATACTATGGATTCATAAATCTAAAGCTATCTTTACCATAACTAAGCATATGTATTCAAATACTATCAACCTTTGTCTAAATAAGCTCAAAGATCAATCTAAGCTCATGAAGATCACCAAAATTTATATAATTATGCTAAAGGAAGCATAAATATGTATAAAATTAAGTGATATTTGATCAAAATAGACTAAAACTAGCAAAGATCCTACAAATTTACAAAGATTTGTAGAAGGCCCTTCTTCTAGCACCAATAAAACTCCTCTTGTTGATGCTTAAATGTGTAACATAGGTGCCCAGAGTGTTTAGAAACACTTCTCATTTTATAATTTATAGAATTTAGTACATGAGCTATAGGTTGTGATTATCTTGTTATATATTGGTAGAATAGAGGAAGAACAAGTGGTTGTTTCACAATATTTATATTATTTTGTGGTTGGTAACCACCATGGACAAACAAAATATCTATGTAAAGTATGTTGAAATTATGCAAAGAATAATGAGTTATGATCAAGAACTAAATTAATAATAAATTTAGAATGGATATTTATAATGAGAAGCTAAACTAAGGTGATCTAGATCAAAAAGATCAAAAATAAGGGTAGGGAAGAAAGAAATATTATTTATATTCATTCCAAACATTATGACAAAGTTTATATTTCATCTAGGCATGCACTTAAAAACAACATGTAAAATGAGATATCTTAGCCCAAATAACATCACACATTAGGCAAACGTCTAAGGAAACTAAATATAAAGCAAATAAGAATCAATTTCAATTTAAAGATTATACCCCTACAAGCAAATGGTATTGGCCCAGATACAAAAAGGGAAACTAAAATGAAATGAAACTAAATACTTTCAATTAACCTAGCATTGACACAAGTCAAAAGCTCTATAATTAAAGGTGCACACCAAGAATCCACAAGAACCATTCAAGTCTAGAAATCAGAGCAAATAAATGAGAGAGAAACCATGATAGCAAACACACAGACAAAGGTTGGATAATCTTTGTAGAAATTCATGCTTGTATTGCTTACTCTAAGTTTACAAAGTAATTTTGGCTCTAAAACTACCCCCTTTATTATTACAAATGGTAATACCTACCTTTATATAAAATCTAGAAAATGTACTAGTTACTCTAAAAATACAAGTGTATAAAGATAAAGATAGTTATCTTTGTAACAAACTATAAGACACGTGTGTTTTACAATCATGCTAACCTAGAAGAAATAACACTAAAAAACTAGAATGTCCTTTATAAAGGAATATGCTAACTCTCAGGTAAGCCATAATTAGGACGTTAGAGGTGGGGCCCTTTACTGCTGAATGATACACACAGCTCTTTCATGTTATTCGTCCACTAGACCTAAATCTATGGTATGCTCCTCTTTTTGATCATCTAGCTCATCAAAATCTTTGTCATTCTTAGCCAAAGATTCCTTTTATTTCATGATGTTGGATCAAATCTAGCAAGCATGATCCATTGATATAGATCTATGTCCTAAGATTTTATTGGTCTAATCATCTCTAGGCTTGTAGTTGTGACACTTGACACCCTCATATATTTTTCCCATTGTCACCTTGGTTGAGTACTAGCCACGTGTTGAGCTTATGGAGAATTTAAAAGTCCTTATGCCTTTCTCATCATTCGATCAAATCTAATGAGTGAGTAATTTCCATAGATTTCCTATATAGTCACAACTCAAATGAAAATGTGATACACATCATTTTTGGGAGCTTGGGATGCCTTTAAAAAGTCTAATTGGGCCTCGTGCCATTAGCTTAAATTTAGAAAGTGAATGATATCCATTGATCCATTTGGGGGGATTTCGGTCATTGATTGGATGACTTTATTATATGGGCCCCTTTATTTCTTCCTTTTGATCATTAAGTTCCTAGGCATCTGGTACTCAGGGCCTTGTGATTCTTTTGACTTTTCATCTCATGCCTCACAACATTAGATCAAATGTAGTGGTGAGTGATTTCCATTGATTTATCATGGTGTACATTGTTTAAACCAAATCCTTTCAAGTAGGATGTTCCATCCGATCAAATCCATTGAACAAGCGTCGATCATAGGGTCTTACAAAGAGCAAGGGAGATAATTATTAGGCTTGAGCACATAAATAAAAGCACTTAGCATAAGGTATTAAGGCATGGGTTGAGATGATTATCATGGCCTTAGTATTAATGAACTAATATAAGTTAGGTAATGTAAAAAGGGACCTCATAAAACCATGCTAAATTAGACCTGAGGAACTTAGGAAAAATAAAGGGGAAAGAAATAAAGAAGAGTTTGAGTTATGTTATGAAAACATGACTTGAACCCATGTAAACCCCTTGTTTATAGATTCTTTTAAATTAGTTCTCACCAACTTGGATCCCTCCAATAATTTAATTTGAATCAAGGGTCACCTAGGGTTTCTTGAGATAGAACCCTAAATCCTACATGGAACCTAAAAAATGAGTCACATAACCTTATTAGCAGGGTTAGTCCGAAACAAGAGGACTAAATCCTAAAAGCATGTTCTTTAATAAAGTGGATGATATTAAAATTTTGTTAAAGACTTTGATGTTTAAATGCTTCAATTTTAAGATACAAATTTATATAATTTGACACAAGGGTCCCCATTATTTCAAAAATGGGAGTATGTTGACCTCAGTAACTGTTACAAATTATTACACCATATGGACTAAGATAGAAGCCACCAACAATTCAAGATCATAATATGTGATTAGTTTCCTTGAATATCATATCACAACAAAATTTGACACACCTATTTTATTGGTTTATGAAAATGGGAGAACATTTTAATTATATGATTTCATAGAATGGGCCCATGATAATCATATATCAATTAGATCATCCTTGAATCACTGCCCACAAGAGAATGAAATGGATGAATTGACAAACAAGAACCTCATCGATGTTATCAAGAAATTTTCTATAGATAATCTTAGAGAGTGGAATAAATTAATAAAATATGCACTCTAGTTAGACCAAACTTTATAGAATCAAGCCCTTAAATCCTCATTAGATCTACTATTTATGAGAAATAGCTAGTATTCCTAATCATTCTTAAATTTCTAACAAATCAGTTCATGCAAGAAAACACGTAACCCAATGATACGATAGAGTCCATATTGTTTCATATCATAGAGATGGAAGACTCTAGGATTTAATCTCTACATAACGTTAGTAGACATCAAGACATAGTCAAAAGGTTGCTTGATAAGAGAGGAAAATCTAAAACATTCAATATTTTTGAACTGATTCGTCTATGGAATAAATCCCATGAAAATAATGGAAAACATGACAAGTTCACCCCATTATGGATAGGATATTATCATATATATGAAATATTTGGTAATAATGATTTTAATTTTAAGGGAATCCAAGGTTACGAGTTGACATATCTAGTCAGTGGACAATTTTTGAAGCATTACTTCATGGTTTCTCGATTTGGAGATGTCTCTAAGTAAAATTAGATGTTTTGGTAAAGGTAAGGGTAGGCTATATTTAGTTTATTAGTTAGTTTTCTATTTTTAGTCCTTTTACTTCATTATAATAGTTCAATCTTGATAGATTAGTTTTTATTTATTTTTGCATTTTGATTTACTTAGTTTAGTGGTTTATTTTTGGTAGTTTTTTATTTTCTTGAATAGTTTTCCTTTTGATTTTATGGCAGTCTAATTGATCACTCATGGTATAATTGAACAATAACTTGTGTGTTTTGAATCTAATTTGATTCAGTAGGTATTATAGCTTGTACACCATAATTTCTAATCTAGACAAACAATAAGAGAGTTAATCATGATGATGTTATAAAGTGGATGATTTCACTAGGTATATAAAATTTGATCCCATATCTCCATACAAATTTATAAATATTTCCTTACCTCCTTAGATCAAATGCATATTAAATTGCAATATTTATTCAAGTTAATAATAATTAATGTGATTAATGTTGATAGGGACATTTTGATAAACCCAAATATACTAACACCATCTCAATGTGGTGACCTTCTTTCTTCCATTAAAAATAAAAAATGAAAGAGGTATAATCCTAAAGTTTAAAATAAAATAAAAAGCGTTTAAAATCCTACATAATAAGTAAGACCAATGTATCGTGCACCATGGAAATATATGATAGAAGGAAGGAAGGGTGATTAAAGGTATATATTTTGTGGCTATGGACATGTGACTAGAAGTAGAGTAATGCCTAAGCTCCCCCAATTTTTTTTATAACTTAATGCCCAATCAAAATGAAACCTACATCTCATTCCATGTATTTGATAAAATCCTTTAGGAAGGAGTAAACTATATCACTTTGACCCATGTCGGTCCATGGTATGGGTAAAGTAAGTATGTTGTAGTGAGTTATCAGGAGTATCTTTCATACTTATTATCTAATCATTTTTTTATTCATGATTGATATTGGGATTACAAAACTGTAGATTTTTTGTAATTGAGACTCAAGAGTGTTCACTCCTATGAGTTACCATTTTTTTTATTCAACACAACCCACATTGCATATCCTATGGAATAGTGGGGAACCCCTTTTGTTCTTTTAAGGCTTGTTCATTACATGGTTGTTTGTGTAAGTTAGGATTTTTTGTTATTAAATAATATTTTTTGCATGTGTTTTCCTCTTTTAAGGTGTTTTCATTAGAAAGACTTATTGAAACTAATTTATTAATGAAAATTATGTGAGCTTACTATGTATAATAGGTATTCACATTTATTTATTTGGGTTCTTTTATTCATATTTAATTATTCAACATTATGGATATTCTGGGTCTTCGACATTTCAATTTTAAGGAACGTTTTAGTCTTCAACACTCTAGTTTCTAGAATATTTTATTTAGTAAATTCTATTTGGCACTTTAGTCTTCATAATATTTTTGCCTTTGGGAACTTTTACTCAAGAACTTTCAGTTGAGAATTTTCGTTTGGGCATTGTTCTGGTCACAATCTTTTGGTTGGAAAATTTCCTTTGCATAATTTTGTTCATCATATCTTATGTGGTGGGTTTATTTTAAAAATATTAGCCTTTTGTAAGTTTTGGTCTTCAAGTAATTTATTTTTGGGAAATTCCTCTGACAAATCCTTCTAAATAATATTTTGGTCTTTGGGTAAAAGTGTTTAGTGCCCTGGCTTTCAGGAGAAGTCTCACGAATCTCCTCAAAGAATATTTTGGTATTTGGAGACTTCCTTTCAAAATTTTGGGATAAAAAATCTATATGATTCAAATTTAATATAAATTTTGACTCCAAACTAAACCACATAGTGATAAGTGTAAAAAATCAATAATACCATGGCACTGCCCAAATGAGTAAGCATACTACATAGCATGATCACTAGGAATAGGTAGTAAATTTTGAATTTAATGAATGTGATCAGATCATATATGTTGGTGATTAATGATGCATGAACTAAAAATAAATTCCAAAAAGTTATAACATTAAGGCACTAACTAATCTAACATCCATTGATTGCAATCAAACTCAAATGTATCTTTGTTTCTACAATTTCAAATTCCTAGATGTGTTCAAATAGGCTAAAATTTTCATAACAAAGTGATAGGCCACCATCACAAAGAGCTTGAATACTAAAAATGTTGATAACTAGCAATGATATGTTCGTCTAGAGCATACATAAGATTCTAGGCACCATCTAGGTTCTCTATTAAGGATTCAACAAAATACCTAGATATAGTTTTTGATGGAATAGTGTTTGTGGTCCTCTATTCTAATTACTTATCTCTATGGGAGGTCATAAATAATGTCAACAATTTTTCTTGTGAGGAAGATGTATTTGCATAATAAAAAAAGGTCTAGCTAACTTACTACCCTTCAAATGTCAAACACTCCATTATGTAGCTACTAGTTCATAAGTCGTGTTGTGTATTTACTTATTGTGGGACTTATTTCTTGAAGGGAGGATTATAGTTGATGGTTTACTCCATTATCACAATAATAACATCATCATCACATACATATTAGGTGATACATTCGTGAGGTATTTATGTTTACTGCATACACATTATACCTTTGATTTACATTTTATGATTGGTTAAACGAATTAGAAAAACATAGAACAAGTAGTGCTGAAGTGGTTTCTCTTGGTAGAGACCTTCATAGTCAATAAAATCACCAAGAATCCCATCCCCATTACTAGGTTATAGATGTGAATATGCATTGGCACGATATTACTCAACCATTTGTTTTTCCACTTGAGCATCCACTTATTTCATTTAAAGGGGGTACAACTGCTCAATCTATTAATCACCCAAGATCATACCTATGCATTGGGGGAAATTATTAGTGCTCACCTAAGGGAATAGATACTGTACAAAGATAGGAGTCCCCAAGGTGGAAAATTTTATATGATGTCTTATCTTTTGGATGTGGTCATGGGGAATTTTATAGACCAAATGGGGCTCTATGGTATCTAAACCCTGAGTACATAAATAATAGAATATCTGACATCCACTCATTCATCCACATCTATGCATATGTGAAAAACATATTGATAATTGTAGATGATTTATATCCTCAATTCTAGATAGTAGTTCATGGAGAACCATTACCTAGGATATCTAAGATCATCACCAATATGCTTGTGAAATTGGGTGATTATTGGCTATACCCATAATATATTGTTATGATGGTCATTAGAGACAAGTTTGAGACCCTTTATCTCACCAAATACATCTTAGACAAGGTTACTAAGAAGTAAATTACATATTAGATGTGTAATGTGATATATGAGGACCTAAATAAGAGAAAAAATAAAACCTTCCATGGATCCCATCTCATAATTAGGATTATATAATACACATGCTAAATATATTTTAGATAGTCTAGTGGTGCAAGGAAGGCTTATGTCTTAGCTAATCTACCCAATAGGGATTGAGACCCCCACAGGAAAGTGAAACAAAAATTTCATAATATGGGAATCCCCTAGAAACATGAGCCTTTTTATGATAACTTCTTATTCCTAAACATAAAATATGATGAAAAAGTCATGAAAAGGTGTATGACTACTAGTTTGAGTGAGGAATTACTTAGAATAATCTAAGAAGATCCTTACCTCACACTTGGGAAAAAAAAATTTAGAATCCCACTCTAGGGTGATGGAACTTATAAAATTTATGGAGTAACAAACCCTTCTAGCAACCACAAGATCAAAGCCATAACCCCCAAAACACACCTACTATGATGATAGCTCCATATGAAGAGCAAGAATAATGTTTAGGGGAGACATTAGTTGTTGGTGTGTAATAATAATAATATACTCCTCAAGTTCAAATGTTCATTATTGAATTGAGGAAGCTAAAAAAAGAGCTAGCAAAAGAATCAATTTAGGTTAAGGATAACACTATTGCAGGAGAAAACGAAATAATTTATCTATATTAATATTATGAGGCAGATATTACACCTACTATGACTTCTATAGAAATGAAAACATCTATCATTACTCTTACACTTCCTACCTAACATTGATTGTTACTTAGGATAAAAGGACAACAATTTATTATAAGAGAAAAACTAGGGTAAGAAGACTACAAACACCATCCATAGAGTGACTAACTAAGTAAGCACAAAATTTAATTATGGGTGAGAAGAGCCATGATGTGGATCAATAAGATATAAAACAAGCTATGTTTTAAGATTTTAAGGATTAATAATAAATGCACCCTTTGGTAGCGATGAATCAGGTAATGGTGCTTTATCTACTACCCCCAAAGCCCACTCTCCTATAATTTAAATTCCTATTATCTCTATCTTTTCTTCACCAATTGTATCTTCGCCTCCTCCTATGTCATCATCTCCTTTTAGACCTCTTTTCTTAATTGTTTCTATACTTGATTCATTAGTCTTCACATCTTCTTCCACTATCACTATTTCTCCCAACACTGAAGTCTTAGCTTCTTCCACTCAATTGAGATCAACAATGCCCTCATTAGAAGTAATACAAACCATGACAATGGTCACCACAAAGATGGACCTAAAGAAGAAAAAAATATAAATTATTCATCCCATGCCACATATAGGGATTGTAGATTGGTCAAAAATAATATGGCCTTCAATTCCTTAGCCAACCCTTGAGACTCAACATAAAAAGGACACCCAAGTAGAAGTATAACCATTAGATCCTTAAAGTTTGATTCTCCTATATTATGTCAAGGAATTAAGAGCATCACCCTATAAGAGGAAAAACTTGAATATAATTGATGTACCCATTATGACCTCACTCTTTGATAAGTCAATTGTCTCCATACAAAGGGTGAGGAAGTGGAAGATGCAGAATAGCATTGGGTGAGCTCTAATTTTTAAAGAAAAAGAGGAAATTTACTCTTTATCAAAGAGTAAATTTCCATAAAGAGCAAACAAGTCACATTAAAACCCAGACTACCCTATTCCGTATCTATATATAAAATTACAACTACACGCTACAAAAACACTACTTGCAGGTCAAAATCACAAGTTTAAGACTTGAATTATTATAGTAGGGAGTAACTAAAATAATTGAAGGATTCACCAAGGTCTGAATAATGAGGATGCATGAGTCGTGGTTGCATGGGATGAAGCAAGTGAATACCACAAAATGCTAAATTAAATTTACTCTTTATCAAAGAGTAAAGATAATTTAGGATTCACCAAGGTCTGAATAATGAGGATGCATGAGTCGTGGTTGCATGGGATGAAGCAAGTGAATACCACAAAATGCTAAATTAAATTTACTCTTTATCAAAGAGAAAAGATAGAAATAAGGGTAAGTACCCTTATATTTAGGACTATAAGTCCTACATTGAGACCCATATAGGATCAATATTAGCCATTCATGGGGGTAAAAATTAGGGAAACAAATAATTCGACGAGGAACTATAGATCTTTAATGAATAAAAATAGGTAATCCATGTTCTCTTTAGGATCTAACAAGATGTCCAAAGTGCAGCATTGACATTATAAGAGATATCAGATACAATTCATTATTTGAGAGAAACATTGGCTCCCTATGTAAATATAATAAGTAACTTATTTAAGGTTCTCAACAAAGATGAGACATATTGAATTTTTTAGTTTTGTATACTACTGATAAGGCATTCAACTATTTGAATTTGATGACCCCCATAGAGGCAACAAATGCATTAAATCTAGTGGTCATTATGACTCATAAATCCTATGATTGGGTAAATTTTGTTTATGCTTTGGTTATAAATATCATCAAATAATAAAATCATGCAATGAAAATTTTGAATGAGATAGAATTAACATGTGCATGAAATAACACTAAGAGGTTGGTATCCAAATCTATTTTTGACCAAATATTACGACAACCTTCAAATAATTTTAATTAGAGTTCACAAGGTTTAAATTTAGATTATGTTTAAGCAAAGTTGAGTTTATTGAGGAAAAAGAACATTAAATTAGAAGTCTTTCATGTAGGATTCTGAGCTACAAAAAAAGAGCATGCAAGGCTGATGACACAAGCAAACATGGTGAATAAACCATCTCTTTTAGATATGATCATAGTAAGGGCACAAAATTCTAGTGGATAAAAACATTACTAGGATTTGAAGGTTAAAAATAAGTCTACTCTAATACCATCTACCAGTTTAGTAGCTCACACTCCACCTAATGTCCAAATCTTAACACTATCTACTACTTCAAATACTTCTAATTCAGCTAGTTCAGCTCCATCAACAACCTCCAATTAGCACTTTAGCTATGACTATCACTTCATCTCAATTTACCACATCTACTACACCTACCACTTTAGTATAAACTTCTATTTTAACTCCAGTTACAATTTTAGTTCTAGCCATAACAATGAGTAGAACCCAGTAGGAGTTAATCCAACCTTATTTGAAGTTTAATTTTGCATGTAATAATTATTTGGATAAACTTATCTATTTAATACCTATTATATTTATGCTATAATTGAATGAATATTTTTACCAACATGCACACATGAATGAATGATGTAATCTATGCGTAGGCTCTAGTTATCTTGATGTACACTAAAATTTTGTTATACTTGTAGGATGAGGTGACCCCTTCCCCAAGTCATTTATATACATGAAAATCCCTCTTTCAAAGGGTTGGAGATTTTTTTATCAATATACATGAATAAATCATTTAATTGATTGTCATGTAACTATGTCTATTCTCTCTTCTTCTTTTTCTATGTTATTGAAGTTTTAGATTGGTTGTCTGTATCAACTCAATAATTTTGAAGTTTGTTAATGCTATAGATGAATTTGATTGTTTTAATTGATGCATTATTATATTATATGTGCAATAAATATTGAGGATTGATAATTTTTCTTAGTTGAATCAATTAATATAGATTGATTTGATAATTAGAGGTGTGTAGGAGTATTTCCTTTGGTATAGTCTTCTAGGCATGTGCTCTAGAAACTCTATATAACTTCTTAGTTTGATCTTTAATCTCTAAGTTAAAGGTGTGAAAAAAAAATCTAAGAATAAAAATGTTTAATTGAGATCATTAAACTTCCTATACTTATTTTACGAGACTACTAACCATGCTTTTTTTAGTGTGAAATAGCTACAAGTGATAAACATTAGTCTTGGTCATACTCATCCACCAAAGAAACAACTAAGAAGTGACCTTTGAGGAACACAAAGCCTTGTTTTATTTATTAACTTTACATTATTTTGAGTTTCATTAAGATCTAACCACCATATACTAACTCTTCATCCATCCAAATAATATAGCAATTTTTTTCTATTAGATTTCAGACATCCATCCACAAACCTAGTTAAACAACCTCCAGGCTCAACCTATTATTGCACTAGTTACATGGGTCTCATTGATTTATTTGATGTTGATATGTGGGTTAGTTAGATTCATCATTTTCATGAGGCCCTATCCTTTTACTATTTTAGTTGGTCTGATTTCAAGATTAAACTCTTGAAGTTTTTTCATCCATTTCCCTCTTCCTTATCCTAGCTCATTTTGTCTAAGCATGAGTTTGATAGTTGGGTCAAGGAAAATGGCATATGATTTAATTAATAGAGTATAATGTCTAAATTTATTGAAATCCTTGATTAAGGCATATATCTACCTATTAATTATTAAATAATTTAGTTCAACATCCTTTAGGTTGGTACTCGTGAAGTCAATATGATGTTTATTATCTTACACCCTTTGCATCAATACCACAAAAATGGTACATTTTGAAGTGAATGAACAAAGATATAAATTTTTATTAAAATATAGGCTGATTAGGATTGGAGATTGAGCGATTTCCTATGATAAAATACAAATTACATTAGAAATTATATATGATATATCAAAGGTTACTCAAATTATGGAGTAATTACATGTATAAAAATTGTAAACAACATTGCTTTGATTAAGCTCAACATATATATTCGATTTTATGACTTATTCATCAAAAAATAGGGTCAAGATAAATAAAATGATCAATTAAGAGATCAAGTGCAAAATATGCTTGTATATAGTATTATAAATTATGTGAACCAAAAAAATATCATTTCTATTTAATATATTGTTATACAACAAAAGGAAAAAGTAAGATTAATAAAAATAATTAAAAAAGTTATTGAATTGGCTAAAGACATAAATGTTGAAGGTATTAAAATAAAAATGAAAATATTGTTAGGAACCCCTCCAAGGAATCACAATTGATTACTTTTCTTATAAGCAATTAAACACGAAATTATACCAGAATGATTAAGTAACTAGAAACTTGAAACAACAAAGAATTTGAGAGACAATACACAATCTTGTATTAAATACTCTTAGAATAAAATACAATAAAGAAGATGCCACTTCTTCTTCCACCTCAAAGGCTTGCCACACCTCAAGACCTTCTTCCCTCTCTCTCTTGCTCAACCACAACCAACTCAACAACCTGAGTTGTTATCCCCTCCTTGAATGCTTCAGCTGATCTCCTTGACCTTACTTGCTTGTAGATCTCCTTGACCTTGCTTCTTGCTTCAATGCTTCATTTGCCTGCTTGATTTACAATACATGCCTCATGGGTCTTTAAATAGGATCCCATGCATACAAAAATAGACTTCTAATTACAATAATTAGACACGCAGCTCGTGACTATAATTAGCCCTTTAACATGCAAACACTCACTTCACTTAACTGACTGTTCATCAACAGCAGTTCTGAAACTACCACAGGTGACTGACATCAGTCCCTATCTATCTAGTGCTGACCGATGTTGGATAACTCCTTGCCAATGCCAGTTGCCTTCTGCATTCATCTTGACTAACGTCGGTCATGCTGCCGATGCTGGTACTTCTATAACTTCAGCAACCTCCTCTTCTTCATCTGCATAGTTGAAGCTTTTAGCTCCACACCCTAACAATCTCCCACTTGGAGATAAATAGCTACAATTGTACCTGTACCTATACACCATCTAGTTTTTTCCCTTGGCTTTGTATCCCTCTTCAAGATCACTCTTGAAGACCAACCACCACAAAACTTGTGATGCTATACCTATCACTTATGCCAAAATAATTTTGATGCTCCCAAATTCTTCATGACATACCACTAAACTAACTTTACCCTTAGCTCAGAAACTCCCTGTATATGTAACCCTACAACAAGCAACACAATATAGTAACAGGATAATGTAGCTAATATTATCCAACCTAGTAAAGGAAAATACAATGGTCAAACCTCCATTGTCCTGCAGCCTACTCAAGACTATATGCCCTAGCCTTCTGTCTCACATGTCCATCCACTCTCTTCTCTAACTTGGGAATCCATCCCTCATCCAGTGCTTTCTTCTAGATGAAAACTCCAAAAAATATCTATTTGGTTCTTCTCCAAGGACTCACACTCCTCATCCATGCCAAGCTCCCATTGTTTCTGGATTCTACCTGCATTGCCTCTTCACATCTTCCTAGTTCTTGACCTCAGTAAGTAATATAAAGAAGGTGAACAATGAATATGAGGTTCACTTACCCTTTCTAACCTCCATATGGGTGTTTGAGACTCCTTGACAGCTTTTTGTCTGGCCAACATCCGTTCTAGTGACCGATCTCGGCCATCTTCTAGTCTACATCTGACTGATGTCAATTCCCTGCACTGAACCTAACTACCAATGTCATTTCCCTGGCTGATGCCAGTGTCCCCTCTGTCAATGTCAGTTCCCACCTAACCGACATTAGACTTCTCCTACTTGACTCTACCGACCCTACTGGTCTGTACATGACTGATGTCGGTATCTGCCTGACTGACGTCAGTTTTAAGTGATCAACGTCAGTGTCTGTGTGTTCTTGTAAGTGATGAATTCTTCACCTGCGAGCTCATCTTGGATCAAACCCCTATCCATACTACCCTGCTCAAAATTATTTAGCCCCTATGACTGATCTCTATCCCTCACCTCCTCTATAAACACCAAGGTTTCCCTGTTCTTGTCAAAAGCATCAAATTTCCTTTTCTTGCAATGAACTCTATCTCTGCCTTCCGATCTGAACTCATACCTTTTGAATTAAGAACGTCCATTCCCTTCTTATTCATGTGACCAAGCCTATTAAGCCACATCTTCGAATCTACAGCTGAAGTAGATAAACCAAAAGTAGAATTAGTAATACAAGTAGATAGATAAAGAGTACCTACTTTCTTACCTCTTGCTAAAACAAGTGCACCCTTGGTAACCTTCCAAGAATCCACTGTGAGGGTTACTGTGCATCCCTCATCACCCAACCTTCCTATAGAAACCAAACTCTGCTTCAGAATTGGGACATGCATAACCTCCTTCAACACCCATGTGTTGTCCATCTGCAATTTTAGCTGCACTTTCCCTTTGCCAACTATTTGACAAGGCGTACCATCCCCTAAATAAAGCACTCCAAAGTCTCCCTGGGCATACTCATGGAACAGATCTCTATTTGGGGATGCATGAAAAGAAGCACCAAAATCTAAAACCCATGATCCTACCTAACTATCCAAATAAAGTATGAGAGCATCTTGTGCCACAATACCTGCATCCTTTTCTTCTTCATTACCTTCATGTTGATTTTCTTTATCCCTCAACCAACACTCTTTCTTTGTGTGTCCTCTCTTTCCAAAAAACTAGTAGGTGACACCTCTAGATTTGGATGTCCTTCCCACCTTTGACCTTGATTTCCCTTGCTCGACCTTCTCTCTTTGCCTTCCCCTACTTTTTGTACTTAAGAGCATTGCCTGATGATTCACCTGTGCTTCTCCTGTATATTTATTCATTCAAGATCACACTTACAACATCATCAACTTTTAAGATTTTAGAAGCAGACGTAGAATTACTTACTACCATAACCAAACTATCCCAACTTTCAGGTAAAGATCATAAAATTAAGAGAGCCTTTACTTCATCATCAAAAACAATATTAACTGAAGCTAACTAGTTTACCAAACCATGGAAATCACTAAGATGAGTATGTAATGATCCACATTCCTGTATTTGCAAAGTAAATAACTACTTCATAAGAAATACCTTATTTGAAGCCGAGGGCTTTTCATATAAATTCACCAAAGATTTTATCAACTCTTCCATTGTCTTACACTGTGATAAGTTGGAAATCATAGACGATGCAAGGCTCAACCTTATGGAACCCAGAGCCTTTCGATCAAGAAAACTCCATTCTTCATCCTTCATATCTGTGGGCTTGGATGCAACCCCACATAATGGTAAGTACAAATCCTTCTGATACAGATAATCCTCTATCTGCATCCTCCAATGTTGATAATTATTGCCGTTAAACTTTTCCATTCGTAGCTTACTTTCTTCTACCATTACTATACTCCCACTCAAACAAAAACCCCTGTGAATGACCTATAATCAAATAATAACCTGCTCCCTACAACCGTAGCTCTGATACCAACTATTAGGAACCCCTCCAATGAAGCACAATTGATTACTTTTCTTATAAGCAATTAAACACAGAATTACACCAGAACGATTAAGTAACTAGAAACTTGAAACAACAAAGAATTTGAGAGACAATACACAATCTTGTATTAAATACTCTTAGAAGAAAATAAAATAAAGAAGATGCCACTTCTTCTTCCACCTCAAAGGCTTTCCACACCTCAAGACCTTCTTCCCTCTCTCTCTTTCTCAACCACAACCAACTCAACAACCTAAGTTGTTATCCCCTCCTTGAATGCTTCAGCTGATTTCCTTGACCTTACTTGCTTGTAGATCTCCTTGACCTCGCTCTTTGCTTCAATGCTTTACTTGCCTACATGATTTACAATACATGCCTCATGGGTCTTTAAATAGGATCCCATGCATACAAAAATAGACCTCTAATTACAATAATTAGACACGCAGCTCGTGACTATAATTAGCCCTTCAACATGCAAACACTCACTTCACTTAACTGATTGTTCATCAATTGTAGTTCTGGAACTGCCACAGGTGACCGACATCAGTCCCTATCTATCTGGTGCTGACCGACATCAGCTGACTCCCTTGCAATGCCGGTTGCCTTTTGCATTCATCTTGATTGAAGTCGGTCATGCTATCAACACCGGTACTTCAAGAACTTCAGCAACCTCCTCTTCTTTGTCTGCATAGTTGAAGCTTTTAGATCCACACCCTAACAAAGATATCTTGAGAGAATTGAGACATTCCTTTTGATGTCCTAGAAATATTTCCTAGTCTCATGTTGTCCACTTAATCTTAACATCATGTTTTAGTATTTCATTTAATGGCTTGATGATTTCAAAGAAACTAGAAATGAACTTTCTCATGAAGTTGATCTTACCAAATAAAGACTATAGCTCTTTCTTGCTATTGGGTAGATTTAGCTAAGAGATGGCCTAGAAATAGTTTGGGGAAATGAAGACCCTTTCTTTGTTGATAATATGGACCAATAATTTCCCCTCAATAACTCTTAAAAATTCATTTTTTTTAGTTTTAGAGAGACTCCATACCTCTATAATTTGTCCATGGAATTTTATAGATGGAATATGTGGTCAGATCTATTATAGGAAAATGCAATAAGGATCATCCATGTATATTATGATTCACTTCCTCACTAGTCCCTAAAATCCATCCCTCTATAAAAAAAGGTTCCTCTATTGATTAAAATTAATGACATCCTTTTATATGTAAAGGTTACCCATTTTTTGGTGAAGGTAGTCTTCATCATGTCTTATGCTTTAACCAATCCCTAGTTGTGTTTTTAGAATTCATCCAAGAATGAGATCACCTCTTAACCACTCACCATTTGTATTACATAATCTAAAGAGGGTAGAATATAAATATCCTTCACTAGGGATCTATTTTAGTTATTCAAATCAATACACATCCTAATATATCTATTCTTTTTTCTAACTAGTATAATGTTATATATCCAATTCAAGTGCCCAATTGGAAAAAAATGAGCATCTAGGAGCTTCTGTACTTTGGTCTCAATGAGAGGTTCTAGGACCGAATTTACTAGTCTTTATATTTGCTTGAGTGACTTATGTTCTAGCCTCAAAGGGATGGTGTGGGTTATGAAACTTGGATAAAATATCTTCATATCATAATATGTACAAGTAATTCCATCCTTATAGTATGCAAACAACCCTTTCATCATGTGTTTCTTGGTTTCAGTACAACTTAAAGCTATATTCACAAGCTGGGGAATCTAGCAGTCCCCATGTTTTCTTTGGTGAATTTAGACTTGATTTCTTTAATTTGTTTCTACTTTTGGGCCTCAGGGTTGATATCAAAATAACATTCTAAGGAAACCATGCACAAGGGTATTCAATTTTATTTCAGCTATATAACACCCTCTTCGCCCATATCTTTAGTCTACATAATCTATATATTTCTCTCACATATTATATGGGCCTTAAAATCTCTTTAACTATTTAAGAACTGTATGACTTTATGATCCTTTTCAAACACATAGATTTTTTCTACATTATCTAGAATAGAATGGTATGGGACTAGTTTCACTAAAATTTTATACATATTTGATTCGTAGAGTGGTGCCATAGTGGCAACAAAGGTTGTCAATAAATCAATTGTCTAATTCTTTTTTCTTGGAATGACCTTGATGTTGAATTCTTAAAAAGATTCAATCAAATCCAAAGATAGGTGTTTATAATTCTTTAGGTATACAAAATTGAACTGGTACTTGTTTTTTTTATCTAGTTTACAACTAGCTTAGAGTCATTGAACTCTATTAAATGGTTGACATTGTGATTTAATGTTAATTTTAGTCCTATTATTAAGGCTTAATATTCAACCTTGTTGTTAGTGCAGGGGAAATACAAATTATAAGCATATAGGTATTATTTACCTTCTAGGTCTATTAGGTCCATGCTCACACTAAAACCTTATTTTAAATTAGCTCCGTTTAAGTGAAAAGTCCAAATTGATAAGGATATTAAAATTTGTGTTCATGCAATTATTATTTGGTGGTGAAAGTATACATGCTTGTATGTGTCAAAATGAAGTTAAATTTATCCTTCTTAGTGTTGTACTCAGTAATAATTTTTTTTTTTTGCCCCTTTTCTACCCTAATTTGATTAGGTACCCCATTTCATGGTAGCCATATGTGGGTGAAATCCATGGCCATGTACCTATTTAAATTTTTTGACTAGTCTCATCCTTGTAGTAAGCCATAAGTCTCTACAATGTTAATGACTAGGATGTCAATAGTATTTTTCACACATGGATCCAATGCCAATTATATGCAAACTTTTGTTAATTATCCAACACATGGGACTAGAAATTTATCCAACTACAATACCACTCTTTTTGACCGGTTAGAAGTCAAACCTAACTTTTGAAAAATAACTAAAAGAATAAAATTGGTTGAAGCCATATCATCAACTAAGTGGTTGTGCACATTTTATACAAACATTCAATTAGTTAATAGGAATGGTAGTTCCTTGGGTTTCTCTTTTTACATCATTACATTTACATGAATAGTCTTGAATTTGTCAAATGTCCTCCTTATTAAGGCATTGAGTAGTAGTTCCCTTTGTTTAATGATGTAAACTAGCTCAAGAGAAATTATATTGTATTTAATATATTTTTGGTCTTCAACAACATTATATCCTCCCTTGACCTAATATTTGAATCTCTATAACTGATCTTTTTCCTTATGAGGTAGATTATTCCTCATAGGTGGAGGTATATTATCTCTCCTTGATATGGGTGGATTTTTGTTGGCATTCAGATTAGGAAGAGTAGTATAACTATTATTAGGAGGTGTTGAAAAAGTCATAGGCTACTTTATTCTCAAGTTATAGTTTCTCCTAACCTATTGATACTGATGGAAATCATGAACCTCATCAATGTCATCCTTAGTCTCATTTTCATTTTCCCTTGGGAAGGAGAAGTCATAAGTGCCAAAGACCATATTGTGTTAAGTTTTCCAAAAAAATTTATGAAGATGGTTCTTTTTTACTAGCATAGTTTTCATTCCTCTTTTCTTCCAGTTCAAATATTTAAAAAGTAGTCCAAAAATTGATACAATCTAGGTCTTTATGTTGCATGGTTTTATGAGCTCTACACCAATTTAGAAGAGATGAATCCATAATCTTTATATCTTTTATCTTGTTAGAGATAACCTAATTCTCTTGATTATTTCCATACCTATTAAAGGATGTTTTGTACCTATGCAAAACATAATCATGATTGTTTTGATTAGATTGTTGTTCATTAGTACTACCCATACATTTTTGCATGATCAAGAACTCATTACTCAGATTATGTACCATCTTATAGATGGCTTCGATACCTATTTTAATTAAAATGGAATCAATTTCCTATGTTTAAGTGATATTAACCAGTATAGAAGTTTAAATCTAGATCTTATAGTTAGAATCAAAATGGTTATGAAATTGAGATGTTGATTCTGGGTAACATCAGTTAACAATAATTAATTGTACACGAGGGTTTGGTTATGTGACATAGAATTATAGGTTACATTGGGAATTGGGAAAAAATAGGGTAGATAGGTCTAATATTTAATGGTGATAATGATTATAATTAAGGGCACAATTATTTGTTCACATTAATTTCTTTCATGTAAGCCAAGGGTAGAACATCAATGCTAAAAACCCTATGCATATATATAGTAGTCATGGAATCTAGGTAATTTTTATACATTTCAAGGTCTAATGGTGCATTAGGTTTATAGGTAGATTCTAATGTATTATACATATTTTCAAACTAAGCATTGAATGCTTGGATTGACTCATTAGGCTCTCATCTCATGCTAACAAAGTGTTATTAGATAACACTCATAATGACAACTTGGCCAAATTATGCCAGGAAGGTATATTGACTTTCCATCTAGGTCATTATCTTAGACCCTTATATAATATTTATATAACAATCATAAGCTTATTCTTGCAATGTAAAAATGAAACATTCTTCAAGTCATGTCTTTGTGAGTTACATTCAAGGTCCAAAAGTAAGATTTAAAAGCCTTGATTATTTATTTCACAATCATTCCTACCAAGGAATATAAATAAGGACTATACTTCTCTAAGTTTCTAGTAAAATCATGTACCTCTCTTGTGATATTGATAACTGAGGTAGTCAACCAAGATGGGGCTTGAGGTGGGGGATTAGTTGGAGGTGAAATATTAGGAGGTGGATTATAGAGACGAGCCATCAAAAATAATATAAGATGAGGAATCCTTCTTAGAGATGATTATTCTATCTTGGGTCTTCTAAAAACACTTCCAATCAGACCTAGCCTTCATATAGATCTCCAAAGGTGGATGTAATATGTTATTGTTTGAGATTGACATTGTTAGTTATCTAATTGCATCCATCACAACTCAAGTGATATTAATTCTTAGGATAGAGGTGGAGGATCCAATCCCTCATCATACACACCAACAAAATTATTATGAAGTTGCCTCTAACATTTTAGGATGGGTGAATAGACTCACTCCAAAGCCTAAGTTTTAGGGTATTCAGTCTTATAACAACTTGTTGGTGTAATAACAGAGAGAAATGAAACTATTTATCACAGGTTAATTGGCTATGGGTAAACATATATATATAATTGGATTGTATTAAAGGATTATGATTCTAACTAAGGTGGGAATTATTTCAATAGAAACATTAAGAATAGGTAAAAGTAAGGCATAAAAAAAAGCCTATAGATAATCTAGGATAAAGCCTTTTAAGAATAGTATTTGAACATGGATTGGATAATGAATCTAAGACAATGCTTATTTTAATATACTTTAACACACCAAATATCAACTATAGTGAAGATTCAAACAAATCATAACATAATATACTCAAACTTTCATAAATCAAAGGTTTCCTAATTATTAGATTGTTATTGGACATTTATAATAGGGATTATGATATGAATGTAATAGATATTAAAATCAACTATAGTTAAAAAAAAAACTATATTTAAAATAGATACCTCATACATAATCAAAGAATTAATAAACCATAATTATGGAATGTGTTAATTAATAGACATAATTAGAGAAAAATTGAGATTTTTACATAGAGACCAAGTCAAGAAGAACTCTTTCAAATTTCTTATTAGTCTAAATAACCAAAATTTGCCTCCCTTTGAGACCGAGAGGTTACATGTATTTATAACCTTTGGATGGGGAATATCTCATCTCTTCAAGGTTCACCTAAAATTATAAGTTCAAAAATATAACTCTTTATTTAGATTCATGTAAAGATGAATGTACAATGATAATGCCTATAATAAACTTCCCAACTAAAAATATAATATCCATGTATACTAAATAAATTGGAAACTAAAGCCCCATCTTGGTGATAACATGAAAATAAATAATCATTATTAGTTTAGAATGTTGTTGTAGCACCTTTAATGCTTCATTTAGTTTCATGAAAAGATGATTGTACAATGATAATGACTATAATAAACATCCCAACTAAAAATATGATATGCATGTATAATAAATAGATTGGTTACTAAAGCCCCACTTTGGTGATAACATGAAAATAAATAATAATTATTAATTTAGAATGTTGTTGTAGCACCTTTAAATGGAAAAATATATGGATTAATTCCATTTACAGCTAAGGAAAGGAAAAATATCTTTGTGAAAATGGGGGTCACTTACAACCAACTGTGTGTGTAGGACCGACCCAAAAGCTAATTCTTTAACCTTTAACTCTTCACCTAGTGTTTATACTACGTCAAAATCTTTATCTATAATTTCAAAATTTAGTAATGAAAGATTCAAAATTTTGATAACATCATCCATTAATATTTCTTGATCTACCTTAGAGCTATTAAATTTGGTAGCTAGAGATTCTACTCTCATTACCTTATCCTTAACAAAACTAACCAATTCAATACTTCTTTGTTGGTTTCATAAATATTCTATTACACTTATTGCTTGAAGTTTTTAGTAACTGAGTGGAAAAGGTTCTCAAAATTGGGTCTGTTGATAATCTCTTCAACTTGGGTGACCATCCTACTAAATATCATATCTCCCAAATCTACAATTCCTAGTATCATGACTGATAAAAAGTCCCAAAATTTTCTTAATCTATTAATGGTAATTTAGGGAGGCATCCCTCTTAGTAATTGCATAATTTAAACACCAATAAGCATCCGTGTTGGTTATGAGATTTAACATATCTAATTAACTAACCCTAGAGCACTAAACAAGGAAATTCAACCTTATTTTTGTATCCTTCATCTTATTCCATACTGTAACAATATCTGCACTATTGTCCTGATTATTGGCCCTAAAAACCATGATGTTGTACAAAATAGTGTATAGATTTGTATATATACTCTAGACATGAGTAATAAATTCCTTAGGATCCTATGTAATCTACATTTTCTTCCATATTTTAGTGCTTCTCAGTACTCTAGTAAATTTCTTTCATTTTTGTCCCAGTGGAATTCACAAAAGTGTTTAAATTCTAAATATATTATGTATAGTCATTGGGATTTCTGTTGGGATTCTTAGATAAAGAGAAAATATTCTATCTTTGTTTAAATTCCACTTCACCATTTATTCTCACATTGATAATTTTCCTCTTCCTCACTCTCTGAATAGTCCCACTTTTTTTGTCTAATAGAGTGGAGACTATGAGCACATCATTTAAGTCCAAATTTTGTCTTTCATCTCTAGCATTATAAATTTCACTCACCCATTGGGGAACAATAATTTCTCTTGTTTCTTTTTCTTGAGTAGGATATGAGGATGTATAAGGTGGAGTGGTCATTAGAAGGGATGTAGTCAGAGTGGCTAGTTGAGAAGCACTTAATTGAAAAGGTAATTGAGGAAGTTTCTAGTTAACCATCTCCCATGGGGATGTTTCTTTCATGGGCATTACTTCTACCAATAATCTAGTTAGACCCAAAGTTATTCATACTATCATTGTTGCTTTTGGCATGACTAATGGTTAGGGCAGGGGGATATCTATTTGGGTTAACATTTTATTATGAGCTAGGGGATTATTTAAGATATAAATTATGACCAAATTCTCAAAATGGATTGCCATATGAGTCATTATTAGTTTTTTAGAACAAAGAATATATGAATCAACATATTACTAATAGAACTAGATGATATAACCCTAGGAATAGTTGGGGGTAAAATTATGGTTAGAATTTCTATATTAGGATTTTAATAAATAATGGATGAGACTACCTCATAAATTTTATATCATTTCTCTTGTGTGAGGTTGGATAAGGTGTGTCCCCCTCCATGCTTGTGTAGACTCAAAGCAATGAATTTTTATACATCATCTTATTCATAATTTGGTTTTGCACACCCATTTGCTAGTTTTCTACATCAAAAGTATAATCAAACAAATATATTATTGGTTTAGATTCTTCTTCTTTAATCTCTACTATAACCTCTAAATCATTTTCCTCCTTCTTAATAGATCCCTCTATAACATAGAGATGAAGTGATGGCCTCTATTATTGTTTTTTATCTTGTGAGGGAGTAGGGGAGTTCTTGTTCTACATTTGATAAGTTAATATGTTGGATTGTAATGTTGATGAGATGGTAGAGGGATTGTAGTAATAAATATGGTAGGAGGTAAAAATAAAGGTGATGAAGTGGAAGGAGTGGAAGGCACATGTATTCCATGTGGTGAATTAGGATATTTCAGAGAATCTAGATTAGTTTGAATGGAAGTAAAAAAAAATTGTAAGAATTTAGGAAGAATTAATTAGGTGACTATAGTAAGGGGAGGTAAAGGAGTGATCAAAAAACTTCTCTTCCTTTATTTAACCAAAGAAACTATTGACATGTCCCTTGTAGTAGTTGTGCCCAAGACTTGTATGTATGAAGTTATTAAAGTATAAGGGACTTGCAGACTAGGAAGTCTTCTCAAAATCTCCCTCCTAAGCTAAGTGTTTTATTCTCTTTAATTACTAGATTCGTGTAGTTATTCCTCTATAGCATCTATTGAAAGTGAAGGAAGTTGATCTTGTGGCTAAGAGTCATGTGGTCAGTATGGAGGCCATTACTAACTACATGCATTTTGTGGCTTTTCTTTTATTGCCTTAGGGTTGTATTATAAGGCTTGGGCAACTATCATAGACATTGATTTGTCTTTCATATTTATTCATACCTCCAAATCATCTAAGGTATTTAGGAATATTTGATCATGATCATTTACCTAGTGATCATATGAGACATGCACCTTCTTCTTTTCTAGGATAGATTTGAAATACACCCCTATTTTTCTCTTGACGTCTCATTATTTTAAAGGTGCAAATTATAAGTTATACTATATTCTAACTTTACCATATTGAGTAAAATGTGACCTAGACATGTATTATTGTTGTCCAAATCTAAAAGGAGTCTTGAAGTATTAGTCAAAATGCATTTGACCTAATTCCTCATCACTGTAGTTAAAGACTTGATATGCCATTTATTGTTCCACTATATGGTCTATAACATGATGTAAGAGTAGTAGAGGACTAATCCTAGTGCCTTCTACTCAAATTATGGTTATTTTGGGGTATAACTAATAATATCAAATTTAATCAATCTTCTTATAATTTTTTATGATGATTTAGGCATCAAGGTGCCCTAAATTGTTTGATTTATGAGGTTAGAACTCATTACATATCCTTTTTATTTCATTCTTGTACCTATGAATGAGAATGAAAGAAAAATATTCTCGAACCTTATTTTCCAAGTATTCTTCTAAGGGATACCACTCCTAACCATAGATCTTATAAATAATGGCCATCAATGCATCTAGTAGGTAACACATCATGTGGAAATTGCCATCTTTAAGCCTACAGTTAGGGTAGATTATATATGATTTTAATAATGCACTTGTAATCTTCCCAAGTGCCACGAATTGGTTTATTTTTAGGAGTATATCTAATAATGGAACCCATTCAACCTAAACATATGCAATACTCGGTTAACCATATAATATTATTAAAAAGGCCATTACTATTGTAATTCTAGGTCTAAATTTAATGATGTAATTTGAGTAGACATCCCCTTTTGATTTGAGCATTTCACCTTTTAGAAACCATTTCTTTAAATTTCCATATGCAGTATTCTGTTCAAGTTAAAAATTAGTTGAGACATGATTATAGGTGGTCTCAAGATAGGAAATCCTAATGTATATTTCAAATGCCCTACTTGAAATATAAGCACATGAACTCTTGACTTTCCTAACATGCAAGATATCTCTAGCAGTGGTTCCATTAACAAATAAAATGAGGTCAATACATGGTATTACCTTAGGTTTGGATATCACTTGGTGGATCCCTTGATCTTTGATTGGTAGTAAATTATATATGTGTTACTTGACCACTAGATAGATTTCATCTTTGATATAATATGACTAGATGGATTCTATATCTTCCTAAAATTGAAAATAATGTGGAAATTTGAAATTCAGGGCACTCTTATTGAATAGCATATATTTGTATTTTATCAATCCTAAAAATAAGTATGTAGAGGGGACTTATGGCATACCATATTTCAATGAAGAGGCCATTACTATCCTTTGGTTACTATAATTCATTTAAGTATTCCTAGACTAGTTAGTTTTGTGCTTACTAGATGAAGAAACATAGGTCTCACTTGACATTGGGGAAGCTCAAAAATGGACTTATTTAATCAAAAGAGCAATATAAAAGTGGAATTTCCTTATCATATATCTTATATAAATCATTCAAAGGATTGAGTACTAACTATGTTCATGTGTCTTAATTGTAGATAATTAAATTTTTCTTTAATTCCAATTTCAATTTAAATGTGCTAGTCAACTTTGGTAGGTGCACTTCTTACCAAATTGAAATCATCCATTAATTCTTTATGTCTAGTAATCATTAGTGAGATATCTATTCGTCATTCATTGAATTACTTCTTTACCATGCCATCAATCCTTCCCCTTTTTGTTTTTCCATGCCTTCCCCATATAGTTCCACTTGTAAAGTCCTCATTAACCCATCCCTTTAAATCTCTTCATTATGTTAGGCAGGTCCTATGGTAGCGAGTTAACACTATCAAGCCACATGGAATGATCTTAAGCACCTAAAAATCATGGAATATCAGACCATTAGATTGGTATATATTTTAACAAATAAATTTTAATGTCCATGGTTTATCGTGATCAAGACATATGGAATGATCTTAGAACCCTAGAGGTTCAAGATCTTAGAAACATTAGATTTTAAACTAGAGAACTATTTAACCTACCCACAACCATGGATTACCATGAATGTTTCAAGTGTCAATTACTCAAAACCCTAGAGGCTTAGTATTTTGAAACCATTAGAACATGGGAATGCGAAAATATTAAATTTGTTGGTAAACAGATGAATTATTCATGTTTTTATTTTAACATGAATATGCCATATTGCAAGTTCCTAGAGTTTGGGAGACTAAAATAATTAAACTTTTAACAACTTGAAAATATCTTAAACATCCATAACTCCATAGACATATATTTTTTTTAATCATCCAAAGCTCCAAGTGACATGAGAATGTTGTGTTTCATAATCATGTGGAATCTACTAACATGGGCCCATTTGGAGGAGATTAATGATCCTCATATTTTAATCCTATGATCTAAAATGAGAAAAATATGACATAGAAAGATTAGTTATGTTGGATCACAAATTAGAAAATCAATATTGAAATAAAATTAATGAAAACCCAAGGTTATAAATGACATTAGATATTATTTTAATCTTGTAATTTCATAATTTAAACTTGTGAAATGTTGTATTTTTTATAAATAACCTTAGTTTAAAAATTCATGATAACTTAGTGATACATATTTAGGCTCATAGCTCCCCAAGTAAATATTTTACAATAATGGGTCTCTATTTTAAAAATTTAAAATTGGGTATGTGTGTGTTAAGGCATGATAGTAACATAGGATGATTAAAGCTAGTTTAGATCCAACGTAACAAGGAAAATAAATAAAGTGAAAATACATCAAAGAATAAAAAATACAAGGCTATTAAATGACAAAAAACCCAAAAAATTTTACCTTAAGTAAGAAAAGTAACAAACCATAACAAACCAGTCTTGTGTTTACAAGTTAGATAAGGTTTCTATATTCAAACTAGCCTTAGTGTTCCCAAAGTGGAATTAAAATAGGTGAAAGCATGAAAATGAACATGGAATGATTTATTGAATTCAATTTTCAAAAAATTTGAAATTTGAAAATTTTACAATGATAGGTAAGCATGAATATATATCGTTAGAGATAGTGTGAGTGTAGGGAAATGTGAAATAGTTTATTAATTTTTTTTAACAAAATAATATAACTTATTTTGAGAGTATGAAGTCACTATATTGAAGCATTGCCTTATTTTTTTTAAAAAAAACTTCACTAGAAAGGGATTTATGAAATTAAAAACAAAATTGAGGAAGGTCATGTCATACTTGAGGTCTTACACTACAACTCACAAAAGAAAAACCAATTAGTTTAAAAAGTAATACTAGTATGAGGATGTTTTGTGAGGAAGGCCTAATCTTATCCAAGGTATTAAATTATAACTCATAAAGGATAAACCAAATAGGTGAAAATAAGCTTGTAAAATTATAAATTGATGATCAAAGAGACAACAATACTTTATGAGAAAATAAAATATATTCATGAGGATGGTTGGCTTCTATCCACAGTCTCATGTTACAACTCATATATTAAATGAACATAGATAGACCAAAGGACCAATGATGGGAACTAAAGAAACTAAGTATGATGTAATGTTATAAGTTATGGATCTTGTATAAAACTTTCAAAAAGTGTTAGTAACTATAGTATATGGAAACATGCAAAAAACATGTACAATCGTAACCATTAAAGAAAAATATTTCTTCAAAAATGGATTATTTCCTTCGTTAGTCTATAGTATATAAGTAATTTGACAAATGATGTCTTTGAAAAGTTAAGGACCCCACATTTTTGGTTTTTACTTGAATTCATTATCATTTGTATAATCTAGTTTGAGGAGTAGGTCATCAATATTGAAAGTACATACTTTGAATTTTTTATTATGTTGTTTATCAATGTGAGATCTATATTGCCAATTATGTTATAAGGAATCCATACATCGATCATATAGGAATTGTAAAGTGTGGAGATAGGCTTCATTTAATTCCTCATTAGGAATAATATCATGATGATAAATATGTAAGTATGGTAGCTCAAATTCTATATTTAATATTCATTGAGACCCATATACTAATGAAAATGGTGTTGTTCTAGTAGTAGTACATATGCTAGTGCGACAAACCCATAGTCTAGGATAGAGTTGTAGGTGCCAATTAGTATGAGATTTTATAATAGTGTTTTCAATTTTTTTTTAAAAGAATTTAATTATTATCTTCTTATTTTCCATTATATTGAGGATGATAAGGTGTTGAAACTTTATGCATAATTTTGAATTTTTCACATACTTGTTTCATATATTTATTTTTGAAATTTTCATCATTGTCAAAAATGATGGTATGAGGAATTAGAAAATGACATATGATTTGGTTAATTCACATTTTAGTTTGAATGTGCCGGTCAACTTTGGTAGGTACACTTCTTGCCAAATTGAAATCATTCATTAACTCTTTGTGTCTATTCATCAATACTGAGATATATATATCAGTTATTCATTGACTTACTTCTTTACCATGTCATTAACCCTTCCCCTTTTTTTTTTCCATGCCTTCCCCAAATAGTTCCACTTGTCAATTGCTCATTAACCCATTCCTTTAAATCTCTTCATTATGTTAGATAGGTCCTATAGTAGCAAATTAACATGATCAAGCCATGTGGAATGATCTCAAACACCTAGAAAGCATAGACTATCAGACCATTAGATTGGTGTATATTTTCAAAATTAACTTTTGATGTCCATGGTTTATCATGATCAAGACATATGGAATGATCTCATAACCTTAGAGGCTCAATATATTGAAACCATTAGATTGCAAAATAGAGAATTGTTTAACCTTCCCATAGGCAAGGATTATCATGAATGTTTAATAATAGTCTTTTTCAATATTTTATTAAGAATTTAATTATTGTATTCTTATTGGCCATTGTATTAAGGATGATAAGGTGTTGAAATTTTATGCATAATTTTGAATTTTTCACATAGTTATTTCATATATTTATTTTAAAAATTTCCACCATTGTCAGAAATGATGGTATGAGGAATTAAAAAATGACATATGATTTGATTAAGAATTAATTTGGAAATGATAATGTCCTTAATGTTAACAAGTGGCATAGCTTCTACCCAATTTCTAAAATATTAAGCAGTGGTGATAATGAACATGTGATCATCTTGTGATCTAGATAATTTACTCATGAGGTATAATCCCAACATAGATAATGGCCAAGGTGATTCCAAGGTTTGGAGTTGTATAAAATTAGATTGAATTAGGTAATAATGAAGTTAACAAGGATTACATATTTTATAAAAATTAATGGTGTATTTTTCAAGAGTAGGCTAAAATTAACCCATGCATAAGGATTTCTTGGTTATGGTATGACTGCTACCATGACCACCATAGTTTCCCCCATGTGATTATTAAATGAGAACAATAACTTATTTTGAAATTATAAAATATAATTAAGTACCTTATATATTAGACATTATTATATTTAAGTACATATTTGAATGTTTATTTGTGAATTTAGGTCTTTTCATCATAATTTTCTTCTAAAGAATAAGTATGATGATCAATAAATTGAATGATATTTTTGTACCATATGGTTTGTCAAATAGTGATAGAATGTATCTGAAAAATTAGAGTCATTTTTATATTTTATGGAAGTAGGCGACTTACTAATTTGTATAAGTAATTTGGAATTATGAATAGTTTTATGAGGATGAAATAAAGATGTTGATGAAAGGAGGTAATTAACTATATCATTTTTCTCTTGTGAGATTGGTTCAATAGTAAAAGAATTGAAATATTTTAAAATAATAGTGACCATTTGATGACATGTGATATATTTTTCACTTTGAAACTAATAATATCCACCAACTTGATGACATATGAGTTATGAATCACCTAAATCATGTAAATATTGGATATCTAAGTCGATCAAAACTTGCATGCCTAATATAAGAGATTTATATTCAACCATATTATTGGTGACATCGTAGGTTATTATAAATTCTATGGGTATGATATTAAACTTGAAGTCATTTTACACTATCCAAGTTTATTCATGTAATCCAATTATAAATTATGTCAAATTTTTAATGACTAATTTAGATTTAGAAGTAACAACATGATGATCAAGTTATTCATGGTTATTTAATTATATATTAACATTGAAGTTATATAATTAATATTTGGTTAGATTTATTACTTAAGACATTAAATATAAAGAATGTCCTCATCAAGAATATTATCTTGAAGGTGATTTTTAGTTGGTAAGGAGGTATCTTCAAGTTAAATTTTGATGACTTTTACTTTGATATATTTTTATGTAAAAATACAGAGATCAAATTCCATCAATAGGAGCATTCATTTTCTAATTCTATCTCAGGGTAGGAAATATTTGAACAATAAATTATGAAGTGGATAAAAATAAAAAATGACATAAGTATTTTTATAGAGCATATAATGATAAAACTTTTCAGCTACAAAATAGATAGATAAATAATCATGTTTTACTTTTTTATAATGTTTTTCATAGTCAATTAAGACTCGGTTGATATAGTAGATAACATATTCATGACTAGTATGGTCTTTTTGAGTGAGAATTACCTCAACTAATATTGGGATATATGATATATATAATATTAATGGATGGCCATTTCAAAGTGGTCTAAGAGTAAGAGGATCAATCAGGGTTTATTTCATTCTATCAAACTATTTTTGGCATGAATATGTCTATTCTAGACATTACACTTTTTAAAAGTGAATTAATGGTGTATATTTGGTAAGCCATTTATAGAAAAAAAATAATGTTTTGACCCAAGTTTACCATGGTATGCTCATATGTATGGAATGGAATGAGGAATAGGTATGTTGATAATAGCCTTGATTTTGGCTGGATTGACATCAATGATTTGATAGAAGATTATAAAGCCTAATAGTTTACCTAAATTAACACCAAACACACATTTGAATGGGTTAAGTCTAACTTTGTATTTAGTGAGTTGATCAAAGATAATATGTAAATCATAAATATGAGTATCATAACGTTTATATTTGAAAATGAGATCATCCACATATTTTTTGATTATTTTATGAATGAAATCATGAAAAATATGAGTCATTACATTTTGATTGGTAGATCTCAAATTTTTAAGACAAAAGGGCATTTTAACATAAGAAAATGTACCAAATTACGTGGTAAATGTTGTTTTAAGTTTATCTTTGCGAGATACATGAATTTTATTATATCTTGATAAATTTTTGATGAGTGATACCATTTCATAACTAGAAGTAAAATTGATAATGGAATCAATTGATGGTAGGAGAGAATTATTTTTTAGATAAGATAAATTTTAGTTATGACAGTCAATGGATATGAAAATGACCATGGTGCCTATTTTCCAAATAGGGATAATTTTTGAGACCCATTATAAGTAATGCATAGGTTTCATGAACTTAGCATCAAAATTTTTGATGATTTATTGTGGCATAAATTATAAATCTCAAGTGGGAATTTAAGTTACTTTTATTGTACAATTTTGGCATCTCAGTAAGTGATTATATTATCAACAATGTTATTAAGATCAATTACAAGCATGTCATTCAATAAACAATTAAAATATTCATGATATTTCTCAAATACGAGACTAAATTTGTCTTGTTCTTCAGAGGTGAGCTCTCTAGATATAGTAATAGGTGTAGGTCATGTATGTGTGCCATATTTTATTTTTTATAATTTCCCCAATAAGTATCACATTTATATATTTGAAATGATAAGGATTGGGATCGAGGGAAGAGATAGGACGTGTTTTACGGTCCACACTAGCAACCAATTTTTTTAAGCAAAGAACCTTTTGCTAAAAGTGAGCAAGATTGTGACATTGGTGTGAAAGTTGAGGTTATCTATCATGGAGGAATTATAGTATAGATTAATCATTTGTAATCTTGGGTAAAGGTCCATAATATTTGACATCTACTTGAATATTATTTATTCTGCTACCTTTACTATCATATTTAGAATATATTTGTATCACATTAGTAGCTTTAGTGTCTAATGCAATTTTAGGTATATTAGAGGATAAAGTGTCTATATTGGTGAGGTTAGGTTGAGATAAATCAATAAGGTATGCAAAAAAGAACCATTTTATTCAATTTATGTGTATTTACATGATGATTTAGGAATATTTGTTTCTATCTATTTATGTTGAATAACTTTAGGTGTTAATGATTTATATTTATTAGTATGGACATAGGAAGGATAAATGATATTTATGGTTGGTAAAGTTAATTATATAGTATTACATGACATAAGAAATTTAGTAGATGTAATAGTAGGAATTTATTAGATTACACGTGAAGTGTTTAATAATGGTGGATTAGTATGAGTTACATAACCTTAAGGTTTTAATTTAGTATTAGATGATATGTGAATGACATGGATGTCATGATTGAAGGCATGCATTTTGGATAATGTATTTTGGTAATGTTCTAAATCTAATTCTCATGATTGTGCTTGATCCATGATATAATTATCATCATAGGTTTGGAAGATAGTGCATGCATAAATTTCCATAAGAGAGTTAGTGGTAGACATACCTATGTTATTAAATTTACTGGGAGATATAGTTGAAGAATCTTGAAATCATTTAGCTACCCTCTATTCAATACAATTAAAATCATCCTCTTTGTAAGAGGTTTTATATGCATTGTATGGGGGGACTATAAGTAGTATCATATTTTTAGGGAATGGTACAATCATGTTCGAATAATAAAGGAGGGAGACATTCCACTATATAAGGAGGTAATCAAATGGTATTATTTATTTTTTTCAATTCATTTGGTTCATTTGAATTTGAATCTATAGGAGTATCATGTAAATAAGAATGCATGTTAAAAAACTCAAAGAGAGGTGGATTATTAATGTGATAAATAATAAGAATGTGATATTGAGATTTAGGATTTGGTAATTGAAAAATCCATAGATTAGGATCAACTTCATGTTTTTTTTAATTTTCCATAATGTATGAATTTGATACATTGACTACCTAAAAAATCAATGTCACACATATGGTGCATCCATATGAAACTTAGGATCATGTTATAATATAATGGAAGATTGAGAACCATGAGATTAGTGAAAATTATCTTAGGTATAATGGTAAGTGGGAACCAAATGCAACTAAGTGGTTTTTCATTGGTATTTAAAATTTCCTACACATGAGGTGCATTTTTTTAATATTTTATTTGGTGTATCTACTTTGTTGAATTAACCAAAGAGAGTTCAAATTAATGCCATATCCTTCATCTATTAGGAATTTTCAAATAATGGTATTGTTGATCTTGATTTTGATAAAGAGAGGCATATCATGTTCTTGAAAGAGGATCTCATCATTAATAATATCCTCTTTGAGAAATATTATGGAAGTTTTTGTGGATTTGTATATTATGTCAATTGTATGAACTTATATAAGTGGAGGACCATCAAAATATAGTTTCAAATAATGATATTATGGTTCTTAAATATTTTTTAATTATTGAATAAAGAATTTAAGATTAAATGGAGAGGTTCACACTAATTCCATAAGGGTAATTTTATAATGCAATGAATTAAGTTTTTTTTTAAGAAATTACAATGAGATTTAGAGGATGGAGAATGTATGTGAGGTTTACAAGATATTAAATTTTTCATAGGGATAGGATAAGTAGGTGAAGGTTTTAGTTTTGGAAGTTGTTTGAAATTTGGTTTAGAATATTTTGATACATTAGATGTAGTATATTTTAACAAAATGATTTGTAGAGGATTTTTTTAATTTAGTGACAATATCCTTGTGAGTAGGTTTACATTTATATTTGAATTTAGGTGCACTCACATACTGAGATTTAGTGTAATATTGATCATAATTAGTATCAATTTCATAAATATTGTCATTTTAATGTTGTGTGATAAACATACAATAAGATTTTTGATGTTTTTGAGGGTATGTGTTTAGTAACCTGATTATTTAGAGAAACTTTGAGATAATCATGTTGATTTATTTTGATCATAGTATCCTAGTAAAATGTGTCTCCTAACATGAAGGAAAATATAATTTTGATAATCGATCAATATGTTTCATGAGAGTAACCAATATTAGCATGAAACCAACAAAATTTATTAGTAACACACCATGACATGGAAGTGTTATTGTTATAGATGAAAGGTTTAAATGGATATACTAACTACTTCATTTATATTATCATTAGTGGTATGTGGGAAATGAATTTATTATATATTTTAAAGTGTATGTTTGTAAATATTCATTGACTTAGAGTCAATTTAGGTTTTAGACTGGCACTCATAATTACATTAGTTGAATTTTGTGAATATTCCCTGATTAAACTATGCAATAGCTCAAATTGTTCCATAATGAAGTCTCATCTTTTATGTTGGTCAAATGATTCATTTAAAGTTAATGGGAAAAATTATGAAATTTGTATTGAAGAGAAGGTGTTAAAGTATAAATGAAAAATTTAAAGACATTATCACGAACCATGTTGTTATCTACTATATGAAATAATGATTTCCATTATTTGATGAACCTATGAGTTGATTCTGAACGTAATTGCCTAACATTAATGAAATGATTAACAAAATTTTATGGGATTTCATTTTTTTGAAGTTATTTAGCTAAAATATGGACTAAGTCCCATAATTATGACATATAATGTTCACATAGTTGATTATAGCATTATCAAACATCTCTTATGATTGTTTTGACTAAACTTTTGATACTATAAAAAGTATTGGTTTGAACCCATTCCTTTGTATATATTACCATATGATTTAAGGAAAAAATAAACATATTTAGTGTCATCATATTTAAAGGGAGGAGATATATTTAAAATATCAATAGATACTATGAATGGAGCTAATGGCTCATTTTTGAGATGTGGAAGCATATTTTTATGCATAAGAGGTTGAGGAATGATATTCCCATTATCATCTGTAAGAAATGGAGGAATAAATTTTTGGATATTTTGAGGCACAGTGAGAGGAGGTTTATTAGTCATTTTTAAATATGATGTTACATTGTCATCATTTGGGAATTATTGGATGTTTACATAACATTTATTTATTGAACCATTTTAGCAAGAATTTGAGTAGTATCTATGGGTGTATATTAGTTTTCAATGGTAAAAAAATATGCATATGTTTAATTATTGGTGTTAGATGGAAGAAAATTCCAAATATTAGGGGTATGAATGTTTTGTATAGTATGATTCCTTGTGGGAGTATTTTTAATGTTATTATCTGTCACTCTAATGATATGATGAGAAAGTTTGGATAGGGTATTATTATGATAAGTGTGAAATGTGTTACATCCATCTACGTCATTATTTTGGTTAATTTGAACCATGTTGTAGTCAATAAAGTGAGATGAAGAGTGGGAATAGGTTCACCATGAGATATTATCATCTTGGCTAGCTATGGTAAGCATGAAATAATAACCCATGTATTTTCTAAATGGGTTAATATTATCAAGGAAATTTTTGATAGGTGATTTCATCATGCTAAGTAATGTGGAAAGAAGGATAGTCACATGTATGTTATTTTTAGAAAAATATTTTCTAGAAATAAATCAAAATCAATGACAAATGGGAGTAGATTAACAAAATAGTTTTGACTTGGAAAAAAATGAACTATTTATCTAAGAGGTATGAAATTGAGCTGGTTAATTTATTTTTTTATTGAATAAGAAAATAAGATAGTCTAAAAATGAACTATGTTAGCAAGAATATACAAAATCAAACTAGTTGATCTACTTGGTTTCTGAATTTGAAAATAAAACAATATGACAATGAACTATGTCAGCTAGTAGATAGAAAATCAACAATGAACTATGTCATATTATAAGACAACTAAAAACTGAAAATGATTGCAATTATAATGAAATAGAGGTTTATTTTCTTTGTTTATGCTCAAAAAGTGAAACATATAGAATAATATGGATTAAGTTGATCTACTTATGCAAATAATACAAAAAAAAGTTGTTTGACTTAGTCTATTGAAAAATAGTCCCAAAAAAACAAAATTAACAAGGTCAATTTAGTTTGATTATAAAAAATAGACACAAAATTAGATCAGGCTGGTTTATGTAGTTGAGTTTGGGGTAATAGTTTTATAGAAATAAAAAATTGAGGAAAAAAGTACATGATTTTAAATATTAACTTAAAATTAATAAATGTAGTTGTCTTAAAATTGACAAAAATGAAAATTATTTAGCTATTAAGGATGAACTTAAAGTATATAATAATATTGACTATGTCAATTTAGATTTTTTTTTAGAATTCTGAATTGTTACTTGACTAGGTCATCTAATAAAATTTGTGATCCTGTAAAGGTAGGAAATAGTGTTATTAGACAAAATTGAGCCATTCAATTTATTATAAATAAAACTAATAAATAATGGGAAAATTAAACTTGATCAATCAGATCAGTTTTGTTAATTAAAACTAAAATATAGAAATGAATAAAATCAAATTGGTTGATTTAATTAAGAACACAAGGTAGAATAAATGAATAGATCAACTATTTATATACAATTGGTTGAAACTAAAAAATCATGTATATAGAAAACAAATAAATATATAACAAAGTCCATCTATTTGGAATCCTATGCACAAAAGATAAAAATGTGATCAATAGGCTTGATCTAGTTTAAAACATGCACATAGAAGATAACACATTATAGACATGCTTAATCTAGTTTAAAAATGCACACAAAATAATAAAAAATAGATCAATAAGATCCATTTAGTTGATTATAATTAAAAAATTAAAAAAATTAAGGGTTATATTCTTGTTGGGTTCACCAAAAATTATGCAACAAATAAATATGGATCTAAAACTTGTCCTACTTACTATATTTAAATATCATAGAAGGTAATCTTACAAAATAATTCATTTCATAGCTATTATATCATTACATGACCTATTTATATTTTATTAACCTTACTAAGGGATCTCTTACTACGCAACACCAAAGGAGAGGGTTCTAAATATTATAGAAAAATGACATTATGTAATAACCCTATCTAGGCCTATAATACATAAAACAAATTTAATATAGTGCTTACTAAATATTATTGCACAAGGGGGATCGTTAGTGAAAAATAAAACATGCAAAGAAAAGTCTAATCAAGTCAATGTAGAGGTAAATTAAGAAAGGAGTACAACATTCAACCTATTACTTTGTGTAATATATATCTAAAAAATGAAAGATTAAAAGTAAGAAATAATTAAATTGAATTGAACCTAGTGTGCCTCACTATTTCCTTTGACAATGGTGATTTTCAATAGGTTACTATGGTTTTTTAAGGATCACATTATATAAATTAGCTCTAGGTAAAAATACTGCTACTTTACATCCAAGACATTCCAAAAAGACAAGTTTATTTCATTTCAAGTTAAAAACCTAAGTAATGACTTCCTAATTGTAAAGTAATAGAATTTTTAGTTGTAACAAAGTAAAAATGAATGTTTCTATTTATTGGATTGAAGCGATGGGTGTATTTATATTCAAGGATTGACCATAAACCCTCCCATGAATTTATCTAACAAGACCAACTTCCTCAATATTGTTAGGTGGGAAACATAGATATTAGTTATCAAACCATGTCAGTTAGGACAATGTATTTTTTTAACATGCACTCAATCCCTAGAAAGATCTATGTGGCTAACATAGTAGAAAAATAAAAAAATTGGGTGTTTTATTAGTCATGAACTATTTAGGATTGTAATTTTCTTAGAGAAGCAAATAAATTGGCTTTAATTGCTTATGGAGTTGGATAAAAGTAACTTATATTGGTTTTAGGTAATTATTAGTTTTAGGTAATGGTATAGGGACCAACAATATTGAGAAGAACCAAAGGTCTTCCCACACGTTTCCTAGTGCACTATTTAAGACACGCACTCAGAAATAATGAAACTTGATAGGTTACTACAAGAGAGAATGTGTTATTAAATGACAAAGTTTAAAAATATTGTGTAGATAATATGTTCCTTAACAATACATCCTCCCTTAGGTGTGAATCTAGGGATATACTTTATTGGTTTCTTGGGTGACTCATGGACATCCCTCAAAATATTTATATCATATCCTACCAACTAAGCCATAGGTATATATTGGTGTAAATTTAAGCTAACTAGGAAATTTTATTGGGTTCTCAAATTTTAATGTTTAGATTTACCATATATATGTCTTTGATGAGTATCTAATTTTTTAATCAATCTCAGGACTAATTCATATTTGGATCTAGTTAGTCTTCTTGATATATCTAGATTTCTTGGATTTATGGTGAGGCCCTCCTAGGTCCATTTTATTTATTTATATTGTGAATTAAACCCATATAAAATATTAATGGTATAAATCCTTCTCATTTTAGGATCAGTGACTAGCACACCATGGCATGAGTTGTGAGTATTAAATTTTATAGATAACCACGATGTGAAACAACTATGAGGTAGATATAATTATTGGTTACCTAAACATAATTATGTATTTTGATAGGTAGACTGAATATTTATAAAACCTATTACTATAATATTTAGATATGATTCCATGTTAAATGTAAGCAAGTATTGATAAATATATTTCCAAAGAGAGAGCAAACTAAGGCTAAGAAAAAACCATTCTTTGTCTACATGAATAATTTTTGTTTAAAATACAAACTTGTGGAATCAGTTAAAAAAATTTAAACTAATATCTAATGTACTCTATTAATAACTCTAGTAAATTTAGACATAAAATATATTCTATGTAAAAATATTCTTGACATAGATTTCATATCATTGATCTAAAAATATATGATTAATAAGAAATTTGAACAACACATTGAACCATAAATATAGAACTAAATCATAAATTCTACATATAAAATAATTATAATAGTAACCAATTCAATATAAATATTCACAAATTATATTCTTTGAAAATTGCATAAATTATTTCTTCTCAATTAAAATTACTCATGTATACCACAAAATCTACTAAAGAGAAAAAAATAAAGCACATTGGACATTCCTAGTAATTTTGTAGCTTTAATGATATTTAAAAGATATTCCCCATGAAATCAGAGGCCCAAATACAAATTTTAAATAATCCCAAAGGAAAATTTTACAATATATTAAAATAAATTTCATGCAAATACAAAGGAAACTGGAACTAAAACTATTTTCATGCATTCATAAAAAGATTTGAAAATTATCAAGGTTGACTAGGAGTGCTTAAAGTTACCTAAGCTGATATGGTAATGGGTGGTGAGGTGGTGTTATTAAAATATTTAATTTTTCATAAATTTATAATTACACTAATGGGTTTTCTTTGTGTAAAAAGATCCAGATTTATGAATGGCTTATCCACCTAAAATAGATCCACTATTAGAGGATTTAAGAATACTTTAGCATTTTTAATTAGTTGATCATTATTTAGAAGAGGGTCATGTAATACCTATTTCAATATAGTGGATCTCTATATATTATCTCTTTAGAATATGAAAATAAATCAACCACTTTGTCATTACTACCCTGATTTTCCTATGTAATTTTCACTTTAGCGCTTGTCATAAAACCAACAAACTAAGTAGTGAAGTGATAATGTGAGATAAATTTTATATTTGGTAGGAAAACTAAATGTATTTCAACATCTTATAATATCCTATTCATTAAATACATCCCAAATCTGACCCCTTATATGAATTAACTAATGGGTATTGAGCTATTTTTTTTGTTTCCACAAATTTATTAGTCTTATACTCACTCCCTTAGTAACTTTATGATATAAATTCCCATTTATTCTTAAAAGTCATAATAAGTTTATATATTATTTGGTTTGAGTAAATAATAATACCCATAATATGAAACACTAATAATAAAGTATGCCATATTCATTTTCTTCAAGGTTTACACAATGCCATTTTTGCATGTAGTGACAGAGAATATTGTAAACTAGGTCAACATAGGGGTATAACTCTAGTTTTTATTTATTTATTGATGTAACTCAAGTACTTTAAAAGATAAAATTTATAATAATTACTCCATTATTTCAATGGGAATAATTTCATCACTACTCACATCATTCTGGTGGCCACTTTCCTCAAGCACATTGTTATAACGTTATAGACCCATACCTAGCACCTCAAAATCAAATGGTGCATCTATGAATATGTCATCAATTAGAAATTATCACAAATATTAAATGGTGACATGCATATTAAATTTTAATTAATCTCTAATAAATTAATTTTAAATTAATCTCCATTATGCTTTAAAATATAATTCTCAATCAGAATTAGCTTAGAAGATCAATTTTTTTAAGTGTTCATAGAACTAGAAACTTATGAATATGATTGGTTACTTTATATGTAATCATGTCTAAATTATATTAATAATTATGATAATTAGCTCAAATATTGTATATTAATTTCATTAAATGTCCTTTCCTTCCATCTCATGTCATTTTAATTTTATTTTAAAAATTTTCTTTCATGGGGAAATCTAATCTAGACATGTTTTTTATATACACTTTATAGTGGGAAAGGAGTTGTGTAGTTGGTTGAATTTGAAGCATATGACATGTTTACTTACTAAGATTATTTATTTATTTTGAATTCCTTACAACCTAGACTCTATAATGTTCCTTTTATTTTACCCATTATGTGTGTCATTATTTTATATTGACATGGTTTCCTTGTGAGTATTTGAATGCCAAACCAGCGATCCATGTGAGATATTTAAATTTAAATAAATAACAAATTTAGGTTCAATCATAAATTTACAAAGGTAAGCATATCAAATCCATTTTTATTTTAAATTTAAATGGTAATACCTCTTAATAATGTGAAAATAAGACATGGATTAATGTAAAGGGGTTGAATAGGTTCATCATAGGTATTGTATTATGAATCCTCATGATCGTGACAAGTGAAACCCTACAACTAGGTCATAGACATGCACAGTTTAATACATTTTTAGATCCATTATGAAATTTATAAATGTTAACAAGAAAAATAATTCAACATGGAGTGCTTTGAATTAATTTCAAACCCTTAAATTATATATATTTTTAAATTATTACTAAGATATAAAAAAATGTAAATTTAACTCTTGGCATGACTTGGATGACATCGGCCTTCATGATGAATATTTTTATGAATGTAAATGTGAATGGATACTATTTTAAGTTATTTGACTGAATAAAATCTTGACACATAGATCCAAGGTTGTACCCTAACATGGCATAATGTATGAAAAGTTTATAATTTAGGATGAATATAAAGTCTGTAAAATTAAATGCATGACTTGGACATAACTTACGATTTTGAAAGACAAATATGCTAGTGGGACTCCATAAAAATGATATACATGGAATGCATTACTTCTAATTATTCCAAACTCATTATAATTTCCCCGTGAATTAATTTAACTAAGTGTGTGTAGGTGGGATTATACACATGAAAAATAACACTAAATATTAAATGTCAAATTAATAATAATATATATTAAAATTCAATCAAATATAATATAAATTTATTTCATCTCTAAATTTGAAAATTTGAAAAGACTCTCTCTCTCTCTCTCTCTCTCTCTCTCTCTCTCTCTCTCTCTCTCTCTCTCTCTCTCTCTCTCTCTCTCTCTCTCTCTCTCTCTCTCTCTCTCTCTCTCTCTCTCTCTCTCTCTCTCTCTCTCTCTCTCTCTCTCTCTCTCTCCAATACAAATCCAAGACCAAGTGTAGACAAGAAGAGGAGATTCCCATGTAAGTAATTCAAGCATCCATAAATACATACACATCTAAAATATGATTTCATCCTCTTTAGATAAATTTTCAAACATATATTCAATATATCAACCTAGAGATTAGGCTTGAGAAGACATGTCTTTACTTATTTATTTTATTTCAAGTTTGATATATTGAATATATGTTTGAAAATTTATCTAAAGAGGATGAGATCATATTTTAGATGTGTATGTATTTATGGATGCTTGAATTACTTAAATGGGAATCTCCTCTTCTTGTCTACACTTGGTCAGAGAGAGAGAGAGAGAGAGAGAGAGAGAGAGAGAGAGAGAGAGAGAGAGAGAGAGAGAGAGAGAGAGAGAGAGAGAGAGAGAGAGAGAGAGAGAGAGAGTGAGAGAGAGAGATAGAGAGAGAGAGAGAGAGAGAGAGAGATGAATCTTCTTGGAATAATCATGTAGAGTAAGTTTACATTACTAACTTGATGAAAATGAAAGGTGTGAGGTATCTATTTATAGATTCCTTAGTTCATCTCATCTTAATATGAAGGGTTTAAGATCAATCACAAAATCCATGATTACACCTTTGGAGTGTGTAAAAGAGGCCATTTAACACCTTTTTGGAGTATTGAAGGAATTTTTTAAGTGCAATCATTTGTCTTCTCCAGTGTCTAAGAGGGTTGTGAGGTAAAAATTAAATATTAATTTTATTAAAATAAGATAATTTAAATACATGGAATTTCACTTTAGAGTCATGGTTAGGATAATTAATCAATATGATTAATTGTCAATTAGAAGAAAGGTAAAGTTTCTAATGTTTGTTTGCCAATCAAGTATTAACTTAATTAGAATATGAAGGCACCTAAAAATGGGTTATTTAATTTAGGATGCATTAGATAACATAAATTATGTAAGACAATCCATTTCCCCAATTAGGGATGTATCATTGAGAAATTTGTGTTAAATTGGTAGTTGTGTGAGTAAATTAGGTCCAGTTAGATTTTTTGGGTAAATTTGCATGTGATTGTGGAAATTAATTCTAAATGATGTTTAAAAATGTATATGGATAGAATTAATTGTATATATTTTATCCCTATTTGAGAACATGTTTATGAGACACTAGGCACAATAACATATTTCTAAAGATTCAAAAAGTTGTCAAAAATAAATTTTATAACACTTGAAGAATGATGTCTTCACTCTTCTCTTTTCGATATTTTACAAGTCACTATACTTAGATTAATGACCCAAAGGGTGATTAATTATATTATTATTCCACCTTGATGAGATTATTGGGGAGGAAATTGAAACATGTGGGCCATCTAAAAGAGTGTAAGAATCTAATATAAAAGAAATTATGGAGTTGGGCCCTAAAAGACTAGTTCAGCTTGATCATAATAATATGCCATAGTAGGGTGAATTTTATCATGGATACAATAAGTTTCCCCATTATTAAATTTTTTATCATTGATTGCTCTCAATGGTTTGCCCTATTAGGGTGTACTTTAACTTTAAGAAATGATGATTATGAATTTGGATGAATTAGGTGGAGGGATAGTAGACAAAGAGAGCTCGTATTGTAAAATTAAAGATTAGATTTATAACATATTGATTTTTTATATAACATAGGAATGGTATGCACCATGATATACCATTATGACCAAGTTGCAATGGGCATAAGGTACCTACCCCAATCCAATCGATATATGAAAACAATGAACTAATGATAAAAACCATGATGAAAATGATATCAAATTCCAATAGATAGACTCAAGTATAATTGAATGATAGGAAACACCATGATGATGACCCTACCAATATAATGGACTGAGTCAAGGTGACATCATAAAATGGAAACAAACAAACATACAAATAAACAAGAAAACACAAAATGAAATAATAGAAATAGAAAGAATCCAATTTCTCAAATAAACACACTAAGAACAATCAAAGATAATTAATATGATCCAACACATAAACACATTAAAAAAAATAAGTATTGTGTGAATTAGTTGTGTAAGTGTGAACATGAGGCACCAATCTTGAAAATTTGTCTTCTAAGATATAGAGGATAACTAATAGGACAAGATGATAACCTAGATAAAAGGGGGAAAATATAATAAAAATGCAGGGGTGGCTGAGCTAACCCTAAATCACCCATATAAATAAATATTAAGTATATATTCATATAGACATTAGGCAAAATTTAGTTCCATCAAGGATATGGGATAGCATAAAAATGAAGAAAATGAAGAGATTTGATTTAATAGGAAATGGGAAAAGGCAAATGTGTAAAATAGAGATAACATTTTTAGACAAATGAAAATGAGATTGAGATTGTTAATGAGACTAGCTGAGCTAATATGGGATGCCCCATTCACCCATGTGATACCTACATATTCCATGTGGACCTCAAGCTAATGTAGTTGTCCTAGAAATTAGAGTGAACATAATTGAAAATGGTAAAGGTAAATGAAATTGATAATGGTTAGATAAGGGGTTCTTACTTGGCTAATGTGGTAACCTATGCCATATAAAATAGATCTAAATTTCATTGTAAAATAGGATGACAAAGGAATCATAAATTTTTCAACTTAATATCTCTCATGGATATTTTAATTCTTATTTTGTGCTTTTTGATATTTAGGTTATGTTTCAAATTTTCAAAATTTTAGAGTTTTTCAAAATATTTTAAATGTTTTTGGGTTTGGGAAAAATGTATTTACAATAATAACATGTTCACAAAAATTGAGAGTGTGTCTTAGGTTCCTTATAAAATGGAAAGAGTATGGAAAAGGGGTGGTTGAGCTGACCTCAAAAATTGATCACTACTTGGATAGTTCATATGGACCTCACGTCAATGTATTTCCTCACATAGTAAAAAATAATATGAATTAACAATTAGGGTGGATGATATGCATACATTAAATTGTAAATGGCATAGGCATAAAGTAAATTAGATAGGATTTGTAAAAAGTGTTATAAAATGATTTTTCAAGGAATTTCATGCAAGGAAACCATGCACATGTGTGTTGAAATAATATTATCAAAATCTAAATGATTTATTTGAATGTTTTTATTGAATACTGGTAGATGAAAATGTTTGTTGTATCTATGAACTAGAATCAAGATAAATAATGGTAATAGGATAGGGAGTAATATTAGGATGCACTAACTCAAATGGAAATGAAATGAATGGAGTGGTATAGTGTCATTCCCCTCATCAGCGGTCCTCAAAGACAAAGTTAAAGAAAATAAAGTGTAGAAATTCTTCAGATGCATAATATTCATGGGTTTATCTAGCTCTTCTCATTATTATGTGTCTACTATATATGCTTTAGATCCATAATTAGTCATGATAATGAATGGTCATAGCCAATTATGATCAAACTTTCCTTTATTTTCATGTATGACATTGGTATTCTTTTGGTTTTATTTGAGAACCAAATGACAAGTGAAAAGTATATGGGTTTCATATGCTTGTTATAGTTGAGATAAAACCTATTTTTATATGCCTATATATTGTTCAAATTTGGTATTAGATTTACATAAATTATATCTTATTATTACAACCAAGAGAATATGTTTTCTTCCTCATCAATGATGCCCTTAAATGAAACGTGTAGGGAGGTAAGTCAAACTAAATAAGAATATTAGATTTGGTAGCATAACAAGGGAATAAAGTGTGGTTCTTGTAGGAATTAGGTGACTGGTATGGTATGCCCAAAGGGAAGAAAATAGTTTTAGATTCTAATCAAGACCAACAACATTAAATATCTTTTTAATAATTTAGATTAGGATTTTGTTGTATGCTTCAACCTAGCCATTGATTTATGTAAAATAGGTAATGTGAAAATGTTGGGTGATTTATTATTTGACACATAGGTATTTGACGTACATATTTATAAAAGAGATACCATTTTATAAATGTGATCAGAGGGAATGACAAAATGATAGATGAAATTGATCAAGATGGACTTGGATAACTTCTTACCTATTACCTAAGTGAGGGGAATGGATTCAAACCACTTATTGAAGTATTCAGTTGTGGTATGGATATGTCTATGGATATCAAAAGAATTTTATATTACCTGAGGTGAAGTCCCTATGTGGAAAATAGACATGGCTTCATGAGTGGATGTAATTCTTGGGTTTGATCATGAATAATATTGATATGCATTTGATAAGGCACACACTTATTTACATAGGAACATGCTTTAGTGTCCATAGTGGGCCAAACAATATCCAGTACATAGAAGTTTCTTGGCAAGGACCACACTACTAGTGTGGGTCAATCAAATCCCTTCTTGTAAAGCAATCATCATTAATATTGACTCTACCAAAGCTAAAAAATGAATCATAGTTCCACCATATCCTCTATGATAGAGTGTGGCATCATGTATGGTATAATTATAGGTACTATGGATTAAATCTCTTTATTTTTTATGGAGATGATTATGAGGTATAATGTTATCATGGATGTAGGCATATATTTTATTATACCAAGGTGTATTAGGACCATCAATATCAAATATAATTTTAGATGGTGCATTTTCATGAGGTGGCCTTAAGAGATGTTTAATAAGGAACTAGAAATCAAGAACATGATATAAAATTACTATTATTTAACCAATAATTACCATTGAATAATGACAATCTTGTTATTGGCGCATGGTATCTATTCAAACAAAATATGATCAAATTTATGGATTGGATTTTCCACCATTTTCTTGTATGGAATGATTTTTTAATCTTTATTTTGGTATTGATATATCACCTAGTTGATAATAAATTGAGAATATACATGAAAATGTAAGTGCTTGATGTTCTATTATACTATCAAATGAATCCCTGAAATGATTTCTTCATATTGTACTATGTTATTGATACAAACAAAACTAATAAGGAATATATTAGGAATAATATTCCATTGTGACATGATGAAGAGAATTCCAACTCTAGATCCTTGAGAAGTATAGGAAGCATTAAAATAGAGTACCCAATCTTGTAGCTCAAAAAAATTATTTTTAGGAGTCATGATTGATTTAGTAGGAAAATGAAATAGGAGTGAATTAGTATCTAACAACAGTGATTCTATAATATAATCAAAAATAATTTTCCCCTTAATGGCCTTTTGATGCACATAATTGGATCATAAACTCACTTAAAGGCATTATCTATTTGGCCATATGACTAGTTAATTGAACTTTGGAAAGTAGGTAGATGAGATTGTCCACTTTGGTAATCATTACGATTTTGATGTTGAGCATATAGTGTTACAAGTTATGAGATTTAAACACCATTTATAAATAATATTATTCAATGGTTGTATAATTATGTTCATATTATAGTAATGTTTATCTAAAGTAGTATAATACTCTTTATTTTCCATGATAATCAAGTTCTGCGTGGAGTGCCCCCATGTCATATTCAATTGCCATAATATAGAGAAGTAATGGATTTATAGGTGTATGTGGAACTAGAATACGTGGATTGTCAAAATAATATTTTAACAATTCAAATCCCTTCTAACAATTGATATTCCATTGGAAATACGTTCCCTTATTTATAAGATGAGTGAAAGGATGGAATTTATATACCAACTGAGAAATAAATGACTTGATAGACTAGATTTTAAAATCTAGGATACAAAGATGATTTAAATTATAAGGTCAAGGTGTTTATGTAATGACCTTAACCTTTTCTAGATGTAAATCAATGCCCTTGTTAAAGGTAATGAAGCCTAACAATTTGTGTCAAGTAATGCTAAAGATGCACTTTTTACAGTTAATCCTTACTTTATATTCATGAAGCCTTTAAAATATCTTTTGTAATACCTATGCATGTGTTTATATATTATTTTTTTACCTAATATATCATCTACATTGACCTTAATGATATCATACATCATGTCTTAGAAAATGAGTCATTGCATGCTAGTATGTTGCACTAGTAGTTTTTAGGACAAATTACATCAGTTGATAAGAAAATTCTCCCCATGGACTAGTGAACATTATATTATGTTTGTATTTTGGTGTTATCTTGATTTGATTATATATTTAGAAACCATCCATGGATATATCATGTCATACCTTATCCTATAATATACGATCATATCAATATTTGGAAAAAGAAAGTCATCCTTTAGGAATGCCTTGTTGATGTCTGAAAAACTAGTACATAATCAGATTAATTTTGGATTTTTGATGTTTGGAACTATGTTAGATATTGAATGTGAATAATTAATAGGCCAAATACATCATTCCTCCAATAGTTTCTATAATTATTTATTGACTATAATGGTTATTGGAGGATGTATTTTTCATAATTTTTTCTTCAATAAATTGGCATTTAAATGCACAAAAAGGTAGTGAATCAATAAATTAGGGTCAAATCATAACATGTTTGAATAGTAACAAGGAAAAAGATCAAAAAATTATTGGAGGAAGGAAGTAATAAGCTAACATTCCTTTTCAGTGAGGGATGCTCCAAGTTTGATCCATTTAGTATCAATAGATGTTTCAATGTTGACTTCAGTGGTGTCTTCCATACATAGTGTGGAACCATCCTCTAAAATAGTAGGAAATATGGTACATTGGTCTTCATATATATTAAGTTATTTGATCATCTCATTTATTTTACCCATGTAGTAATAATTTAAATCTCGAAGCTCTAGCAAAGGCCATTCGACAAAGGCATATGGACAATCTTGAACTACTTGATCAAATATTTGTTATTATTTTAAACCAATCCCTAATTGGCATAAAATTTGGGGAATGTAATAATCCTAGGTTTCATTTAAAAAATGGTGAACTTCCCCATATAATGTCGCCTAAAATAAGGTTTCACTATAGGAATTCTCTTTTTATTTACTTTTAACATGGTCGTAAAGTGCCTCAAGTAAGTTTTCCCTTTGGGACCTCAATGTTTGATTTTATTTTTGACAAATGAAGTTAACCTTATCCATAAAATAGGTGTCATGTTTGGTGAAATTACAAATCCTTAGTTTTGATCACCAATAAACAAACCATTTTTAAGGCCCAAGAATTCATCAATTTCCTCATCATTCTATAGATTATCCAATTATACACATGGATCTTGTTAGTCCAAATTGATTAAATTAGGATGATTGAGATAAGATGACATAATGGTAATGGTATAGATGATATGGCGATCAAAGAGATCAGTTTCAACCAACTCAACATAAATGATATAGTAGGAGTCTATGTCACTAATGGCATCATAAATTAGCATCACATTGAATATCTAAGGGGTCACCACCAGGGAGTTTTTATCTAATGATCAAGTTCCTTTATGATTTGTAATTAATATTGGCTCAATATATCCTTGTTTATTTTACCCCAATCCTTTGCCTTTGTAATCTTGGTGATCCATTATTTAGTTAGGAATAGGATACCTGTTGATTTGGTAATAGGTAGTAAATTCATCATTGTATAACCAAGAATCATCAGTAGATTTGATCTACTATTATTCTTGTGAAGTTATCTAGATAAAAATAAGGGGTCCTTTATGAGAATAATTCTTTCTACACCATTTCATTCTATGAGGATTTACTTTAGGTTTACTAAATGAATTGGGTGTCTTGGGAAACTTGCTAATTTGAAAAGCATTGCCAATCTTATATTACCCAGTGCCATTATATTTAATGGTAAATCCATTAGCCATTTTATGTGGTGGTGTAGATGAATTGCTTTCAATAGTGATTGGATCCACGTATTTGGACTCTTAAAATTAGAAATATAATACTTTATACTTTTTAGGGACATGCTCTAAGCCAATTTGGTAGTTATAGCTTTCATACTCTTCCTTGAAATGTTTACAAAATTGGTATGGTTGTAGGCCATTGGGAATAGTTACTTCAAATCTAGAATGGGGAAACTTTATGGACTAATGAAAGGTATATGGAATGACACACACTTCTTGGATGTTTGTTATCCCAAGAGTAAAATTATATGATAATTATAATTCTAGAACATGGAATAAAGTGTCATGTATTAGAGGCCTAATGACAATTAGTAAATAAATGGCTCTTTATGATTAACACTCCTCATTATAATATGTTTTGATGGTTATGGTATCTAGATAAATATCTTTGGTTGTCTAACCCAAGTGTTTGACCATCCTCAACCTTAAAATTTTGATGCCTAAACCATCATCTATGAGGACTCTTTTGATATTGTGATGGGATATTATGGCCTATATATATAGTAAGTTATTATGCAAATGTCTAGAGGATGACATGTATATTTGATCAAAGATAATTTATTAGTGGGGAGCCAAATGAATTACATTTTTTTAAAATTTATTAGGTACAATATCATTTGGGACCTTTGACTAGCTTATAAGTGTATTTAATATATTATTTTGGATGTCAGCTACATGTAAGATATCTAAAATTTAAATATATATATAGGTGTATTTTACAATTGCACCACAATATCATAGTGTTTATTATTTATGGGGTCACTTGACTTAGGATTTTAAGGTAGATGACATTGAATATGATAATTTGGAGAAGAATGTATAGGACCTTGAATGGTAACATTAGGACTTCAAGTTGAAACTATGCAACATTGATTTGATAAGGGGTTAATTTAATTATAGGAAGTTGAATGAGGACCTCCAATAGAAATGGATGTAGGAGAATCATCTAACATATTTTAAATATTAGTCTAGTTACATGTTTTGGAGTCTTAGTAAATTTTCATGGTCTTTAAGAGTCTATAGAAGTCTATTTGAGACACACTACATTACTCATATCTAGTCCTTAAATAAGTTTGAGTTTATGTTGGTTGAGTATTTATCACTATTCCCATATAAATGGGAGTTACAAGGAATTTACAAGTTAGTTAAAAATCCTTTTGGATTAAATAGTGGTTTTTGGTTTTGAAATAGCCAGGTCATTCAAATGGAATAAATGTGAATTTAAGGATGGTAGAGAGGTTTTGAATGGAAAAATGGAGGAGAATATACCTCAAGCTTTATTATATACATATTAGTCAAACAATCTTAATATACAAGAATGAATAATTGTTAAAAATTTATGTTGCCTAGATGTTATGCTTGGAAGATGATTTTGTAAGTTTATTCAATTTTATAATGGGAATGAATGTGGTATGTTATTATATAACTTGGAAATAATTTTCTATTGGTAGATATAAGAACAAGTAGATATTTTGGTAAAAGAATATGATTATGCCTTCAAGAACCATTGCATATTGTATTTGTACTAAGGATATTCTGTAAGGATCTCAAGTCATACAAAAATGGACTGAAACTAAATTCTATACATTTTCATTAAATAAGACAAACAAGATGATGAAGTAACCTTATTGAGGTAAGGGGTAGAGAATATATACATAATTTTGACATGTATAAAAGGAATAATAATTTCATTTATATGTTTGTATTTGTGTTTGATTATTACAAAAGTGAAGGGTTTTGAAGAACTAAACTATGCCCTATTTTTTATGTCTGAATAGGTTCAATGCATTAGGAAAGGAAGGATCAATTGATGAATATATGTTTGGAATGTAAATTTTATTGTGAAGAAATCTAATAATGTATTAATAACCTTGTATTTAACTCTTCATTGTTGGGAAAAGGTTTGCATTAGTTGTGAGAAGTGACAAAGAAGGACTATGTTGCCAAGCTCGAGCAAGGTTTGTGAAGAGTGATTGGTTCACCAATCCATGTTTGTATATCACTACAGAAATTTTAGGGGTTTTTTATATGATATTTATAATTTTTAAAAGGTCAGATTCATGTAATGTAGCTCTCTAGAGAGTGAGTTGGTTGGTGGAATAAGTAACTAGTTGAGGTGAGTTGAGGCATCTCACTGGGATTCAAACATAGTACCACATGATTAGAAGCTATATTTTTTGGTATGAGGCATATGATAGCTATTTAATGTAGGATTATTTTGAATCAACCTATGCATGTGTCGATAATGGTAAAGGCTAGTGAATGTGAAAGTAGACTTAGAAAGATTGATCAAATACAGAGTGCCCTAAGCAACTTTCAAAATCTTGATGTTTGAATAAATTATCTCTAAGTTTGTTAGTATCTTGATAAAGAAAAGTAAATATATCTTGATGGTTGAGTGGAGAAAATAGAGAATATTTTTAGAATAATATTTATGAAGGAAAATTTTTTATGTTTTTGAGGTTTTTTTGAATTTGAAAATAAAAATATTGAAACCTTGTTTCCTATAGACAAGCAATAACCTCATTGTGTAAACAAAAAAAAGATGTTTTAATAAAAATAAAGTGGAATATTCATACCTTTATTGGAATATGCATTTTGTGTGGAAAAAGGTTGAGTAATCTGATGTTGTTAACTATAGACCCTAAGAAATGATTTATTTTTCAAGGACTATATTCATACTCTACATAATCTATTTGAAAAGACTATATTTTGGTTGATCAATAGGAAGAAATTTTAAAATGTGGAGTTTCAAGTGTTTGATTAAGAAGTTTCATAAAGGTGAGTGTTGTAAAAAAGTTTTCATAAGGATTTTTAAGCATGATTAAGGTGTCAATAAACATAAACTAGTAAATTAACCTCAATAACCATTAAATATATTATCAAGAAAATGAATAGTGAATCATTGCATAAGAAATAGTGAAACAAAATTTTAGGAACCTCTACATAATTTTGGGTATCATATCCTAAAGATTCATTAAGAACTAGGAGAAGAATATTTTCTTGAAGAAAAGGTACAAGTTTCTTTGTTTTCATTTTTTGAATTTGATCAATTCATTGAAATTATGCTGAAGATTATTTAGAAACACTACTCAAAGAAGATTATAGTTGAATGAGAGAGGTTGGTTAGGTAGACTTAAAACCAAGAGAGGATTGAGGAGATATAATGAGCTAAAAAAGATCATTTTATATAAGGAGATAGCTTGGATAAGGAATGGAGCAAGGTGGAAAATGCTTGCTTAAAGAGAAGCAAGGTGGAAGAGAGTTGCTTAAGGTAGATCAAGGTGAAAAACACTTGCTTATAGTAGTACAACTACCCAATATGAAGGAAAAAATAAAGAGAAAAGTAAGTGAGATGATTTTAAATGAGTAGATAGAAATATTGTTTACAATTTTGTCAAATCATTTGTCATGAATACAAAAGGAGGAAAGTTTTGACTTCTTTGTTTAGAAAATAAGCATGTTAAAGGCATTGGTCATGGAGATATAAGTCATTAATTAGGTACATCATCAATAAGAATATAAAGAGTAGAGGATAAGAGTTTTTAGGGATATAAGAGGAAACAAGCAACAACATAAAAAATAGAAGAACCAACCATAAAGAGAACAAGTGTGCAAGTACAAAAAAGTGATTACCAAGAAGGCAAATAGGAAATTGTTTACATTGAAATGTGTGTTCTATGTGTAAGATGGTTGCATGATAAGAATCAAGTGATGAAGATGATTGTGTTGAAGATCAATATGAAAAAGAATTACCTCAAATAGTAAATCAATATAAATAATAATCAAGGAGTATCCAACAAGCATCAAAAGGGTCTGTGTGTTTCAAATAGACCTTGGGATCTAGGAGGAGGTTCCATTGAACAAGAGGAGATGAATAAAAATATCGAAGTTAAAAATAGTTATAACTTTAAGGGAAAGTTTCCATTCACTCCTTGGTAGTATGATGTAAGAGAATCATCTACCATATTGTAAATATTAGTCTAGTTGCATGTTTTGGAATCTTTGTAGGTTGCCATGGTTTTTAAGAGTCTGTACAAGTCCATTTGAGACACACTACTTAACTCATATTTAGCCATTTAATAAGTTTGGGTTTATGGTGGTTAATTAGTTAGCACTCTTCCCATAAAATGGGAGTTACAAGGAAGTGACAAGTTAGTTACAAAGCCTTTTGGATTAAATAATGGTTTTTGGTTTTGAAATAAAAAGGTCATTCAAATGGAATAAGTGTGAATTGAAGGATGGCAAATGGTTTTTGAATGGGAAAAGGGAGGATACTCTACCTCATAGGTTCTATTTTATACATTTTTGGTCAAATAATATTAATATACAAGAATGAATAATTGATGAAAACTTGTGTTACTCATATGTTATGCTTGGAAGATTATCTTGTATGTTTGTTCAATTTTATAATGTGAATGAATATGGCATTTTTTTATTTAACTTGGCAAGAATTTTATGTTGGTAAATATTGGAATGAGTAGATATTTTGGTAAAATTATATGATTATGCCTTCAAGAATTGTTTTATATTATATTTGTGCTAAGGAGAGTTTGTAAGGATATCGAGTCATATGAAAGTAAACTAAGACTTAATTTTGTACATTTTCATTAAATAAGATAGAAAAGATGATGGAGGAACCTTCTTGAGGTAATGGGTAGATAATATCTGCATAATGCTCCCAAGTATAAGAGGAACAAGACTTTCATGCATACATTTGTATTTATTTTTTATTATAACAAAAGTGAACGGTTTTCAAGAACTAAACTACACCCTATTCTCTATGATTGAAGACATTGAACACATTAGGAATGAAGGCTTAGTTGATGCATATATGTTTGGATTGTGTATTTTATTGTGAATAAATATAAAAAGATATTAATAACCTTGGATCTAAATCTTCATTGTTGGGAAAAGTTTTGCATTAGCTATCACAAGTTGTTTTGTGACAAGTGATAAAGAAGGTTTATGTTGCTGATCTTGAGCACGGTCTATGAAGAATGAATGGTTTACCAATCTAAGCCAGTATATTACCCTGGAACTCATCGGTGGTGTCTATATAGAGATTGATCATTTGGCAGAGGTCATGATTTATGTAATTCATATCTCTAAAGAGTGATTTGGTTGGCAAAGGAGGTAACTAGCTAAGGTGATTTGAGGCATCTCATTAGGATTTGAACATAGTACCACATGGTTAGAAGCTATATTTTATGGTATGAGGGATTTATTATTTTATGAAGGATTATTTTCATGAAACCTATGCATGTGTCGATAATAGTAAATAAAACTGAAAGTGAAAGTATACTGAGCAAGATTGATCAAAGATAGAGTGCCCCAAATAAGTTTCAAAATATTGGTGTTTGAATAAATTATCTCTAAGTTGGTTATTATCTTGGAAAATAATAATAAAGGTGTCTTTATGGATGGGTGGAGAAAATAGATAATATTATTAGGATAATACTTATGAAGGAAAAGTCTATATATTTTTGAGGTTATTTGTATTTCAAAACTAAAATATTGAAACCCCATTTCCTATAGACAAGAAATAACCTCACTATGTAAACAAAACAAAGATGTTCTAAGAAAAATAAAGTGGGATCTACAAACCTTTATTATTATATGAATTATGTGTTGAAAAAGATTGAGTAATATTGTGTTGTTGACTATATATCCTAAGGAAGGATTTAGTTTGTAAGGACTATAGTCATACTCTGCATATTTTGTTTGAAAAGACTATATTCTGGTTACTCAATAAGAATACATTTCAAATTATGGAGTTTCAAGTGTTTGATTAAGAAGTTGAATAAAGGTGAGTGTTGGAAAAATGTTGTAATGATGATGATTAAGCATTATTAAGGGGTTAATAACTAGAAAATAGTTCATTAACCTCAATATCCATTAAATGCATTGTCAAGAAAATGAATATTGAGTCATTGCAAAAGACATAGTGAAAGAAGATTTAAGGTAAATTTGCATAAAAAACCATTATTTATTTATTAGTGTTAAATATATTACTAACTAAAGGAGTATTACTAATAAATGTAGGTGGAGATCCGAGAATGGACATAGAAGTTCTACAAGTATTGTTGGTAGTGGGTTTGATCTTAATGGTATCTATATGTCCACTTGTAATATGACCTATAATATTATAGTCATAATGGATAATATTGTAGATGAATTTATTGGTATGATTATCATGACCTTTAATTTGGTTTTTTTATTATTTATTTTGTCTTTAATGTTTATTTTTCAATGTCTTGTTCTAGTTATGGTTGGTAACATGTTGCTAGTTCTGGTTTTGATTTTTGTAGTTATGTTATGGAAATGAGTTCTAAAATATGTCTATATTTTTATTAGATGTTTTATATAAATTTTCCAATTATATTTCACCATTTTGAAACATGTCTTGAATGAGATACCAAATTTTCACACATCTATGAATAGAATGACTTACTACTCGATGATAATAAAAAAATCATTCTCCTAATATGAATATGGCTTAAGATGTCCCTCATAAAAAGGCTTTGGTATAGTTCAAGTGAGCATATTAGTTATTATGATATTTCTAAATAACATCTATATTGGTTGACCAAGATTTCTAAAAGCTCTTTCTTGATAATGACTTCTTATTGGTGATGGCCTCTACAAAGTGAGATGTTGAGTAGGAAGATTTGATTAAATCAGTGGAGGTTGAAATATTTGTACATGTTAGGATTAAATTAAAATACCCAAACAAAATTTTGGTTCTTATTAAAAATTTTGGGGTTTTCCATAATATTTACTTGTGTTGGTACAAGATATTATGCCTAGATCTTATTCTGAGTTTGGTTTCAAGAATAAATTTTAATGACCCCTTTATCAGTGAGGTATTTCTAAATCTATATTCCACAGGAAATAATTTCCTCAAATTTGTTGGCAAAAAATAGTTTGAGATTACGAGCTACACCAAATTGAGTATTCGTAGTGAACATTATGGCTAACTATTTGCTAGGCAGATTATGTGTGATTCGGCTAGCCAATGCATGCCACCATTGAAATTTTTTTAAAAAAATATCTCCTTTAATTTATTTTATTTTACATAAGTAAACCATGTTTAACTCATGATCAAAATTATAAGATAATTATTTCATGAACTTATCTGATAGGTCATAAAAATTATCGATAGAATTTTGAGGCAAAATAAGGAACCATTTGAGGGTTGGTCCTTTTAAACTATGAGGGAAAAAGTGAAGTAGTTATATATGTCTATAAATGACCTCTTGACATACTAAGAATAACTCATAGAGATGTTTTTAGGTAGATGACCTTGAATATGATGATTTGGAAAATAATGTACATGACCTCAAATGGTAACATTAGGACTTAGAGTTGAAACTATGAAGCCTTGATTTGATGAGGGGTTATTGTAATTATATGAAGGTGAATAAGAACCTCAAATAGAAACCCTTGGTTTTTTTATTAGTGTTAAATTTATTACTAACCAAAGGAGGATTACCTATAAATGTAAGTGGAGATCCACAAATGGACATAGAAGGTTTGCAAGTATTGATGGCAGTGGGTTTGATCTTAATGGTATTTATATATGGATTATAGATTATGGATATTCTTATTTTATGATTAGGATATATGTGAAAATTCTAGTTTTAATTAATTAATTAGTAAAAATTTCATTTATAAAGGGTTCTATTACTCATTATTGGTTGGTACCATAACTCAAGAAAACCTCTTGAACAAAATGCATGTGCATACCTAAGTGATTGTTAATAAATCCCCTAATAACCTTAGGTCAACTATGTTTAGGATATATTGGTTAGAAATGGAAACTTATAAGGATTTGCTTTAGGATTTTGATATAAATTAGGTTCTTTTAAGAACAAAATGCTTCCACCTGGTATACTTAAAACTAAGGCCAACCCTAGAATCATTTTGTGTCAATCCATGCAGACTAATCAATGTAATAAGTCTACTAAATTAAATAAAGTTGATCAATGTGGGAATATTTCTTAGGATATTTTATATATGATATCCATCCTTTAAGGGAGTGGTCTATATTTTGAGTGATTCTTTTTAGAGCAACTATCATTCAAGGGAGCAGTCTTCACTTTTGATATATATATATATATATATATATATATATATATATAATTTCCCAAGGCCTTATTACACAAGATAATACTTTTATTCCCAATATTAACTAGTCATAAGGAGGGATTCCTAGAAATAATGATTTGGGGTGCCTTCCCATTTTAGGTAGAACATTTAAAATTAAAACATGTTATGAATAGATCCAAATAGACAATATTGTTAGATAACCACATGTCTCTATATATAATTATTTGGTATAATAATGAATGAGATATGGTTTTATTGAATCAAATCAAAATAAAAGAATTGGGGTGGACCAAGATCATTAATATTTATTAAGAGTGTAAAAATGCAAATTCAATGCATTATGAGTCTCTCATTCTAATTTTCCGTCAAGAGAAGCCAAACAGTATGCCCGATATCCATATTTATGAGTAATAATATATGGTCTGAGCTAATTTGGAGAAAATTTTCCTTGTTTGATTTTTTTCATATTTGTGACATTTTGATTTTATTTAAAAAAAGGTTACCAATATTAAATTCAATTTATTTTAAATGTTTATTATAGGCACATTTTATTCATTCCTTCTATACATGGAGATGATCAAGGGCAACTAATTGATGCTCATCTAAGATCTCAAGATGTGTCAATCATTCCTGATGGAAGTAATCCTTAGAAATGATATATTTAAGGGAGATAAAAAAGGAATGAATATAAAATTAAAGTGGAAGTACAACTTTGGTGCCATAGACTAGGGAGAAAAGAGTAACACCTATAGGGGTTTGAATACTAGTTCAATAATCCCACAAGACAAAGAGGAGATGCAAATGCTAGTTATTTCCTACTTCACTAATGACTTTAGTTAGGAATTTGATAAGAGTTTTATTGGATGCATCAACCTATCCATTATATTGAGGTAATTAGGTGATTATAATATTAGATTAATGTTTAAATAATAAAATATCTCTCAAACCATTTTATTTTTAAAATATTTTCCATTATCTCTGATGATCTTATGAGGAATACTAAAGTGATAAATAGTATGTTGACTAATGAATTCCATAATTTTGTCTACTTTGGTCAAGATAAGAGGTATGTCATCCACCCAATTAGTGAAATAATTAGTGGAGGTAATGATAAATTCATGATGATGGGAAGATTTAGGATTTACTTGACCTATAAGATTGATCCCCCACTAGGAAATGAAATCTTACGTTACCTGTAATGATTGACTAGGGAAATGTGATAGGTTGGTGTGTTACTAGAATTTTATGCATTTGTTAATGTATTAAAAATAATCCTTATTTAATGTGTGCCAATAATAGCCTAATCATAATATTTTCTTAGTGATGGTACGACTGCTAAAATGTTCACCACACAACCCATCATGATCTTTTTTGATAGCAAGGATAGCTTCATGATTATAGAGACAACAAAAAAGGATACCATAAAAATCACACTTATAGAAAATACCATATATTATGACAATATGCTTGATGTGAGTATGAAAATCTCACCTAGCATTTTTGGATAGATCTGGAGGAATAATCCCCCTTGATAGGTAATCAAATATCTATGCATACTAGAGATCTAATGGATCTTTATCTACACTATAAATGGAAGGAAGATCAAGTATAGGAAAATAAGGTTCATTAACCTTATGGATAAGGATAAATAACTTTTAATCTTGAGACCAAGATGTGATAAATGAGGCCAAAGAAGACATGGTATCCACAAACTTGTTAGTTGACTGAGGAATGGCTTGGATAGTAAAATGGTCAAAAGTAGCTAGTAATTGATCATCCAATGTCTTATATTTCTGAAGGGTGTCATTTTTAAATTGATATATTACCTTAATTTGATTTACCACAATATATGAGTCACCATAAATATTAAGTGTTTTGATACTTAGAGATAATGTGGTTTGGAGACCTGTGATTAAAGCCTCATATCCTACCATATTATTAGTGTAGTCCAAATCAAGATTAAATGGTAGAAGTATAGATGAACCCATAGGAAGGATTATGGTAATTGGAACTCCCCACCATTATTGTAATTAGATCAGTAAAATAATAGATTCATTTGATATTACGTATCTATTTGTGATGTGGAGGATATGGATTCATCTAGGAATTCATAGGTAACTAATTGATCATCAAAAATAGGTGCCTCAACAAGTTGATCAGTGATGATCTAACCATTAATTGATTTTTTTATGGATAAAATTGAGATCAAATGATTCCAAAATCATATGCCATTTTGTCACTCATTGACTCTAATAAGGATTTTAAATCATAAATCTTAGGGGATCAATATTTATGAGCACATAAGTATTGTGATTGAGTAGATAATGGAGAAGATTAGAAGATACAAAATCTAGATCCAAGTATAAATTTATTTGTGTATGAATAGAGTGTATTGTAGACAATGATAATGTGATTGATATAATAAACCACCTACTCTTTATGTTTCTCATAATTATGGGAAAGCATGGCTCTTAGGGAATGATTTGTAGAGGAAATATACAAGAAGAATAATTTCCCTTGTTTAGGAGAAATGAGAAATGGTGGAAAAAGAAGGTATCTCTTAGGAACATCAAAGGCTTCCTAACAATAAAAATCCCAATTCAAATGGATATCCTTCCTTAAGAGTTTATGAAAAGGTTGACATCAATCAGATAGCTAGGAGTTAAGATGAAGAATAGACTATAATTTACCTTGTAAACTACAGAGTTGCTTAAGATTAGATGGGGGTGGCATTTATAAAATTATTTGATTTTAGAGTGGTTGACTTCTATCCCTTGAACAGATACCATAAATCCTAAAATTTTACCCCTCACAACTCTAAAAATTAATTACTTATAATTTAGATAGACATGACAATGGATTAAGCGAGCAAAGATTACTTTGATCATCGAAATATTATTTGCTGATAGTTTTGACTTACTAAGGAGATCATCCACATAATCTTAAATAAATTTATGGATTATGTCATGAAAGATATATGTCATGTATTTTAATAGGATCCTCCTACATTTCTTAAGCCAAAAGGCATAACTCTGTAGTAAAAGGTCCCCTATGAAGTAATAAATTAAGTATTATGTTGATCTTCTAGTGTAATAAGTATCTAATTATACCTAGTGAAACCATCCATAAGTGATAATATTTCATGACTAGTAGTTAAATCCACTAGTTGGTCAAAATTAGGAAGAGGGAAATCATATTTATGATAAGTGAGATTAAAGTCATAAAAGTCAATAAAAAGGTGCAGTCCCCCTATGGGCTTTGCGATAGGGATGATATTATATACCCATTGAGGGTAATCAATAGGTTGGATAAAGTTGATGGATAAGAGATGTTTAAAATCTTCCTTGTCTAAGAGTGCAATATGAGGGTGCATATTTTGAATATTTTTCTTTATAGGTTTATCTTCAAGGAATGTGACAATGTTATGGATGACAACAAGGTTGATACTATTCATTTCACTATAGAACCAAGTGAATTATTCACTATGATCTATCATAACATAGTGAAATCCTTGTGTTTTTGACCATCTAAAGATTTACTAACCTTGATAATTTTTGGAGTCTCTTAAGACCCTATTTTAATGTCAAAAGTAGCCTCGTTTAATAGACTAGAGGTTTTTGATAGAAGGGATTTTTGTTGATGGGAGTTATTTGTGACTAAATAATTTTAGATCAACTCATCATCTTGTTACTAAAGAATAGGGATGGTGAGAAAATCTTGCCCTATTATGTGTGGGTAAGATAGAGGAGTGGTTTTGACCTCCCCATTGCAATGATAGATGAGAGGTTTTATAGTGATAGCATTACCTTAAAAAAAGTTTAGGGGAATGGATAAGATGTTGTCTATCATAGAAGGGGTATTAGATGGTGAGTACAGACTATACTATTCAAGAATAGGTATAAGAGTAACTTTTGGAGTAGTTTTTGGATTTTTGTTAAAAATGAGGCCTTACTTTTCATGGGGTTTCCTAAAATCTCCTAATGCAACCTCATGTGGACCTTGTTCTTAGGATGTCATGCCAAAAGGCCCTTCCAAACACACCATTGTAGGTATGTTTTTGCAAAGTGGGGTTTATCTAGGAATGAAAAGTGTGAGGTAAATGGTTTAACATGGGTTTGGTTAGTAAGATCTAAATAAGGCTGATTGATCCCCACATAGATCAAATCAGTATGTAAAAAAGGTCGATAAAAGGAAATAATCTTTCCTAGATTAGAATAATATGCATGTTGTTTGTTTGGATGCCCATATTGCTATGGAGTGGGAAGAGTATTGAGATTTATTAATTGACACTCTCCAATCGATAGTTGTTGAAACATGGAATCAATAGTCTCCTTATAAATCCTTGATATAGGTATTATCATACTAGATTATGCCTCATTGGATGATGATGGGCTGTACTTTGTAATGAAATTAAAATGTCATTTAGTCGAAAGGTAAGGTTGTAAGTTTTAAATAGATGGGGATCAACTAGGACATTATGGATTTTACACTCGTGTTCAAATTTAATGCAATAATGGAAGGTAGAGGGGATGTAATGCATGGTACATATCCAAGGACATACTAATAGGATGTATTAAAACTCTCCTTATATTATATAAAATGATTTTAGTAGAGTGAGGATGCCTAATTAGATGGGAATGACAATTTTTCCTAATTTAGGGGCCATAATATCATTTGAATACTCATAAAATAGATGGGGATTGGGATAAAACATTTTTAAGTAACTATAGTTTCCTAAACACATGAGAGGAGATGATATTTATAATTGCAACATTATCAATCATTACTCATTTGATTTGATTTTGATCAATTTGGGAAGTGATAAATAGTGGGGCATCATGGTCATAAGGCTATAATGGTGATATTTCCATGTATTGGAATGTTATGGATAATGGATTTTCAAGTGATGCAATAAAAGCCAAGAGCGGCTAGGGTTTATAATCTTATATCTTTCTAGCCTGGAAAGTTTGTATCATAGCCTCGTGATGTTGTAGAGAGTTTTGGACAAGTTCATATAAAGACACTTTAGAATGGATATTTATATTAATTTTGAAGCATTATTGTTTTTCACTTTTCCTAAATTAATTTTTTTTGGTTTTAGAGTGAGCATTATAGGACTAATTATAGTAGGAGGTGGGGATCTCATAATAGTAACTTTGGATTTATCATGGTTATGGGTCTTATGACCCTAGTTTTGGGATCACATATCTATGTGAATCATGTCTATCTAAAACAAAGGTGGATTTATCTTGTTTTAAGACTTGTCCACATCAATAGGTTTAGTTGGGGTTGTTATTGATCTTTATATGAGATTTTATCTTAATTTACATCTCATTATAGTATTATTAGTAATATACTAGTTTTTGAGGTGGATATAACCCTAGTAGTATGACTATGGGGATAGTCATGATGTAAATTTTTCATGAAAATATCATCTTCTTCTAATTAGTTTAAGACCATAAATTTTAGCATGTTAGAAATTTTCATATCATGACCTACTATTTGATGATACACACATTTATTCTTTTCTCAATACCACAACGGTCTCTGAACAAGAGGGTTAATGATTTTTATTAGTGGTAATGTTATAAGGGTAGTTTATGAAATTTGATCAAGGATCTTAGAATAAGACCCTTTCAATGGATCTTGAGTAGGTTTTTCAATCTTCTAAGGCATTTTTAGGGAAGTTGCATTTGAATTTGGACATTGATATCTTAAATTGGTTATTTGAATATTCCCTATAGCTTATGATAGGACCTTACACCTAAGCCTTATAGATAGTAGGGGTTTCAAGGGTTATTTATTGGAATTATCACAGTGGGAAGATCCCTTTGTGATGGTACGTGATATTTATTAGAGGATTCTATGATGTTGTTTTTTAGTCTTGCCAAATGATGGGGTCCTAATATAGATGCTTTTATTTGAATAGGTACCAAAGGTGCCTTCCCTTTTCAAATATGATTTGGGGTAATAGAGATTTCCTCTTTAGGGAGCTCAATCCTAATGGGAGGATGTTACAAGGAATTACCTCATTATGCCATAAGGTTTTTATTTTTTATATTTATATCCTTCCCCTTAATTTCTCTAAGATTTAGATATTCCTGAGTTATGAGGGGAACTAGTCTTGGGTTTGTTTGAGGTAACGTAAGAGTCTCTTCTAGGAGAAGTAAGATATAGGGGATGGGTATGCTACACACAAGTATTGATATTATATGAGGAATGGTATGCATATCTCTTGGAATGTCTAAAAAACTCTTTTCTTGGATATATCCTTCTTCCTTTATCTCTAGTTGATCATCCTAAATGTTTTTAGATAATGTTTCCTCGAGTGGATCATAAATAATGAGATCCAAAAAGATTGAATGGGTTTTTGGGATAACTTTATTTAATTTAGATGGTATGAATGCCTCTCCATTAAGGAGATTATGGATGGAAGTACCACTAACTTATTTAGGTAAAAATTGATCATGGATTGTACTAATTACATGGGTTTTATGGTCTGAGGTAGATACTAAATTAGCCTATATAGAATTAGATATAGAAGCATGTTTAATGAATGAGTGCCTAAAGATGTTTATAGACTAATTAGGTGGTGCATTTGGGTTATCCAATTATAACTCCCTTTGATCAATAAGTTTATATACTAAACCCATGAAATAATGACACCTATTGATGTCATGACCTATTACATGGTGATAGTTGTAGAAATCATTTTCCTTGAACTAGCTAGATTTAGGGTGAGAGTCATCAAGAGGCATAACCAGAGGAAGTTTGATGATATATGCCTTTAAAATATTATCTAAGATATATGCATAAGAATCTCCTAAAGGTGTGTATTTTCATAGTGGAAAATGTGTTAATGGTTTTTGGTATTGTGCCTGAGAGATAGATGGCTTAGATTAGCTTTTTATTTACGTTGGTACTGATTTTAAGACTATGGCATTATCATCTCTTTTGGTTTTATTTTTGTTAGTCCCTTTAGAGGGATCAGGTTTTTAGCTTTTAGTATGTAACTTTAATTTCCATTCTTCTAAATCTCTAATTCTATTTAGTGGGCCATCAAAAGGCATTGTCAAAGGTTTTGAAGGATTGAAATCATAGTGTCAATGATGTATGTTTATCACATGATCTCAAAAATAATTCAATTAATTAGGGTTTTATAATGGAAAAGGTGAGTTTTCTATGAGCCTCTTCCATCTAGATAGGACCTTGATCTTTCAAACTACTTATTTGAATATTTTATACAATAGGTATTGTGTGCTTAAGATAGGACCTTACACCTAAGCCTTGTGGATAGTAGGGGTTTAAAGGGTTATGTATTGGCATTATCACAATGGGAAGATCACTTTGTGATGGTAAATGCTATTTAGTAGAGGATTATATGATGTTGGATTTTAGTCTTTATAAAGGATGGGGTCCCAATATAGATGTTTTCATTGGAATAGGTGGTAGAGATGCCTTTCATTTTCAAATCCTATTGGGGGTAACATGGATTTCCTCTTTAGGGATTTCAATCCTAATGGGAGGATGTTGTAAGGACTTTCCTCATGATGACCTAAGGTTTTTATTTTTGATATTTATAGCCTTCCCCTTAATTTATCTAAGATTTATCTTTTTCTAAGTTATGAGGGGAACCAGTCTTGAGTTTCTTTGAGGCAACGTAATAGTCTCTTATAGGAGAATTAATCTAGAGGGGATGGGTATGATACACAAAAGTATTGAAATGATATGAAGAATATTATGCATATCTATTAGAATGTATAAACAAGCTTTTTCCTAGTTAAATCCTTCCTTTATTTCCAGTTGATCATCTTGAATGTTTTTAGATGATGTTTCCTCAAGTGGATCCCAAATAATGAGATCCAAAAATATTAAGTGAGTTTTTGGGATAAATTTACTTAATTTATATGGTTTGAAGGAATATCCTATAAGGATATTAGTGATAAAATTACCACCAACTTCTTTAAGAAGAAACTGATCATGGATTTTAATGATTACATGGGTTTTATGGTCTAAGGTAGATCCCAAATTAGCCTATACAAAATTAGACATGAAAGCATGGTTAGTGAATGAGTGCCTAAAGATGTTTATAGATTTATTAGGTGGTGTATTAGGGTTATATAATTATAACTCCCCTTGATCAATAAGTTTATATACTAGACCCTTAAAATAGTGACACCTATTGATGTCATGACCTATTACATGGTGATAGTTGTAAAAATAATTTCCTTTAACCATCTAGGTTTAGGGTAAGAATCATTGAGGGGACTAATTGGATGAAGTTTGATGATATATGACTTTAAAATATTATCTAAGATATATGCATATGACTCTCCTAAAGGTGTGTATTTTCATAGTGGAAAAAAAGTTAATGGTTTTTAGGATTGTGCTTGAGATATAGATGGCTTAGATTAGTTTTTTATTTATGGTGGTGCTGACTTTAAGACTATAAATTAGTAGATCCTAGGTTTTATTATTGTTAGTCCCTTTAGAAGGATCAGGTTTTGAGTTTTTATTATGCAATTTCACTTTTCCTTCTTCCAAATATCTAATTCTAGTTTATGGGCCATCGAAAATGCTTCATCAAAGGTTTTTAAGGATTGCACCCGTAGTGTCATTGATATATGTTTAACACACAATATCAAAAATAATTTAATTAGTTAGGGTTGTAGACTGTAAAAGGTGAGTTTTCTATGAGAATCCTTGTTTGAGATAGGAAATTAGTGAGAGATTCATCATCAAATTATCTATTGGCATAGAGGTCAGTGATAGCCACTTTTTTTGCAATGTTGATAGAAAAGTGATCTAAGAATATTTGGGATAGCTACCCAAAAGAGAATATGGAATTATGAGGAATTAAACTATACTAGTCTAAGGCTAGTCCATCTAGTCACATGGGAAAGGTTCTAAGAATAAAAGTGTTATTGTGAGCTATAACTTAGAAAGTGTGTCTAAAAACTCAAAGGTGTTATTGAGGATATTCCTTATTTTGAGACTTTATATATTTTAGAAGTTCCCACTAAAAAGGGTATGGTCTAATGGGGATAGTTGGGTTAATATGTTTTCTATCTATTTTCTCATAATTGAGCATATTTTTTCCCAAAGGTAGAGGTTTCCAAATTGGCCATACTATTCTTAAGGATACCCATAAAGTTTAGTTGGGTATTGTATTGATTATTAACACCTAAGACATTATATTTTAGATGTTAGTAGCTAGGAAATATAGTGGAAAAGGTTTGTGATAAAGGGTAACCAATTGACGTGGTCATAACTGGTTAGGATGCCACCATATACTATGGTGATTGTAAGGGTATATAGATGGACCCAAGAGCTTGAGAGGGAGTTATGTATTGGGTGGTAAATGGGATATATTATTAAGGAGCTTGAATTATCATGGCTTGTTAGAAAGGCTATGTTTTTGCATTTAAATGTAAACTAGTTTAGATGAGTGGAATAGGTATTTGGATTGAGATAAGTAGGTTCTAAGGTGTCATGGTAAGAGGTGGAGTAGACATAGGTTAAGGTGTGGTGATATTTTAAGCTTGGGTACTAGTTAGGAATAAACCACTAAATATCACTAGAGGTAGATTACTTAAAGGTTGCATAGTGTTAGTATCAAAACTTATCAGGGGAGGGTTATTGTGGGAGGATACCTTAGCTATAGTGAACCCATTAACTTCCTATAGAGGCATGCCAAAAGCATTCCCAAAAAATTATGTATGGGATGGAAGTAGAATGTGGATTACTTAGGTGCTAAGGTAATGGTTAAGTGAGATTGGATTATTATCTAATATAGTGGTTAATTTAGGATTGCCTTGAGTATGATACTAAGGAATACCCTTCCCCATGGACTCAGGGAAGGTAGGAGGACTAGGATATTTTCTCATGTATGAGGATGAAGATGGGGGTTCAGATTGATTTAATTATCGCTATTACATTAAAACCATGTAGTGATGAAGGAAAAATAAAGAAAATAAAACAAAAATCAAACAACACTCTTTTTCATTATCTCATTTTTAGTGAAAAAGAAAGGCACAAATGCTAAAGATATACCTAAAAATATTTTACTTTTTAAGGAAATGAACTTTAAAGTGTGATAAGAAAAAATGGTTCATGAAGTAATAAGAAACAATAATATGAAGATGGTTTCATGTTTTTTTAGGCTCAAAATATCTTTGTACTATAATTGATACATGTCTTGGTATTGGGGCTTACCCCTTCACTTCACACACAACAACATAAGGGTGTCAAGTTATTATCTAGTATATATCGAATAACTAGATTTTATACTCAGTCAATGTAATGAGTTGGTTCTTTTCTTGGTGGTGAAATTTAAGTAGGATAGTCGAGATCAAGGTTACCTCTAGGTGATGAAATCCTAGTCGATTCCCTTATGTCAGTTCTTGATGAATTTACTATGTAAGTGGTTTGGTATGTGTGTGAAAGAAGTGATTGCTATTATAATTTAAACCACCTAGATTATTTTATATGAATTTCCTAAGCAAGCAAGAAATGGATGCAATTATTTTTAACCTTTTAAAGGAAGATTAATTTTTTTTATTTTTATTTTGAATGAATTCAAAAATCAAGAGAAAAGGATAATAATGCATAAATTCACAATTAATTAAAATAAGAAAAATAAAACCTTAGGGGTCCCGTCGAGTATTCTAGAATGTTATAGTAGTTTTTCATTTTTATTTTTAATTTAATTAAGATAATAAAAACTTAATAAAATGTAGGGTTTATGGAGAATACCTAGAGATAAAAAGTTTCTTGTGAACCTATTAAATTTAGAGAATGAGGGAACTTCTTTTTTTCTTGGAACAATAAACTACACACAAATAAATAACTTGGATAAAAATAGATTAATAGATAGATGGATAAGCTGCCTGGTTAGGAACTAGTCCCAAGAAGTTATGAACTTCCTCAAGTGGATTCCAACTCAATATTTTCACAATTAAGTAGATAAATAACACTTGGAACTAAAAAATATAAATATTTGATAACAATAATGATTATGATTTAATCTTCATTTAAGCTATCAACGTAAGCAAATTATTCATCCCAATATACCATAAAAGCATTTGAATCCTCTTTTATGACATAAAGGTGGTTAGAATTGGATTCAATTAATGGAGAGTAAACAATGGCACAAAGTGATAAATCTAAGGCTATGTCACTCTAGCCAAATAAAAGGGGTTCACATACAATGGGTAGATTAATAATATGAATGATGTCATGAAATTTTTTGAGCAAAGTTATTAACATAATAATGCCATGCTTAATAAGATAGAGAATCATAATAATTAAAGACAAAGTTATTATGATGAAAAGGCTCGAGTTTTAAAAATAGAATATAGTGGACTAATGTCAATCCTATAGAATTAGTGTCGATTCAGTCTAAAGTGCACCTCTTTCAAAACTAAGAACTACATGATAATAAAGGATATTGATAAGGAAATAGGGGGATGTATGTTATATTCTAACTATATAAAAAGCATTAAAAGATAGAAATAATAATTTAAAATTAAATAACTAGATTATACTTACCTTAAATTGAGTTGCAGGTAGAATGGATTTATTCCCATAGGTGCAAATGGTCTTCCTCATTTATGATGATAGATGTGGGCCATGTGTAGAAAATGTTTAGCAAAGTGGTAATATGGTCTCCTTAATTCTAAAAAAATATAATATTTTTAATTTTTATATTTCATGGTCCATAATCCAAAGGGTTGGCTGGGTATAAATGAATCGATGTCGATTGAGATAATCAACATTGATTATGGGAGAATCGATAATGACTCAATGATCTTGGTAGCAAATAGTTTCACTTTCATTATTTTATTCAAAATATAGGAAATTTTGGGTTTATATAAATGAATTTGTTGAGTAAAAGGTTATACATGGGTAAGGTGTTTAAAAAGGTTAAGATTACTTAGGTTTTAAATAGATTTAGGTGGTTAGGGAGGTAAAATGGTAACTTGTAAAAACAAATTATTAGGTGGCTAATGGTAAATAAATAATCTCTAGAATAGGGATATTTATGATAATATAATAAAAATAAGGGAACTACGACATAAAATAAATTATACATAATATATAGAATTATAGTGTATTTATAATTGTAAATTTAATGACTTCATATATTTAGTTCAAAACCATGCACTTATCCAAATAAATCCATAAAAACTACAAGGGTTTATATTCCAAAGGAATTGGGTCATGTTGGTGTTAACATTTTGTAATAAATGAAATTATATAATGATGTATCATTCAATAATAATTTCCTTATTCTTGGATTATTTGAATGTTTTTTAAATTTTTAGACTATTGGAAATTGATATAAGTTAATGAATGATCGCATTGAGATGAGAGTCATAATAATAATATGTAATAATTTATGGAAGGATACCCTTTCATGGATGAAATATTTTAGATGTTTATGACTTGAATTATAAGAAATACATCATGTGGTCAAATTAAACTATGTAGATCAATATTAATGCAATCACATGTGGGACTAGGAGATCTAGAATGGTTCAAAATCTGATGAGGAGTGATAAAATATTGTTCCAAATGTTAAGATATTTTTGGAACATATTGATTTATATCTATCACCAATTTATATTATTTTTTATTTTGGTTTATTTTATGAACTTGATACCATTTCCTAGTATGATACTTGTATGCATAGGCTAAGATGATTTTTAAATATCCTCTTTCTTTTAATCGACTAGAACTAAAAAAAGGTCAATCAAATAAAGCATGTGATAGTTATGGAATATTTAAATCACTAAAATAAATATAAATATATAAAAAGGAATAAAATATAGTGTCATTTTTCAAAGAAAGGGCTACTAAGCCTAATTCTATGACATAAATATGTAGCTCTCACTAGAGCTCAATAAAGATATATTATGATTTTAAAGCAAAAATTAAATAAGGTATGTGTTAGAGTGACTATAAATTGGTAAGGTGTAATGGTCACCCAAATGGGATTATATGCAACCTAAATTTATTTATTCTAAATTATAAGCATTCATATGGCTACACTATCTTATTTGGTATAGATAAGTTCAAACTGATAATAACTAAGTTTTAATCATTATAAAATAACATATCCTGAAAATCAACATGAGCCTTTCCCAAAACATTATTCGTGCATTTTATAAGGCATAAACCTAGGTATATTTATGCATCGACAATCCATATGAGAGAAATCATCATAAATGATAAAGTGAAATATTATATGTGTATACATATAAACCACTCAAAACTCATCACGTGTCACAATCCTATAGTGTGGGATGCTACTTTGGGAAATAAACATAACAAAACTAAATATTATAGATAAAATTAAATATCAAAATAAATTAAAATCACTAAAAATAAATAAAATGGTAATGCATGCCTTCACTTACCATGTTGATTGTATATAGTTTTACATATGTCACAAGTGATGGAGGTTTCCTAATGAGGGAATGAGAAGTAGACCTAGAAATGAGATTAATGTAGATACTAAATTATGATTATAGATTACATCTTAGTCTCATACAATTTATGAATACCAATTAGGTGTCTACCCTTTAGTTCTATACCTTTCTACTAACAAAAGTGTCACATTTTCCATCTCACTAGGCCTAGATATCTTATCTTATGGAATGTTCTTATCATTATGATGACCTAGATAAAATATACATCACATAAATATTAAAATAATATTAATATCCTTCATTATTAGCTATAAAATTTCAAAAAAATTATACCCTAATAGATTCTACAATTCGCACATAGACACTAACATCAATGCTAGTGTCCACATTCATTATCTAGTAATTATACCTCAAAATTCATCTAAATTGAAAATATTTCAAAACATATGGATATGAATGTTTTTATTATCTAAAACTTTAATGATATATTTAAAAATAAGTGGTATACAAATAAATCAAAGCCTACTAATTATTCATCTAACAAATACCAAGCAATCACCTATTCAAACTAATCCATAAATTTTTTAACTAATCTATATTTTGCTATTCTACCTTATTTTTATATCAGTCATAGGAATATTCATATAACCCATTGATGCATTCAAATAACAACCCATGATAAATATTTCTCAAGTTACAAACAAGATAATTGCATTCCATCACATATAATATATTTCACCCTTTTACACACATAAGCTAAAACTTATAAGAGGAAAAAATATGTCTAAGGACCTTCTTGGAGTATTGTATATGTAGGTATCACTCATTGAAAAGGGGTCATTAGGATCAACCTGAGTTTGTGAGACCAATAACCCATTGTTTACAAGGTGACATGCCCTAAGGTGAAGAACTAGGTCTCGCGCTATATAATGGCATATAAATCATGTGCATGTGTGTTTAGAACGCATAAACATAAATATTAAATACAAACCTAATAGGTGTAGCTAGTCACTTCTTAATACAATAAATATTATGTATAGAACAAAGTGTTAGTCTATTGATAGAAGCACCAATGCTAGTGTCTTCAAGTAAATGGTAGTGTTTAGACCTTAAAAGTAATTTTTCTAGAATTTGATGATGAGTTCCTCATCATTAATATTCCTATTTATACACCTATATATCTTAGATATTCCTCTACATCTATAAAAAAGATAAATATTATCTATTATTTGTTTTGTAATTTTGTTAATACTAGTTGTCATTATACTTTCTATATTTAGTTATTTTTTGGATTCATTATATTGTGTTATCTAAATTAATTTAATTAGTGTGATTTATAATAGTTTTATTTATCCATTTAATTATACTATTATATGTTAGATTAGGTTTTTTTCCATATCTCATGTTCACCTAGGTGATTTATTTTATTATCCCCACCCACTTATGTATGGATATTTCATTTGTATTATTTTAGATATTATGAGATAGTACATGTTTATCTCTTAAATATTATGGGGATAATTTCTAATTATTTTTACCCTTAAGGGATAATTATCTCTTGGTCTTAGGTTTAATCTGTAGCTTAGTATTTTAGTTATGACTGATCACGTATAATGATCTCTAGTTACGATTGATTGTTTAGCCTGATCTCTTAGTTAGGATTGATCATTTAGCCTGATATCTTAGTTAGGATTGATCTCCCTTGACTATATATGAAAGTATCATTCATTTTATTTGATTAAGATTTTGAGCTGTAGTTTTTTTCTTATTATATGATCTATTTGTGTATAATATATTGAGATATTATTTTATCAATACGTCAATGGATTTACTATGGAAATGGTTTGTAAATTCAATGATGGGCGAGAGTTTTATAAACTCTTTCATGGTATCATAGTAGTCTCCAAAAATCATTACTCATCTCCTTAGTTTCTCTTTGCTCATCATCTAGTATTTTGTTTCCTTATTAAGTATGAGCTTATCTTGCATCCTCCTTGGATGGTCCTGAGAATGAGAAAGGTGTGCAATAAATTCTATATTTTTTGGGGACTTCCTTTATATGTATATTTTTTTTATTACAAGTAAATTTTATAAATTACAAGAGTAAATTGAAATTCACAAATGGATCTATATTATCTAAGAAACACATAATCACCTTTAATTTAATCCTAGCTAGATATCAAAGACAAGAACTACAATTTTTTCACAAATCCATTTTTTGATTAAAAATGACTGTTCTTTTTCAAATTATCAAAAAACTATAAATGATCACTTAGCTATTTTTCTAAGTTATGTGAAAATTGTTTTCTAATTTCTGGAACATTTTGAAATTTTTAATTTCATTATTTTTTTAAAAATTTATCATAGTTTTACTAAGTAATAATGTTGTAAAAATTAATTTTGAAAAAAAATGCAAATGTTCACTAAAAACATTCTATGTTTTTATGTGCACTATTTTTAACTTTTCATAACATTTTTAAATTCTAAATTTTATTATGAATTGAAAAAGTTATAGTTTTACTAACTCTATTACTATTAACTAAAAATTTCCTTACAGGGAGTTTTTTTAAGGGACCTTTTTATTTTATTTTTTATAAACAATATATTTGAAGGAATTTTTGATTGTTTTTTAATTAAAAATAATCTTTTATATTTGGGAGATGTAAGGATATTTTGTATTTGTTTATTTTTGTTCCATGTACCATTTTTAGATCTCATTTTAAAAAAAATATAGGTTGAGGCCAAATAATTGGCCAAACCCCCTCACAAGTAAACAAGATTTCTCTTTCATTGATTTGACCCTCTTGATTATAATATATCATGGATGTATTATCAGCTAAGCCTAACATCCCATTTTTTAGGTTCTTTATACTTGTTGAATATCATAGGGTGATGTTCAATTTAATAGGTGGTTAGATCCCCTCATAAAAACACTTTATTATATTCATTATCATTTATTTATACAATTACAAATGTATTTTTTTGTAAAGATTATTGTCTTGCATTATTTGAGTATATATTTTCTACCATTTATGTTTTTGACCCACACTTCTCCCTTATTTTTGAAGCGACTCTCATGATTTATGATGACTTCTTCGATACTTGACAACCTCCTTATTTATAATTATTATATTTTATACAACATCTTCCTTGTTTTAATTTAGTGTTTTTGGGGATTTATTATACTCACATTAAATTATAAAGTGCCATGGGAGGTTTGCTTTCACATCTTAGTCTATATTCATGAATGTGTACCTTAGTTTGTTTACCTTTAATTATTTAAGTTTTCAATATTTCCCCTCACAATCAAGTCCATCTTATTGGGAGATATTATCTACATTTTATAGATTACTCATTTGTACATTGGTATCTTACTCATTCACTTTGTTTTTTAGAACACATGTGAGGGCTTTTATGTCTCATTAGCATTCTTGGTGACTTTTTGTGTAGTGAGACTATGATGGCATCCCAACCAATATTTGTGCTCACTTCTCACTAATTTGTAGTCCACTTGTTTAGAGACTTTCATTTCCATCATCTCCAAGTTCAATATTAAGGGAGGGTGTTGAGGTAGTTCCTCCTTAGGTTCATTATTCTACCTATTATTATAGAGTTCAATTTTCATATTCAGTGATCCTTAGATTCAACACCATTCTTACTTTGACTTGGAAGTTATAGTGACTTGACATCCATGTATTTAGAAAGATGGATTGGTGTCCTTAGGGAAATTTATCTTCACACTGCATCAAATTTGTATGGGTACATCATCAGACCTTGTTATCAGGGCCCATTTCCTTCCTTATTTTATCTCTTTGGGTGGAGATTTTTATTTTCATATAGGTTTTCTCCATTTTTTCACTTTATGAGAGATTGGTACATGGATATAGTATATATTATTACTTCATTATTTCCTATTTTTGGGACTCATACTATGTATATACTACATTTATTTCTCCCTTATCTGAGGGGGGGTGTTAAAGTAGATTATTCATCTTAAATCATGTTCACCTAAGTGATTTATTTTATTATTATCACATGCTTATGTGTGGATATTTCCTTTCTCTTATTTTATATATTATGAAATATTACATATTTATCTCTTAGATCTTATTGGGATAATTTCTAGTTTTTTCTATCCTTTAGGGATAGTTATCTCTTAGTCCTAGGTTCGATATCTACCTTGATCTCTTAGTTAAAATATGTCTTAATTTCCTATATATGAAAGACTCATTCATTATATATTATTAATATTTGGACATATAGAGTATTTATCACTATATGATCTGTTTGTGTATAATATACTATGATATTATTTGAGTAAAACATCAATGGATTGTATTGTAGTAATGATTTATAGATTTTACCCTAGGCAAGAGTTTTCTAAAATCTTTCATTATAAACCCTTAATCCTTATCTATCCAAACACCGATATAGAAAAAGGTTTAAACATTTTTTTTAAACTTGAATTCTAAGTCTTCTTATGAAATAGATAACTTTCTATAGGGTTTTTTGTCTACTATAGTTTTTGATTGTAGTAATTTGTTACTCCAAATTTATTCATTACTTTTGGCATTTTTCTAAATTTGTCAAATATCTAAAATGTTAAGAAAAATCATTTATAAATGGAAAGAAAAAATCAATCATACAAATGAGAATAAATAATAAATTAATGCATTTTTATATGTTACACAAGACAACATAAAAAAATATGCTAATCCTAGTGTATCCACATCCAAAAATGGTGAAATCTTAATTGGTACTACTTTTGATACATCCTCGAAGGTAAAAATTAATACTTAAACTCAATTGTATGTTTTAATGCCTACATAAACAAAAGTGGTGTTTTCTTCTCCTTTAGTTGATTATATAGTATCAAATATGAATCTTAATGGGTCTACTATACAAACTCTTCTCTATGTTTTTCAAGATTTTGAAGCTAGGTTAACCAACATTGAACAAAATTATTTAAAATAAAATCATTATATTGATTCAGAAAATGATATAAAAAATCCTATATCACATGAGATATTCTTTCCCCCTTTACCAATTAGTTTTTTTACACCAAAGTTCAAATTTTATGGTGGAACTGGTCATCTTAATTACAAGTGTGATTCTAAATAGTACATTTAATACTTATATATATCATGTCTTGATTATAATTTTAAAGATAAATATTTACCAAATTATTTGATTAAATTCTAAAATATTATGCTTTAAAATGGTTATATGATATACCAATTGGATGAGTGTAAGAATTCAAATCTCTAGAAAATTCATTTTCTAGCACATGTTTCTATCAACATCACTGAAAAGTTATCATATGCATAAATTTATAACATAAGAAAAGGAACCAATGAATCTATTACTGGATATGTTTTGAGGTATAAAATAAATTTGGCCAAAATTAAAAATCTAATGGTAGATAAAGATCTTCATGATATATTCCAGTAAAGTTTGCTTGAATTATTAGGTGAGGCTATTATTTTAAAGAAGTTTAAATATTTTGATGACTTATACCATATTATTTGAGATATATAAATAAAGATTAATTATTTTAAAAATATTAATTATGTATAAATAACACCAACTACATATACTACCAAGTTTCATATCAAACCAAACTATAAGATTAATCATATAGAACCTAAAAGGAAACAAGCACAATGGTTAATGCAGTGTCAAAATAGGATAATTAGTTTAACTTATCCAATGAATGTAAGATAAAATTTACATTATTATTTGAGTCTCCATATTCATTACTTAAGAAGATTATGGAGTGCCATCTCATATCTGTCCATCCTTATATAAAGGTTGACATTATTTGATCACTACCAAAAGGGTGTGATGTTAATGCATATTGTGACTATCACAAAGGTTTCATGCATTCTAAAAACCTATTTTATACCTTGAAACACAAGATAAAAGACCTTATTGATAATCAACAACTTCCCATTGATTATCCTCCAAAATATTGAAGGTCACAACCTAGAGACCATAAAAACCAAAATATGTTTAATAATCCATTACATTATCATTATAAGTAAAACATGGGTGTGAAAATGGAATATAATGTACATCCTTATCCAAATTATTATGGGAAAGCATTAGATGGTATTATTTTCACAATTATATGTATTATAACTCCTATGTTTTTGAGAGCCTTTACTGCATTCAATTACACTAAAATTGTGGATGATGATTGAGATATTCACTCATTTATTATAACATACCTTGATCATCAACCTATACACAATGTTATGGAAAATGATGTTTCTAGTGTGAAATTTGGTGTTTTCAACATACCCCCATTCATTTTTTTATTAGGGACCCATTATATTTTGAAAGGTATAGACCTATTTTGGAAGTTTTATTTTATGAGATATTTATATGTTGCACCTAACTTCATTATTAAATAAATGTAAATAAACAAGTTTTGCTTGTTTAACCTAACGTATTAATTATTTTTTAAATTTTTGCATCAACATAAGTTTTTTAAAAATGTGTAGTTTCTAAAAGTATCTAGCATAGTGTAAATTGGTCTTCAAAACATTAGGAGTTGATCATAGACATTTTTTTATCCTTTGTACTTATATAAACCTTTGTTGAAACTTTTCTTCAAAATAGTTGTTCATGGGTTTTATCCTCAATATTTTTTCAAAACTTCTATTTAGATGTTATATCCTCGTAACCTTATCCACCTTATATGAAAGTCTTATAAATTCATGTTTATCAAAATTTATCCCTTCAAGATTTATGTCTTCCTAAAGTTTGATCTGATTAAAGTTTCTAAAACTTTAGTCTTCAACATTTACTTCAATATTTGGTATTTGGAAATTTTTTATTCAAAAAAAATGTTTGAAATTTAATCTTCAAAAACCATGTTCAAATTTTTTTCTATGATGATCAATATTTATAATTTGGTCTTCCAAAAAATTGTTTTAAGTGGCCTCATTCCTAATTTAGTCTTTGGAAAAAGTGTTCAGAAATTTTGATTTGGAACTTAGCATTAGAAAAATGTGACCCTTGTAGCCTTTGTAAAGGAAACTAACCATAGGTATTCATAAATCTTGTTCTAAAATATGTTCACTTCATAATAATTCAGGATGACTTAGCTTTAACACAACATCTAAATCCTAATTATTGAAAGCCTTTGTGGCATAGTGAAACCTAAGTGAAAAGAATGATAGAATGGTACTTGGAAAAATAAAATGATGTGTAATTATTCTAAATGTCTAAAATGTCTATGTGGCGAACCCACCAAAATGAAGTTGAAAATTTCAAATTGAACAAACAAAGCAAATTTATAGATGTTGGAACTTAATGGTGCACGAACTAGAATTGAATGTCAAAATCTATATCAATGAATTGAAAATAAATGTAATACTCATTGATCATAAAAATATGAGCTCACTTGAATCCTTGAGAAAAAATCCCTAGATACCCATGTTTGAATCATGAAGTGCATAAAAAAGATCTAAACCATTAAATTGAGTAACTAGAACTCTATTGGCTTAGTGAATTAACTATGGAATCTTCATCCAAGACATTCTAAGGATCCCTGCCACCATTAAATTTTCTATCAAGGATTAAATTTAATAAAAGTACACCATATTTGATCCAATAGTATTTAATAATGAGTATCCCAATTACTTGACATTATGGGATGCACTTAATCAATTAGATGCACATACTTGTGAGGAGAACTTGACACCTAAACAAAGGCAATTGACTACAAACCTTATCCCTCTTAAACAATAGGGATTTCATTTCATATCAGCCAAGCCTCAAGTTATGCCATGCATAAACCTCCTTTGAGACATTTTCTTCACTGGTAAAGTGACTAGGGAGTGATCTTACACCACCTAGAACATAAAACCATCATCATTTGCATCTCAATAGATGCATTTTGAAGTTATTTATCCCTACATATCATGTATGCTACATAGTGTTTTACATAGAGTGGTTATATGGAAAAATAACAACTAAATAGATATAAAAATTAAGTAAATGGATCATTTTTGGGGAGACTATCATCCTAGAGGAGAAGTATTCAGTTTATGTAACTATGTTCTAGATGGGAGTCAACATTAGGATGGCCCTCTTGAATCGATTATATGGATACCCCAAAATTGAATTCCTTCACCTTGAATGGGTTCCACTACTAGATTTACTAATGACCTCAGGGCTTACATTTGATCTAGGAGAGGTAATCAATGCTAATCTACAAGAACAAGTTATGCACAAGTGTAAGAGGCCAGTGGGAGTCCAATTTTATATGATTTCATACCTCTTAGATGTTATGTTAGGTACAATATATATGTGCAATGGGTAACTCTAGATCCCATCTCCAAATTTTAGCAAGAAGTGTATATGTGAGTCATATTATTTCATGCATATACCAGAAACATAGCTGGAATTGTTATCACATACTAATTTTTATCTAAGCCTAATAACCTTTTTATCCATGGAATTTCATCATTGTTAATTTATTAACTATTGTTTGATTAAGATTTATTTCATGAGATGATTGTGGGATAGTTATATGATGCTTGATTTACATGCTTTATTTTTTATGAGATTAGTCATAATTTTATATTGTGTACATTATGATCATTTTTTTAGTTTATACAATAGTATTTTATGGATATATTTATGCTATGGTATAACTACCTTCATTGTTGTGAGCTTGATGTAGGATATATCCATCCCTCAGAGTCAAATGGAGGGAGGACATCATCAGATACGATGGTGTAGATGGAGGCATTGAGGGACAAGAGAGAGAAAAGATAGAAACTCATGTACACACCATAGTATATTAGCATGTTTTATGTTCAGTGCTTGAGCTAGATAGTTTTAGTATGTCTTGACTACTAATATATATGTCTATTGTAATCTTTATTTCTATTGTATGATCATTTTGATATAATTATATATAATGACACTAATCTAGTTGTGTACTATATTAATAAGTATTTGATATTATTGCTTATTTGATTGATTGAATTTAAACATTCATTTTGTGAGTTAACATTGTTTACAATATATCTATGTATATTATAAATAATGCTTATTTGAATTTATAGTTTTAAGTATTAAATGGATTATAATACTGTTGATGTTGGAAAGTGCACCCAGTTGGCAGGAAAATGGATTCTTGCCCTCTCCCCACAACATGGAAACTCCTCTCTCACCTGTGGGACAGCGAAACAGGAGAGGAGAGTCTCCAGGTATGGGCTAGTTCCCTCTGATGTATCTTGTTTATTTCAGGCCGTGCCAAATATAGATATACAGCTATAAACTAGGGGGATGAAAAGGGAGAAGAAAATTTAGGAAAACAAACAACCTACTCTAAAGAGGTGATACACCGAAAATAGATGGCCTTCCCACATTCACATTCGGGATCAGATAAAACAACATACATACACTGAGACTTGGCAGAAGAGACCAGGTTGCTGGAATGCCAGGGAGGTTCTAATGAAAATACAAGAAATAAGGACTCACCAAGATGCTATGGAATGCATACTGTAAGTGACCTCCTTTGCTTCTGCACCCCAAGTGGAACTCTTCCCTTGTAAGCTGCAAACTGACACTTTGTAGATAGATGGTGTGTTGGTGTTTAAACCTATGAGAGCATTTAAAATAAAATGACTGAACACAAACTAAACACATAGAACATACACAGGGTTTCCATCCAAGAAAGAGGTAAAAATTGTCTTTTATTGATTCAGGTGGAAAATTTGTAGAGTTGTGCTCTTTACAAAATTGGAGAAGATCTAGATAATGACCAAGTATGTGTATTTATATGGAAAGAGCCAAGAGGAGTCAAGGAGCAACTTGAGTCTCCATTGGGAAGAGGGAAAATACTGTAGATGACATCATAAGTCTGCTAGGACCATGATTGTTGCCTCATTTTGCATGTTGGTCTGCTCCTCTGGCAGCTGGGTGGGCCTTTTCCTATTTTTTGTAGGGATTTTTTGCCACCTAATGTTGTGGGTGGCGAATTTGCCACCCATTGATGTGGACTGTGTGTGGCAATTTTGCTGACGTCAGCCGATTTGCCTGTTGAGCATGGAAATTTTGCCGATGTCGACCGAGTAGGCTGTCGAGCGCAGCAATTTTGCCGACATCAGCCGAGTTTGTAGCCTTTATTTTCTCTGCTTGTGTTGTGAGCGGCAAATTTACCGCTGACTGCATCTATTTGTGGTCTCATTTTACTCACTGGTGTTGTGGGTGGTGATTGTTCTTTTAAATGTCTGCCCTCTTTTTGCCTGTGTTAAATGCACCAGTTTTTTCCTCTCCTCTTTTGTGAATGTTTGAAGACTCTGCCTTTTGCTACCGTGAATGCCAATGAATGAGGCTGATGATCCAATGCTTTGAAACGGAGCTATTGAACCCTGAAGGTGGACCTTGCAACCCAAAATTAACTGGCCATGCAAAGCAAGTGTAGGAGGTGACCAAGATTTTGCCAAAGGGGCAAAATTGGGTCAACAAATTGGCGACTCACAGGGTAAGCATGCCTACTATGCTTAGAACCCAGTTGCCTTACATTCCATTGGGTGCAGAGTCAGGTGGTGACTTTGAAGAGAGTTCACAATAGCTTTGATAATTCTAGAATCAAATACACAGAATTTACCTACAAATGAAGGGAAACACACAAGGCTAAAAAACAACTAACTGTGCAAACTACACTTAGGGAAAATAGGAAAGAAAACAAGGGAAACTATGTATAGCCAAACCAAAAATTAGTGGCAATGCTTCAGATGTATCCCGTTGACTGGGATACATAGTTCTTTGCCATCTAACCTAGAGAGCTGGAGCACGTTATGCTGCTTGCACTGAGTAATCAGGTAAGGACTGCTCCAGAGGGCATCAAATTTTGCATGTTTTCTAGGCTTAGCTCTGTCTTCGTCCCATTTTAAGACAATGTCTCCTTCAGTGAAAATTTTTTATGAAGATTTCTTGTCAAAATGTCTTTTCATCTGATGTTGGCAACTGATCATAGAGACCATGGCTCAATTCTTGACTTCCTGGAGCTCCATTAGTTTGCACAATCTGACCTCCATGCTGCTTCTTTCTTCTAACTATAGCTGATGGGCGAGATCTAATGCTAGTAGTTCAAGTGAGATGGGAAGCCTTACTTCCCTTCCGTACACAAGTGTATATGGAGAATTTCTAGTTACTCTCTTTGGAGTGATTCAATCGGCCCATGGAACTGTCTTCAGCTTGGCATGCCAAGTTCTCTGATTTTCTTCCATGGTCCTCTTTATAATCCTGATCAAATTTTTGTTAGTGGACTCAGCCAACCCATTCCCCTACGGGTAGTAATTTGATGAAGTGCTAAGGTATATACCATACCTTAGTGCCCATTCACTAGTTTTGGTTCCCAAAAAAGCCAAGGCATTATCTAAAATTATAGTGGCTGGGACCCCAAAACATGTCACTAAGTCCTCATAGAAATCTAGGACTATGCTTTCATTCACTTCCTTCAAAGCAATGACTTCCACCCACCTGGTGAAATAATCTGTAGCAGTTAAGACCCATTTGTGTCCAACACTAGAGGGAGGATTGATCATCCCTATGAAATCTAGGCCCCACTTCATGAATGGTTGTTCAACTTGAATGGGTTGTAGGGGCATGGTAGCCAATCACTACTTTCCATCAAAAAGTGCACACTTTTGGCACTTCCTTAACTAGGCATAGGTATCCCTGAAAAGAGTGGGCCAAAAATAGCCAGCTCTCATTATTTTTGCTGTTGTGGTCTTAGGGGCGAAATGGCCACCTGCTGGCCCATCATGAAACTCAACCAATACCTTGTCAGTCTAGCTGGGGTCAATGCATCTCAAGAGAACCCTAAAGAGATCCTTCCTGAATAATACCCCATCGATCAAAACATAAGGAAGGGACTAAAGTTTAAAATACCTTCTTTCGGCCCTATCGAGACCCTGTGGACATTCGCCCGTAAGAAGGAAGCACCTCATGTCCAACATTCAATCACTTGTGACAGTTGGTTCTTCTATAGTGGCTGCATCATGGATCAACAAGCTGTCTTCACCCTTTTGCCTCAAATCTACTGCTAGCTATTCACATAGGCCCCTTCCTCTCACCAACTTGGCAATTTTGATGTCTATGTCGTACTCCATCACTTTGGTGATCCATCATGCTCTTTTCTCATTTAAGTCTCAATTGTTCAAGAAATCCTTGACACCAAGATGTGGAACCATGAGATGGATCTTGCTATTTGACAACATGTATCTAAATTTCTTTAGGCTATGCACTACCACCAGGGCTTGCTTCTCTATGTAGGTGTACCTGATTTTGAAGTCCTCTAACCCTTGGCTGAAAAAGGTGAGTGGTTGCTCAAGGTCATCACTGTTCGCTTGAGTAAGCATAGAAGATATCACTTCTCCATTACTGAAAGTATAGAGATTGAGGTCCTTATTGAAGTCAGGGCTGATTAGAGTGGGAGCCTGGGTCAAAGCCTATTTGATAGCTTCAAAGTTGTCTTTTCTTGGCATTGTCCACTTGAATTCTTCACCCTTCCTCAACATAGATGTTAGGGGTTTAACTATCTCAACAAAATTCAGAATGAACCTCTGAATGAAATTTATCTGGCCAAAGAAACTCTACAGGCCTTTCTTATGCTTTGGTAGGGACATCTCCAGAATGGAGCAGACTCTCTCAGGGTCAATAGACAAACCTTCCTTGGACACAATGTGACCAAGAAGTTTCCCCTCATGAACAACAAATACACATTTTTTTTGATTTAGGGAGATGCCAAATTCCCTACACCTTTCAAAAATCTTCCTGAGGTGTTCCATGTTCTGGCCCGCCTCAGAGAAAACTTTTATATCATCAAGGTACACTAGCACATTCTTATTTATCAAACCACTGAAAGCCATGTCCATGGCTCATTGAAAGGTAGCACCAGCATTGGATATCTCAAAAGGCATCTTCTGATAATCAAACGTTCCCCATTTAGTGGTGAAGGTTGTTTTGTATTGGTCGCAACCCCGTACCAAAATCTAATTATATCCCGAATAACCATCTAGGAGGGAGAAACGTTTAAAACCAGTTACCTTTTGGAGGATCTACTCCATGTTTACAAGGGGATAATGATCCTTTAAAGAGACTTTATTAAGGTCTCTAAAGTTGATGCATAGCTTGATTTCCCCATTTTTCTTTCTAACTAGAACCAAATTGGCCAACCATGAGGAATGTTTGATCGAAAATATAATGCCAGACTCAATCAACTTGACCAATTCTTTCTACATAAAGAGCTCGATCATTGGATTAACAGGCCTCTATTTTTGTGTGATTGGTTTTTCACCTTCCTCTAATTTGATGGTGTGCTTGGCAAGCCTTGGGTTGAAGCCCCTTAGGTCACTATAAATCTAGGAAAAGACGTCAGTGAACTCTAGACACAACAGAATGAAAGCTTGCCTTTCTTGAAATGTGCAGACCTTACTGAGTGCCAACAACTTATCCTTGAAGATCTCAACTTTTTCATAATTCTCCTCTCTATTAGTGATGCATGCTTTGTCATTTCTTAGTTGGTCTTCTCCATTGAAAATACTTTCAAGTGTGACCAGACCCTTAGGGAGTTTATTATTCTTTAATTGGATGATCTGATTTCCGTATTGTTGCTGCAATTTTGTTTGATTATGGACTGCAAACTCAGCTTCTTCCTGTAGGAAGAGAGCTATCTACTGGTCACTTTCAAAGACCTGCCAATTTGTAACATTGTCTTGAATTGAAGGCCAAACCACCACCTTTAAATGGCACAAACCACAATCCCTGCTTATCTCTTTTGAAACATCAAATTGGGTGCCAACAACTGCCAACATGTCAGCCTACTTATTCTGCTCTCTAGGAATCGAGGTAATGTTAAGAGCAAGGAAATCCTCCATCAAGTCCCAGACTCTGTGCTTGTAAGACTTTAGCAAGGAGTTCTTGGTCAGGTTCAAGCCTCTTATTTGGTTCACTATTAGTTCACTGTCCCCCAAAATTTGCAACTCCCTGATCCCTCTCTTTCTTTCCCACTCAAGTCCATGAATCAAAGACTCATATTCTGCAACATTATAGGTGCAAGAGAATTGAAAATGGAAAGCTAAAAATTACCTTTCTTTAGAAGGGGAAACTAACATTGCCCCACCACCAGCACCCAGTTTACTTCTGGAACCGTCGAAGTATAGCTACCACAGGCCAAGGTCTTCTTTGTTTTCCTTCATTATATTGGGTAAGATGGCACCTTCTTCATGCAAGCAATAGATGCCAAGGTCTGCTTCCTCAATAAACTTATAAGGATCATGCTCAAAGTTATCACTTCCCCACTCATCCAAGAGTAGATCTGCGACTCCTTTAAGAGTAGAAGATGGAGATTTGTCTGTCTAAGACTCTTCTGGATCGATGATAGTGTAACTGACATTCACCGCCTTGGGTGAATATGGCTCTAGGTGGTCCTTGTAGAGTGGTTCAGATTCAATTTTCACTTTGGTCCCATACTTGGTTCTAAAAACTAGATATGACCAGTTCGCTGCTAGATAGCCACCTATATTGGACGTAAAGTCCCTTGACAAATAGATTGCAAAATATGGAGGAACGTCTGCTACCACTATATCATGGGGGATTGAGAATGTCAGGCAGGCATGTAATGTTAAACTCAATCCTTTCAGGATCCTGACTATCTTTACAAGCATCCCATCTAGTTCCAAGATTCTTTTGTTCATTGCTTCATACTTTAATCCCATCTTATCAGCAACACACTTGGGCATTATTGAAGTGTTGGCCCCGCTATCGATTATGCAATTGTGTACTAAGAAATCCCCTATGATCAAAGATACATAAAAAGGGGGAGTCCTTTCTTCTTTCTTTACCTAATTTGAAGTAAAAGGTTGCCCATTTGTCATTAAGATGTTATTAGTGTCAGCTGGGATAGCCTATCGATCTAGTTCATGCAATTCTTTCTTTAATACCTCTTTTTGTCTTGGAAGGGACAATAAATTCCATAGAGAAATGCTCACATGTAATTTCTTCATTTGATTAACTATATTAACTTGGGTGCTGATTCCCTTCGTGCTTTCCTTTGGACTGATCCCGACTGGCGCTGTAGACTGAGGAGCTGGAGGTGCAGACGGTTGACCAAAAATTGGGGCCCTTTGCGAAGGGTGCGGTGGAGGATTTGTTGCTACTGCCTAAAGGGAAGCCTGCACTTCTCCATATACTCTTCTTTTAAATCTCATGTTGGCTGCAATGCAATCAACTTGATTACTTGTAATGCCCCCATGATTAATTGCATAGAGCTCACCCTCTTCATGATTTATCAGAGTAGAATCCTGCTGAGTTTGATTGTTACTTGTGCTGGGTTGAGTTGGAAACTCAAAAAATTGGGAAAAATCAGCAGCCTAATTTTCTAAATTCTAGAAAGAATTCATCATGTCATTTGTATGGACAACTCACTCTTGACCATGTCCCATGGTTGAACAGCCTGGCTGCTCATGCACTAGATTGTTCTGAGTAGGCACCATGGCTTTCGATGACAAAGAGGGGCCTGGGTTATAATTTTGATAAGGTTTGGTCTGAGTGAGCTGACCTTGTCTTTGATTATAGCCTTGAAAAGGGTTTTTAGGTGCTTGACCATAATGTTGATAACCCAGATTTGGCTTGTTATTTTGAGCTTGTTGTCTTTTAAGAGCTACAAGTTCATTTGACATGTTTTACAACAGGCTTTTTACCTCATGTAGTTCATTTGATAGAATAGCAGCTGGCTTTTCAATGACGGGCAGGGAAGCAATTGTGGGATCAACAGTTTGTATAGGGGGCAACATTTTTGGGAAAAGTGGCATGTTGGGCCTAGGAGTGATCTTTTCGGCTTGTACCAAGCAATTTTTGGCTACTATGGCAATGTTGTAAGTAGCTGGCAGTATGTGCCCTCCCATAGATTGGATCATCACAGCAATATCATTGTTTAATGCTTTTAAATAGTACAAGAAAGCATAGCTAGGAGTCAGCCTTACCAGGACGACAATTCTATCCCAAGTCTTTTGAAAATGCGTGTTGAAGTCCTGCATGTACTCGTGTAGAGCTCTCCTTATAGTTGTCAGCTGCTCAGTAAGAGAGAGGCTGTCACTTTTTTCCCCAAAACGACCAGTTAAATGAGTGCCCAATTCATTCCAAGAATGTATAGAATTCAAATGCAAGGTTCCGTACCAATTAAGGGCCTTGCCTTTCAGAGACAAAGCTAACAGTCTGATGGTAATGTTTTCTTTTGTTATATTGTGAATATTGCAAAGGTTGGCAATATTCTTAATATGCTCAACAACTGTAATAGGTCCCACTCCATCAAAAGAGGGCACATTATTTAGAGCCATTTCAGGAATCGGATCATAGCATGGGAGGTTTAAAGGGCTCTCACCGCGAAAAGCTGCAAAAGGCAATGCCATGGCTAGAACAGGCTGTAACTGTGGCTGAGCTAGGTTGGTGTTCCTAGAAACAAGTCAAGGAGGATTTACTAATGGATAAGGGTGAGTTATTTCAAACCTAAGCCTTTTAGCAGAGTTAAAAGGTAGCTCAATGAATTCAAAAGGGACCCTTCTTGAAGCTGACCTTGTGGTAACCTTTGGCATAGAAGTTTAAGCGACTGGTCTTAAAATAAAGAATTGAGCTCTTACCAGTGGAGTCGCCAGATGCTAAAAATCTTTGAAAAGACTATAGCAGGACCAGCATCAATCATGAAATACTACTGTGTTAGAAACTGATAAAATTATGGTCCCACCAAGTGTGCCAAAATTGTTGACACTAGAAAGTGCACCCAGTTGGCAGGAAAATAGATTCCTGCCCTCTCCCCACAACATGGAAACTCCTCTCTCACCTATGGGATGGTGAAGCAAGAGAGGAGAGTCTCTAGGTATGGGATAGTTCCCTTTAATGTATCTTGTTTGTTTTAGGCAGTGCAAAATATAGATATACAGCTATACGTATATATACAGCTATAAACATGGGGGATGAAAAGGGAGAAGAAAATTTAGGAAAACAAACAACCTACTCTAAAGAGGTGATACACCAAAAATAGATGACCTTCCCACACTCACACTTGGGATCAGATAAAACAACATACATACACTGAGACTTGGCAGAAGAGACCAAGTTGCTAGAATGCCAGGGAGGTTCTAATGAAAATACAAGAAACAGGGACTCACCAAGATGCTGTGGAATGCATACTGTAAGTGACCTCCTTTGCTTCTACACCCCAAGTGGAACTCTTCCCTTGTAAGCTGCAAACTGACACTTTATAGATAGCTGGTGTGTTGGTGTTTAAACCTATGAGAGCATTTAAAAGAAAATGACTGAACACAAACTAAACACATAAAACATACACAGGTTTCCATCCAAGAAAGAGGTAAAAACTATCTTTTATTGATTCAGGTGGAAAATTTGTAGAGTTGTGCTCTTTACAAAATTGGAAAAGATCCAGATAATGACCAAGTCTGCATATTTATATGGAAAGAGCCAAGAGGAGTCAAGGGTTAGCTTGAGTCTCCATTGGGAAGAGGGAGAATATTATAGATGACATCATAAGTCTGTTGGGACCATGCTTGTACCTCATTTTGTATGCTGGTTTGCTCCTCTGGTGGCTGGGTGGGCCTTTTCTTTTATTTTGTAGGGCTTTTTTTCCACTTGATGTTGTGGGTGGCAAATTTGCCGCTCATTACTGTGGACTGCGTGTGGCAATTTTGCTGACGTTGGCTGATTTGGCTACCGAGCACGGCAATTTTGTCGACGTTGGTCGAGTAGGCTGCCGAGCGCGGCAATTTTTTCAACGTTGACCAAGTTCACGGCCTTTCTCTTCTCCATTTGTGTTGTGAGTGGCAAATTTGCTGTTGACTGCATCTGTTTGCAGTCTCATTTTACCTGTCGGTGTTGTGGGTGGCAATTTTGCTGCCCACTGCATTGTTCTTGTAAATGTCTACCCTCTTTTTGCCTTATTGTTAAACACCCCAATTTTTTCCTCTCCTCTTTTGTGAACGTTTGAAGACTTTGCCTTTTGCTACCGTGAATGCCAATGAAAGAGGCTGATGAGCCAATGCTTTGAAATAGAGCTATTGAACCCTGAAGGTGGACCTTGCAACCCGAAATTAACTGGCCATGCAAAGCAGGTGTAGGAGGTGATCGAGATTTTGCCAGAGGAAAAAATTGGGTCAACAAATACTAAACTTGACTAGTTTTTCAAGTGATTATTCATACTAATAAGGTTATTATTATCATTTATAATAAGTTGAATAACCTAAATTAAGTCATAAATAAACTAGAAGTTCATTTTTAACATTGATGTATAACATTAGTTTGGCATGGAAATTATGAGATTAATGATGTGGATTAATTAATATTATAAATCCATATCCCTATGAAATAAACATGATTATATAAAATTGAATATAGGTGGTTTCATGGATATGTGATAAATGAAACATCATGATATCTAACTTAGTGTTGACTAAGTTTGAATTATTCATATCATTAAACAATGATTAAGTTATTTGTATCACTAGGTGAATTCATAGTGTTAATCAATGAGTTTATTTATTATTGTGAAGGTTTATGATTAGTTGCATTAAAATTAGAATATAAAATGTTTATTGACTTGTTATTTAGTCAACATATCATGGAGATTATAATGTTTGAACACTTTTCATAAAGTTGATTTGTATGGGCATTATGGGAAGTCCATGTTAGTGTAAGTAAAGTCAATATACATACATAAAATGATTATTGTACTAATCATTTGAAATTTTTATATTATTAGGGTTTGTAATCGGTATTAGACTTGATTTAAAAATCACTTAACAAAACCATTATTCATATTTTTGAGTCTTCTGCTTAAGGAAAATATGGTGGAATATTAGTTTAGTTAGATATTTGGTTGCATGCATAGACTATGAAATAATTGTGGATGTGAAGTTTGGATAATATCTAGGAAGATGGAGGAGAATAAGAAGGGTAGAGTGGAGGTCTACATGAACATGATGGAAAAGATAAAGAATGTTTGGTAGAGAGAATAACTGATAAGAGGTTTGAAACTATTCTTGAAGGACAAGAACAAATATTGGTAAAAATAATGAGGTTGGTGATGTATTTAATTTTTTGGATGAAATGGGATTAAATTTTTTATATGATTTCATAAGGGTTTCATGTATTTTGATTTTTTAAAAATTATACATATGGATAAATTTTTGTCCCTTTGGATGGTTCGGCCATCCACATAACCAAACCTATATCTTTTAAATGACTAGGATGGTGTGTTACTTTTATCTTTAAATGAAAATTATGAGTTTGAATTCTATAAATGTAAGCCCTAGGTAAGATTATAAATATTAATACTATTGAAATTATAAAGTAAAAAATTAGGACTCTATTGTGTTTATTATTTTAAAATCTTATTCTAAGGATGTTGGGATCTATTTTTATAAATCTTAATTTATGGTTGAGGTTTATTTTGACCAAATGTTTTTGGTTTTATTTGTTGTACCTTAAGGAAGATTTTTATATGTTTTAGGGTAAAAAAAACCCAAAGTTATATAAAATGATTATTTATTTTTATAGTGTGTATACTTGTTCAATATTATAGACCCTCTTAGGGTTATATTGTGTATATATACCTAACCTAGAAGTTTAAGTAATAAGGTGACATGGTTTTTACCAATTTTGAATGTATAGGAATATATATATATATATATATGTATATATATATATATATATATATATATATGTATATATATATATATATATATATATATATATATATATATATATATATGTATATATATATATATATATATATATGTATATATATATATAGACACACACACACACATACATATGCTAAGATTAAGGCTTTTTGAATATAATAAATACCTAACCTAGAAATTTAAGTAATGAGGTGACATGGTTTTTACCAATTTTGAGTGTATAGGAATATATATATATATATAGACACACACACACATACATATGCTAAGATTAATGATTTTTAAATATAATACTATGTCTTGATTCATAACCAACTTAATGATTTAAGTGTTATAGAGAAAAATACATGGTCTTTATTTTTTAAAGCCTATAGTATATAATGATGATTATATTGTATATGGTTTTATTCCTTGCTATGCCATAAAAGTACAAAGTCTTGAAATCTATTTATGATGCCTTTAGTATAGCAACAAGATATAGTTAGATGAGTTTATGTTATATGATAGTGTATTCAAATAAATGCACACACACACACACACACACACACACACACACACACACACACACACACACACACACACACACACACACACACACACACACACACACACACACACACACACACACACACACACACACACACACAAACAATACATAAGGCAATTACAAGTTTTAGGATGAATATAAAACACTATAAGATTAGATATATAGAATATATATTGTAAATGATTCTATTTTTAATTAGGTGTAAACTATATAAATGTTAAGGTTAAATCTAATAGTTGAGTGTATATCTTGATTTTTCAATATAACAAGTTTTATATTTTAATGAATACACTTATATTGGTTTTTAGTTGTGAATGAGACCCTTTAAAAATAATTATAGGGATATGTATTCAATTAAATATATTATGTATGAGGTGTTTATATGGTTAATTATAGAGTTATATTTTGAGAATATTCTCAATATTTTATACTCGATGGAAGTGTTTAATACAGAGGGTTGAGTTATATAGTTAACTATGTGTTTATAAAATTTGATTAGTGAGAATTGATTTAACTATATTTGTCAAATAAATATTGTTGGCTAAGTTTGAATGGACATTAATTTATATTTTATCATACAAATCATTAGATTAAGATTTTTTTTGTCAAAATTTTATAGTTTGTAATTGTTTGGTTATGAAATTAATAATGAATAAATGTATAGTTGGAATGTATACCTTTCATATATGTGATACTCTAAGGTTAGGGACATTTATAATATTCTTAGAGTATACCATATGTTTTCTTCAAAAATTGATTGATTAAGATATTGTTTATAAAATTATGTTTTTTGATTGTATACATAAATATATGATATGATAACATGAATACCAATTAGTAAACTGTAATGGTATACCATATATAGATGTATACATGTTGTTCAATACATGTGACTAGTAATTATATAGTAGGGTAATATGGGTGATTTATTATGAATTTAATGTTTAGTTGAGGCATTAACAATGATGTATTTAAAATTTTAAACAGAGATCATATTAATTTGTTAAATGACTGGCTTATTATTATATTTGTGGAATATGAACAAGGGAATAAGTTGTGATTAATGTTATGTTATGTGGATGAAATAATATTTTGAGTTACATATTGATATTGGGTAATTTGTATCCTAGATATGATTATTACCATGATGGTATGTTTATTTTGAGGACTGTATATGATTCTATTTATTATTTTGTAATAAATTAGATTTATTACATTACATTTGATGGACTAAATGTATGTATTTGATATTTATTTACTTAGCTTATTTTATATATGTTACTAGGGAATATTATGATTGAATCTATTTGGTTTCTATATTATTATATAGTTAACTAGATCTCTCATTTATGACACTAAATAAGTAGTTTGATGGATTTTATTGTCTTAATTAGTGCCACAATGCAAGATGAGTGTTAATCTGATTGAGTGGTGTTTATGAAATTCACTGATCCTAGAGATCATTAACTTTAAAAAAAAGGTAGCCAAAGTAATTTTTATAGTTAAACATTATCATTTCATGTGTTTTATATAGTTTACATGTTATTATGATATCATGTTATAATATATTTATTTATGGTATACATTATGTATTAGTTATTTTCATCTCATAGGTTCTAGCTTATCACTCTAGATTCTCGTACCATCATTATATATGCATCCATGAAGGGAGGACCATTACCTTATTAGGAGATATTGGAAGGGATAGATGGTCTTTGGTTGGTGTGTAAAATCACTTAGATGATTCTCTCCCTCTCAACAACAATACTACACTAGAGACTATGCTTGAGATTACTAAGGATACATGAGTTCATTAAGACTTGTGATCTATATATTTTTATATCATTCAATTATTATTATTGATACATAAGTATTTCTGAAATTGTACTATTTATTCATATGTATATTTACAAATAGTGGCTATAAGGATGTATCATCCATGGTTAAAATTGTCACATCCCAATTTCTCTCTAAGCTGATTTACATCTTTATCTATGGATTATTATGGTTTTTAAATTGACTAATTATTATTTAATTAAGTTTTAATTCATATGATGATATGGTACAATTATATGTTACTTATATTACATGATTAAAATCATATCAGTTAATTACATTTGTATATTCTTTAAATTATGATCATGTTGTTAGTTTTTACAATAGTATTTTATCATTATATGATGATATAATGGGCTAACTACCTTATATTTCATGATTTGGTTGCAGGATAGATCCATCCCTCAAAGCATTATAGAGGGAGAGAATCATAAGATAGGATGGCATAGATGGAGGTGTTGAAGGATGATAGAGAAACAACTAGAAACCCATGCACACACCGTGATAGTTAACATTCTTTATATGTATTATTTGAATTGATAGATGTAGTATGTCATTTTTGGAATATTCATTAAGTTGATTGATTATGTGATTTAGTTATGATCTATTTTTTAGTTTAACTCTTATGTGTATCTAATATTTTGATTTAATTATGGTTACAATATATAGATTAAATGCACAGTGTCATTTTTTTAATCATGTCGTATTAGTGTATTCATGATTGTGGATGATATTGCTTTAAC